>JAHRHJ020003378.1:0-185204 GCA_019776745.2 Taxus chinensis
TACACCAAAATACTTATCATACTCACTCATAGACTAATGAAAATGGAAACATTGACAAGGGACCATTAAGAACACACTCAAAATCAGACACCCAACAAGTGCAAGAACTCAAAGATGCATGAGAAGAGTCACTTTCCACACCTTATCACCCTTGAAGTGTCATAGAGTCCTAATTTCTTTAGCTTGTCTTACACAGGACATTGAAAGACATTCAAACACATATGATCTTCTTCAAGTGTAAACATACGTCTTTAAACTGGTTTAGACCCTTCTTTGAAAAATCTCATGAGATTAGGTTGCAATATATACTGAGAACCAATTATCTTAACCTCTTTAACTTGAGAAACCTCCTTATTTTCCTTTGGATCTGATATAATAGTCTTGGACTCATACACAGGACTGAATTTACTTTTAAAAACCATTTCATTTGATGTTTGAAAGCTACTAGTACCTCTTAGTGTTCCACCTTGGAAAAAACATTTTGCAATATGTCCTTGTTTGTGAAACTTATCGTATACAACACCGTTCTTGTTTATTATTGGTTCAAAAAATCTTATATTCCATCTATAATCCCTATCTCTATGGACATACTCACACCATGAATGACTATTGGAAAGAGTTTAGACATAAATCCGTAAAATGATAGAGATTTCTGCAAAATGATAAAACAGTCTGTGAAGTAAAACAAATAGCCGTGATGTAATAAAGCTATCCGTGAAGAAGTAGGGAAAGTTGTGGGTAAAGGAGAAAATCCGCATAAGAAGTAAATCCATGCATAAAGGAAAGAAGCCACCGAAGACTACAGATATGTGAAATACTAAGAAGAACTGCAGAGGACTAGAAGAAGCTACAGAAGCCAAAAAATGCCGCGGATTGAAGATAAATCATGCCAGATATTGTTAGAAGCTGACAAAGGCATGAGTAAAAGGAAGTAACCTTTGAAATAGATTGTATTTTTTATATTTATTGTAATCAATGTATTATGTAAAGTGTGCCTCATGAATACTTATGTGAGAGCTCCAATTTGAGATATTGTAAGAAAGATAGAAGAGAGATTACAGTGAAAGCAATGTATATGTACTGATGTAATGTTTTTTATATATGAATAAATATTGGAGTTTTGGGATTAAATTATCTTGCATGTTGTTCTTTGATTTTCTTTCTTTAGCATAGTGGTGGTGTATTTCCCACATGCATCCTTAACCATGATCGATTATTTCCTGAGCCCTATAATCTTTTTTGGTTTTTAGGTCAACAATGAAATTCACCATTGAAGAACCATACACCATTCCAAGAAGACATCCTCTTGCAATATCTAGCTCTGTGACCAAACTCATGACATATATTGTTAGGAATTAATAATATCTAATGCAGAATAATTCCTCGGAATCGCAATAATAAGAAGTATGAATAGAATTACAAAAATTAAAAATGCACAACACGAAGACAATATTTAATGTCGTTCACCCAATGTGGGCTACATCCACCAAGAACACTTGCTTAGATTTTATTACAAGCCAATAGTCTTCACAATTACAATAACCAGATCTTGTTTGGAGCTACGCTCAACAAACCCTCCCGAATTCGCACTTGAATTCACACACACTATTCACCTTCACAAAAACACTCATATTAATCCTATTATATGTCCATCTATTTATAAGTACATCAATAGGTAGCTGAAGAGGCGGTTTTACAAAACAATGGGTACCGAAAAAACCATGGGCCCAAAAACAGCCCATAACGGTTACCCATTACCCACGGGTTAATAAACCACCCATGAAAATTTGCTTCAGGGGCTTCACCCCCGAGCCCACATCGGGGGGACTTCACCCCCTCGAACCTCCTTGACCCACTCACCGGTGATTAGGACCACCATAAAAATATCTGAGTGTAACACATGGAAGGTGTACCAAACTCTAACATGAAAACAGGCTCCACAAACATAACAAAAATCCCTCTGAATATAATTTCCATAACATCTTAGCATTAGGTTTCCAAATCTAGGATGGAGGGCCTTCAACCAAGTCCGTATTCTGAAAATGCTTTCACTTCTGGTTTTGAACTCAAACCCCAACTTCACTATCACTCTATAACATGTCTACCTTCAAACCCTAGGCTTGTTTTGTCACTTTCCTCCTTTTGACCTTCTAATATCCCATCAAGTGATTTAGAACTATTTTCTAACTTGCCATACATTTTAAACCTATTAGAAGAATCCTCTAAATCTTATTTATGGGATTTTAATTTGTCTTCATACCTGGAATATGCTTCCTCTTTCTCCTTTAGGGATTTGGACATATTCTCTACTTAAGATTTAAAATACTTGATAGCCTCATCATGATCTTTCTTAATTTCACTCATATTCTCTTGTAATCCAAAAACCATAGACTCAAAAATATCATATTGTTTCCTCTAAAGATCCACATAACCTACCCATTTGTGCTTTTAGGATCACCTTCAAGATGTTAGGCTTGTTTCACAAGGACCTGCTATGATACCAATTATTATAAGCACAATGGTCTTAGAGGGGGGTGAATCAGTCTTACAAATTTCAATTCATTTAACCATTAATTCATCAAAAATGTCCATTAACCATACATAACCATTAATTATATTAAGCATTGCACAATACACAAACATAAAACCATATCACACACAAGAACACCATATATAAGTGGGAAACCCTCATGGGAAAAAAACCCACTGAAACTTTGCATGATATTACTCACAACAAATAAATTTATTGAAGCACCAACTTCACAAGGAGCACCAACCCCTATTTTAGTAGAGCACCAACCCTATAAGAAGCACCAACCCCTAATCTACTGAAGCAAAAACTCCATAAGGAGGATACAACCCCATAGGATGACTAAGCACCAACTCAACTACCTGATTATGTTTTATCTCTGATTTTTCTACTGCCACAACTAATGGAGATCACTTATTCAACTCACAAACCCTAGCTCAAACCCTAGGTCTTCAATCTTACACTATCTTCTTCCTTCTCAACTTTATTTACCTCTAAACATATTCCACACATGTCTGTAAAACCTTCCTCAACCTGAAATACATCTGATCAGTCTTCAAATAATTTCATCATACCTGTAAAACACTCTCCACTAGCTCGCACTTTCCCCCCATGTAAGACTAGCTCATCAAATGAACTCAAACTTCACTTTTATATGCTTTTCTTCACTCTAAACCATCAAAGGAGGTATGTCCTTCATGATAAATTTGACCCAAAAACACTTAAAAAATTCCACTTTAAATCATTACAATAGTCACATATGACCCATATAGGTCGGCCTATGCCAAAAACACTTATCATGCACCAACAAGCCTCAAAACCCTATCACTTGGAATGAGAAAAATCCCACTCATACAAAAACCATATGCTTATTAAAGCTCCCAAATTCACCAAACATGAGTAAATATATCATTTAAACATCAATACATGGTCACACATTTACATCAACCAATCAAATTATTTCATTTAATGGGCCCACTGGCTCATTACCTTCACAAAACACTTGATTTCATAACAACCTTGTGACAATCTACCTTTGGGCCTCAAATCACCCAACATTCCTCTAAAATATGGCATGTGACCACTAAATGGAAAAATAATAAACCTTTAGCAATCACTTCTAATTATTTATAACATCCTTGAAACATCCACCTTCTCAAACCACAACTATGTTTTTCTTCACCAAATCAAGCTGCCCAAAAACATATTTTCCAAACTCAACTAGTCCAAACACCCTTTATGATCACTTTAAATACCTCTAAATCAATTCAAATAGATGAAAAATTACTCCCTATTCACTTTAGGTGATATAAAGCATCAACTCATCCATTTGATGCTTCAACCAACTCAATCTTTCAACAAGAACAAAACTGTCCTAAAAATGTAACTACAAACCTTTTCACAAATCGACCTAAATGACTAACCAAAACACCTCATCATGAGAAAACACATACCTCATTGTAAATATATCTGAATTACCTTTCCATAACATATAATAAATCCTTCCAAATCCAAGTGGAAGGCCTTCAACCAAGTCAATCTCTGCAAACTTTTTTTTTAACCCTTCTTGGACTCAAGAACTAACAACTAGCCCAACATACTCCATCACACCAAAAACGACTTCCATTAGATTAACCAAATCATGTAACATACTTATAAATTATTCCCAAGCCATAAAAAACCTTCACCAATCATGATCAAACTCTAAAACATCATCTTACCTCATGTAGCCACTTGCACCCTATGCTAAAATGAGCATCCTTCAAACTTGACCCTCAAATAACAGTCATAACTTTTCATACCATATCCAAATTAAATTTTGATATACCAATTGGAAATCATACTCTTGAATCAGCTTCACAACAAAACTTGAATGGAGTCCTAACTCATCATGTAGCTCCTACAATGTCAATTTTATGATGAAGCTGCTCCAAACTACCCCAAAAATAGTCTTCATAAATATTTAACACTTTGCACTTTTTCAGCATCAACCATGACCTGAAACTTTCATGAAAATATATAACAACTCTCTGGTTCACATAATTTGAATTTAAACTTTACCTCATTTGGAAAAATTCTCCTTAAACTGGAACTCTTCAGAAACAAGAAAATTCAGGTGGGGCCCACATATCACCACATGCTCTATCATACCTTTCTAGAAATATGGAAGATTCCTCTACATCATCCAATCATCACTTTTTCACTAGCAATCAAAACAGGCTCAATATACTCACTCTTCTGTAAGTTGCTCCTAGTTAGATTTTAGCTAGGGTTTCAAACTACTTTATAACGATCGTTCATAAAAATGTGACAATAAAACCACCTCATTATTTTTTGAAAGCTTTTTAACTAACCTAAAAATATATGCCAAAAATATCAGGTCCCCATGTAAATCATAAAATTCACAACGAGCATTAGAAGGTCCACTTTTGCTTAAAAATCACACTGTCAACTTACCCAGTTTCACCAAAACTTGCATATCTTCAAAAATATTCCAGTACTTTGACCTAAAACTTGTCATGAATCATCATGAAAACACCCATCCTATAACTTCTCAAACTCACCACATATCCCAAATATTTCAAATTCTCCATCCAATCTCATTTGCATGTGTTTTCTTGCCTATTTTCCCATTGTTTGCTTCCCAAGGACCTCATACAATGCATTTCAACCACTGAATTCTGACCTGAACTCACCAGACACCTTATGTACACTACCATCACCATGTTGCTACCATGTGCTTCAAAAAAATTATTTGGTCCAAATCTCTACCTCCTTACCTCATTTTACATGCACCAAGGCTAGAAACAAGCTGAAATGACCCAACTCAACCATGATAACTCATGAGCTGACCATGCTGAATCATAAGACTCATGTACACTAAAAACATACCTCATGGAACATTATGACCTCATGAAAACTCCAAACAACTTAAGACCTCATAAATGACTATCTCACTAACCATGCACCAAGACTACACTGAACTCACCAAAATTGACACTACCAATTAACCTTCATTTTTGACACCTGAACAACATCATATGGGAGACTCATACATGACACCATGACACCATTTTCCATTAATGTTATAAAGTTAGACATCAATGAAAAAATAAAAAAATCCAAAAAGATCTAATGTACAAGTTACACCATGTTTCATGATGACAAAATGAAGATAAAATGAGGCATACTAGTAACATTGTCTTTAGATACCATAAATATTAACCATCAAAGTTAGGTCATGATGAATATTGGTGTTGGAAAAAAATGAGCCCTACTAATGACATTACTAAAGGGATTTGGGATATGGTACACAAATGTCAATACAAGGCAACCCCTAGAGCGAGTTTCAGTTTTATATTTTGACTTCAAATATAATAAGATATCACTCAAAACTAATTAAAATTCATGTTGAACTTGGATAATCTATGGGATTTAGTATGATTCCATGTATGGAATGGTTTTGAGTATTCCCATGTTTATTATACCAATGCTACGAGGAATCACCAATCTTTTCATGACTCTCATGTGCTTATCAATGCACCATAGTTTCATGTTATCTAATCAAGGTTAGGTAAAAAATATGGCATTGTGTATTTCACTCATAGGGATCCTCAGAAATGAAAGCTACTAGTAACCAATTCATTGTAAAAAACCTAACAATTTTTTTCATTTAGCAGTTGAGATGCTAATTGTTTGGCTACATATCCCTTAAAACAACTTTCAATCCGCATATCAATTAAAACTTAACTTCTATCATCTTTAAGTATTTCAAGGTTTATAAATGGATCATTCCATTGGAAGATTGTACAGTTCTTTTGCATAATTCATGATCTCTAAGCTAAGATAGCTATATTGAAGGAATCATCATAGGTTACCCATTCCAAAAATCAACTACATATTTTCTTCCCCCACCTTGGATATCTTTGAACATTCAAAATTTCAAATGAATTTTTATGAATCAAATTTCCCCATAATGATAAGAATGTGAATTTTATATCAAAGATTAAAGAAATAAATCTTCAAAATGACTTATTTGATGTAGTCAATAGAAATCACTCTAAACTGCTAAGTCTTCATCCATCAAACTTGCCACATATTATTCCCTGATTTTTGTTCATATGTTAATAGTAACCTTATAGCAAGTATGTAAAGCATGATATGACCATACACAATTCTCCTAATATTGGCATTCTTATGTGTGACATATCATAGCATTTATCTTTTCAAGAGTGGTGAACTATAGTTGCATACGATGTAGGAAAAGAACATAATTTCACTTCCAATATGTTGACTAAGCATGGGTTAAGCCCTTTAATTAGTTCTTCATTATGCCTTCAAGAATGGACCTTTAAAAACTTTCCTTCCTTTGTTATAGTATATAATATAACAAGGTTTTTAATGATTCCTTGTTAACTTGCATCCACTTTAGGATTCTAGATATTAAAGCACATGATTAGACATTCATGAGTTCAAGTGGTTTTGTATAAAAGTTGTTAAACTTTTTCCTAGGGTAGGACATGCTTGCTAGTGTAGAATGTTTAGATGTGTATTCTTTGTAAGTATAGGGAGATATTTTTTCCAAATGATTCTATCTAGAGGAAGGTAGAGACCTAGCTTCATAGACAACTCCAAAATATATATGAATATTTATAGAATTATGTCCCCTGAAAATTTCATATCATATTATTATAGCTTACAAAGGAGATAATTCCCACTATAACCTTTTTCCTATTATCATGGTAAAATTTTAATACTATTTTTAGAAACTAATAGATACCATAAATTATCAAACTTAGGATGTGTCATTAAATTCATTAACCATATGATATCAAGACAATTGTCTGATTCAAGTGTAACACTTCATCTACAACTCTTCATTTCTAGATATTCAAGCTAATTAGGGTTTAATCAACAAAGGTTGGTAATTCATTATGGCAAGGCTACGAATCATATTTCTTAAAACCCATCTATTGACTAGAATACTTGACTCTAGAATGGTCATTTCTATCAAGGCCTTACTCTTGACCATAGTTTCTCCTTTTAGGAATTAGTTGATACAAATTGTTGTTCCCACTCAACATTCTTCCCTGACCTATTTTTTCCTAATAAAGACAGTTTCACAACTTATTTCCCCATCTTGTTTCCTAATTGACACTTGTTTACATAATACATAATACATAACCTATATTTCAATCTATACCTCTTCACTTTAGTTCTAACTACTTGTTCCATTACAGTGCTCAAACATTTCCATGACATAGATCCCTTTAGGTTTGTTTAAAACAAACACGTATTCCCAACCTACTCATAGAATGTATACTAAATAGGGGGAAATAAAATGAATCTTCTTTCCCTGATCTTCAAAAATCATAGGTGACTCAGACTTGAAATAACCTAATGATAGAAGATTCAAACCTTAAGGATCATTTGGAGATATTACAAAACTCCTATGTACTGAAAATGACTTATGCCAGTAATACAATTCAAAACAACTACAAAGAATATCCCACCATGATTTTTAATCTATGGTTGGTTCCAACATTCACAACTTATTTTGATGAAAATTTTCATCTTTAAAATAAGATTTTAGCCCCCCCACATAGCCATGTCTCCACATTTCTTCATAGAGATATTGACACCATTTCATGTAAATCTTCCTTGAAATTCTGACTTAATCATCTTATTATCTTTTTGGATAACCAGAGTCAAATTCTACATTCATGTAATATATATTTCCTCTTAATAATTGTAGTCACAAAATCAAACTTTAGACATTAGAAATCACCGGTTTCATACACACTATTTAGAAGGTTCTTGAGTGAAGAAAGTACTAATTAACCCCTTTCTTTTGGCCATCTTGTTTTATTTTATTTCATCAGTACCAAAATCTTGCACCCAAATATGCCATGGTTCAAGGTATATTTTCCTCATTCAATGTTATTTTACCTTCTTGACCTGAGGTGCACCAAAGTGCTTAGTTCCATAGGTCCCACCTAGGTCCCTTTTAAAAAACTTTCCCGCCATATTTTGGGCTCTTTCTAGCCGTTTTAGAATCTTTATTTTTGAAGGTGGTCGACCATTTTGGGGTTAATTATGAAATTGATCAAGAGAACCCTATAAATATAAAGTTATGAGACCATAATGAGGGACCTATCATCATTACTTTATCACTCCATCTAGAGTTGCATCCATCTATTGCATTGGAGATTTTGCATCCACATAGCTCCATCATCAAGGCAAAAGACTAGGACATCTACATCACACTTCATAGGGGGAGGGATTCTATTCTATTCTATGCACACATACTATTACATTTTCTACAGCATAGTTATTAGCTAATCTACTTCACAAAGTGTGACTCACATAGTGCACCTAGGGCACAGTTCACACACATTCACCAGAACTACATTTGGGTTTTCTTAGTGCAAACACTCTAAGTTATCTATGGCTAAGCCCACTATTGTAAACTTGAATTCAGTCTGACCCATTCATAGCATCTTATGTCTTTTTTAGGGTTTTGATGACCTCTCCAAGGTCTTTTAAGGATTTACAATCTTTGTACCTCATACATGTAAAATTCACCTCCGAAACAATGAATTTGATGCGAAATACAATGAGGGTTTATTTCATACCTGTGATGGATTTAGTCCTCAGAGCTTTCATCCAAACATGGTCACTTCACATCTTGTAGAAAAGAATGTCACCCTTATCACCCCATCCCTCAAATATCTAGGCACTCCAGTCCAACTATATACTCCACATGTGATCCTTCTTATTAAACTTTTCACAAGGTCATTCCTGATACTAATTGTTGGAAATCAATAATGTGACAGGGGGGTGATTCATAATTCCATTCAATGATTTTTTAATTTCATATTCTCATTTTGCACCATTACCATTTAACCATTCATTTGCATAGTTGTTTAAGCTCATACAACATCAATCACATAAGCATGAAACCCAAAGAGAGAGAACACCAAGAACACCATATATATAAGTGGGAAACCCTCAAGGTGAATAAAACCCATTGAATTCTATTATATTACACAAATAAATAGTATTTAGTGATGCGCCAACTTCACAAGGAGCATCAACTCCTAGTTAAGTAGAGCACCAACCCTATAAGGAGCATCGACCCCTAATTTAGTGAAGCACCAACTCAAAAAGGCGGATACAACCCCCAAAGGATGACCACACCAACTCAAAAACCTCAAGATGTTTTATCTCTGATTATTTATACTGCCACAACTGATGGAGATCACATATTCAACTCACAGACCCTAGCTCAAACACTAGTTCTTCAATCTTGATCTTTCTTCTTCCTTCTCAACCTATTTTCTTGCTCTAAATATTTTTATTATGCTCAATATCTTCATCAATACGAAAACCTCATGTTATTTCCTAAAATCATGCCTTTTTACCTATAAAGAACTCTCCTCTAGGTCACACTACTCCCTCCAAAAGCAAGAGTTAGCTAACCAAATGACACAAAAACTTCACTTTATATATGTAAATATCTTCCTTACACAAACCCAAATGAGGTTCAGTCCTATTCCTCATAATAAATTCAAAAAATACACCTTAATTAAGTTAAAATAACATCATTAACAATAGTTACATATGACCCAAGTAGGCCGGCCTAGCCAAAAACACTTCATTCATGCACCAAAGTGTCCTCAAAACCCTTGCATTGGGATAAAAAAATCTCCTAATCCTAAAAAATTTTTAGTTAAGATCAAAAATTCATCACACATGTTTAATTTAACATTTAAACATCATAAATGGTCACAATTTCATATCAACCAATCAAATTATTTCATTTAATGGGCCCAGTGCTCTTTCATTACTTCAAAACTACTTTTTCCTACACCCTAGCACCGTGGACCTTTGTTATGCCACAAATCACCTAAACACCTCAACTATGCCATGTGAAAAATTTATTGAAATTCTATAACCTTTAGAACACTTCTATAAACAAATTATAGAAGCCTCATGAAATCAATCACATGCTCAAACCACAACTACTTTTGTCTTCACCAAATCAACATGCCCAAAAACATTGTTTCCCAAACTTAGCTCAGAAATTTTTTTCAAGGAACATTCCAAATACCTATAAATGGATTAAATTGATGAAAAATTCATTTATATTCACATTATCCATGTGATATAAAACATCAACATAACCATTTGATGCTTCAACCAACTCAATAGTTTCATTAAGAACAACCTTGTCTTGAAAATTCCACTACAAACTTCTTCACAAAATGACCTGAATGATGACCAAAAACACCTCATCATGAGAAAAGAAATACCTATTGGAAATCTATCTGAATTTCCTTTCCATAACATATAATAAATCCTTCCAATGCCAAGTGGAAGGCCTCCAACCATAGGTCCATCTTTGCAAACTAGTTTTTAAGCCTACTTGGACTCAAGAACTTATACTTATCCCAATATGCTCCATCACACCAAAAATCCACTTACAAATTAAACAAAAAATCATGAAATATACCTAAAAATTATTCATGATCCATAAGAACCTTCACCAAGCTTGAAAAATCATAATAATCAACATCTTACCTCTTAAAGCTAATTTGCACCCTACTAGAATGAACCATCCTCCAAGACTTGAGCCTCAAAAATGATCATAACTTCTACATACCATATTCAAGTTCTTACACAATTTTATATATTCCATTGGAAATTATATCTTAATCAGCTTCACAATAAAAATTTAATGGAGTCCTAACTCTCCATGTAACTCTTGCAATCTCACATTTTACTGAAGGCTGCTCCAAACTGCCCCAAAAAAGTCTTCATAAATAGGGCACACTTTGCATTTTTTAACCTCAAACATGACCTGAAACCTTCATGAAAAAAAAATAAAAATCCAGTGCTATCAGTAAATTTCAATTTATTCATTACCTCATTTGGAAAACTTCTCCTCAAACTGTAACTCTTCATAAACTTGCATTTTTCAGGTGGGGCCCACATATCACCACATACTATGAACATACCTTTCTAGAAACCTGGAAGAGCCTCTATAAAACATCCAATCATCAATTTTGATGAATCAATCAAAATATGGCTCACTATACTCTTCTTCTGTAAGTTTCTCCTAGTTAGGGTTTAAACTAGGGTTTCAAACTACTTTACCTTCTTAACGATCATTCATATAAATGAAACGATAAAAACGCCTCATTATTTTTGTAAAATATTCATAAATTACCTTATATATTCTAAATATATCTCAGGTCCCCATGCAAATAATATATTCACAAAATGAGCATCAGAAGGTCAACATTTTCTTGAAAAACACACTATAACTTACCCAGTTTCACCAAAACTTGCATATCTTCAAGAATCTTCAGCATAATGACCTGAAACTTGGCATGAAGCACCATGAAAACATATCATGACTTATAAAACTCACCAAATATCACAAATATCTCTCGAAACGCCAATCTCATTTACACATGTTAAATTGCTTGTTTCTCACTTGTTAGTTTCCCAAGGACCTAGTAAATGCATCATATAACTGAATACTTACCTAAAACTCATCACACACCTCAAGTACACATCATAAAACTACTTCAAAATCTTCAAAAATATCATCAGTCTAAATCTCACATCTCTACCTTCATTCTGCATGCACTAGGGCTAGAAACAAGCCTGGAATGACCTGACTCAACCATGTGACAACCTCATGATCTAACCATGTTAACCTCATGCAGACTCAAGAACACCTCTGCGAACCATGTTCATATGTACCATTTATGAGATCATGTTGACAACACTGTTAGTCTCAAAAGAATCATACTATTGACTCAAACCATGACTGTCCACACTCAACTAAATAAAAGGACTCTTCTAAACTTCACTAATCTTTCATTCGAACAACATGCTTAACACCTAGACAACATCATATGGGGACTCATACAACATAATGACACCCTTTTCCATACTCAACTTTGTGTTCTTGATTTTACCTCATCTTACTGCAAATTTCAAAGTTATTTTTCTTCATATAGCCTATGTGTGTCCCAGGTAATTCCATTTGGTTGGTGGTTATGTCAGGAATGAATGATTTTCTACCTACAATGTACATCATCCCCCTCTTGTGTCCTACCCCTTTCCCACTCTTTAAGAAAATTCCTCTAGTTTGCAAGAAATTGCAATCTATTTTCCATAGGGTCAGTAATTAGTGTCCCGTTTGGAATCCTCATGTTGTTAGGCCACCACCCATTATTTCAATGTATCACGCATGCATAATAAGATAGGTTATAGTCTACTAACTGATCCCATGAGGTCAAATTGGACCTAGAGTGACTGGAGACATTAGGAGGATATCCATCAAAAGTTTTCAACCTGATAAGGAGATTTTCTCCCCAATGAATGCAAGGTGTAGAGATAGGCACTCATCGTGGAAGACTTGGCAGGTTAATAGAGTTTAAAGAAAAAATATATGAGTCAAAAAATATCATGACATGCTGTTATGAAGGCATACCTAATACAATTAAGTCTTTATGAGACCTAAAGGTGAAAAAATCCTAATTGATTGAAATCAATGACAGAGAAAATCCCATCGTTTAATTCATATGAATGACCCTTCATATTCCATAAGATGTCCCTTTGTATTCCCATTGTGTAACACATTATTAAGTGAAACTGGTTGAAAGGAGTGTATGTCCAAGCTGAAGTAGGGTAAGAGGTTCATTGTTGATCCCACTTTTGCGTGCTTTCCAGAAATCAATGAGAAATATAGTGCATGTTTGAGTAGTAGGAATCCATATTTATACCATCTCAATAGGGTCTTATGTTGAATCCGAATCTTGAAGGTGGTTAGCCTACTGGAAATCGTATTCAATTTTTACATCCTATCGATATCATCCTGAAAAAGACTTTCTTCCAGTGATTTCAACCACCATTAACATATTGAATTTGAAGAGTGAAGAAGAGCTAGCATAGGGTAGAAAGATGGGAGAATCAGTTTATTGGATCAAGAAGACAGTCGAAGTTAAAATGGTAAATAATAATGATGGAAAGGTGAAGAAAGTGACCATTATTCCATCTCAAGGAAGTCACTTAGGGTCTTTGTTAGGTTGTGGAGCCTATTTTCACGTTAGAAAGTGTTGTACACCTTCTATGTGTTACACTAAGAGTATTGTATACGGTTTCCACATTTGTCTCGCTAGGGGGTTTAGGGGGCAACCCCCTAAAGAAAAAAAATTTGGCCTTAAAACTGATGGGTAATGGGTAATATGGGCTGTTTTTGGGCCCATGGTGCTTTTCTCATTATGGACAGGACCTTTTGCTACCCATAGGTTTATGGGACGGTTTTGGTTTTTTGCCCATGGTTTTGATACCCACATGGTTTTGTAAAACTGCTTAAGTAGTTGTCTATTTATATGGTTTTGTGCATATGGTAGGTAATATTAAGAAACATTGCAGATGTGTTTTAAATTTGGGTGTGAATTCTGTAGAGTTTTTTTAGCATAGCTCCAAACAGATCTGGGTATTATATTGAGAGAGTGGGGGCTTGTAATAAAATTTGAGCAAGTGATTCTTAGTGGACGTAACCAAAAATTAGGTGAACCACGTTAAATACTGTCTCTTTGTGTTTTGTTATTTTTATTTTGCCTTTTTATTTGAGATCTGTAATATTTTCTGCATATTAGTTTCTACTGTTGCGATTCTGTGAGGGATTATTCCACATATTTTATCCCTTATTTCCTAACAATTGGTATCAGAGCCTGGTTTGGTTTACTGAAGTGTTGAATCATAGGGAAAGTTTTTAGCTTGAGTGGGAGCTATGGCAGATGATGAAAGATCTAGGGGTGATAAATTCAACGGGTAGAATTTCAGTCTTTGGAAGATACAGATGGAAGATTACCTTTATCAGAAGGATCTTTATATTTCGTTGTATGAGAAGGTGAACAAACCCTCGAGAATGACAGATGTGGAATGGGATTTGCTGGATAGGAAGGCACTTGGGAAAATCCGGCTGTGTCTTGCATCTTCAGTATTATTTAATGTTTCAAAGGAAAAGACTACAAAAGAACTGATGGATGCATTAGGGAAGTTGTATGAAAAACCCTCTGCCTCTAATAAGATATTTTTAATGAAAAAGTTGTTTAATATGAAGATGTCTGAGAATGGTTCAGTAGAAGATCATTTAAATGATTTTAATACGGTTGTAAATATGCTAGCTTCGGTTACAATAGAATTTGATGAAGAAGTTAGGGCTTTATTAATTATGTGCTCTTTACTTGAGAGTTGGAATAGCCTAGTAATGGAGGTAAGTAACTCGGTTCCAGCTAACTCAAAGTTGAAGTTTGAGGATGTTGTAGGGGTGATTATAAGTGAGGAAATGTGAAGAAAAAGCTCTGGGGAATCTTCTACTTTAGGGAATTCTTTGATAGTGGAAACTAGAGGGAGACAATAAGAATAGAGGAAGCCGTGGAAAATCAAAAGATCGGACAAGGTCAAAATCCAAAAGCAAGATTATATGCTGACACTGTGGAAAGTCTGGGCATGCAAAGAAGGACTGTTGGGAGCTTCAGGAACAAGAAGAAACAATCAGGAAGAAAACAAGGAGGAAAATGTGGCAATCGGGTAATGTATGTCAGGATGCTTTGATTCTTTCTTTGCATAATATTACTGAATCTTGGGTTTTAGATTCAGGGGCTTCTTTCCATGCTACTCCACATAGGAATTATTTTGTTGATTATGTTCAAGGGGATTTTGGGCATGTTTTTCTTGGTGATGATGAGCCTTGCAGTATAGTTGGAAAAGGTTCTGTTCAGGTTAAGATGTAGAATGGGAATACATGGCTATTGAAGGATGTCAGACATGTGCCTACATTAAGGATGAAATGTTCATATCGGCAGGTGTAGTTGGGAAGTGATGGTTGTACTGTGATATTTACAGGCAAGACTCTTGGAAGGTTACCAAGGGTGCTCTTGTGGTGGTAAGAGGTAAGAAGGTTGGAACCTTGTATTTAACCACTTATAGCACTAATGTTTGTAATCTCGTGGCTTCAGAAGTAGATACAACATTGTGGCACTATAGGCTCGGTCATATGATCCATAAGGGCATGGAGATCATAAAGAAGGATTTTCCTGGATATACAGAAACTAGGTTTGGAGTTATGTGAGGACTGCATATATGGGAAACAGAAGCGAGTAAGGTTTCTCAAAGGTTGGACCTACAAAGAAAGAGAGTAAGTTAGAGTTGGTGCATTCTGATGTGTGGGGGCTAGCTCAGGTATCATCTCTTGGGGGTTCAAGTTATTATGTTACTTTTATTGATGATGTAACAAGGAAAGTTTGGGTTTATTGTATTAGAAACAAATCTGATGTATTTGACACTTTTGTTAAATGGAAAGCCTTGGTAGAGAATGAAATATGTATTAAACTAAAATATCCCAGGTCAGATAATGGAGGGGAGTACTGCAGCAATGAATTTGATGATTATTATTCTAAGAATGGAATCCATGCAGGCAAAAGATAGTTCCTAAGAACTCCGCGACAGAATGGGGTAACAGAAAGGATGAACATAAACAATAATGGAACAAGCTAGGAGCATGAGGTTACATGCATGACTACCTCTTTCTTTGTTGGGTAAAAGTCTGTGAGCACATTTGTGTATCTTGATAAAAAGAGGACCCTTAAGTGCCTTGGATGGAGACATACCTGAGGAGGCTTGGTATGGTAACAAATTTGAATATTCATTTATTAGATTCTTTGGATGTGAGGTGTTTTTCCATATAGACAAGGATGATAGGACCAAGCTAGAGGCTAAATCAGAAAAAATGTACTTGCATTTGGGTTTATGGTGGTGATGGAATTTAGATATAAATGTTGGATTATTAAGGATAAAAAAACCATTCAATCTAGGGGATATGGTCTTTAATGAGAAAGTCATGTGTATAAGTAGTAGTTTTAAGAAAACAAGGAAAAATCCAAGAAAGAACATACAGTGGTAGAGGATCTTCCAGATGGGAAAGTGACACATGAATTAATTTAGGAACCTCCTCAATAGGAACTCCAAACTCCTATATTGAGGATTTATTATAGGGTAAGAAGAGAACCTAAATGTTTTTCTCCTTATCTTTATTATTTATTACTCACTAACAGTGGAGAACCAGAGAGCATTTAATGAAGCAATGCAGGTAGATGCCTGGAAGAAGTGGGAGTCAAGCCATGGATGCGGAGAATCAGGCTCTCATAGAGAACTAGACATTGGATTTGGTGAAGCTACCCAAAGGAAAAAGAGAATTATAGAACAAGTGGGTGTTCAGAGTCAAAGAGGAAGAAGGAGGCAAGAAAAGATACAAGGCCTGATTGGTGGTCAAGGGGTTTGTATAGCAAAAAGCTATAGATTTTGATTAAAAAAATTCTCCTGTCAGTAAAAATGAATTCTATTAGAAATGTTCTTAGAATAGTTGCAGCAAAATACTTTCACTTAGAGTAGCTTGATTTAAATACTACATTTCTCCATGGTGATTTGGAGGAGGATCTATATATGCAACAACCAGAAGGCTATGGGGTCAAAGGTAAAGAGAAGATGGAGTGAAAACTGAAGAAGAGCTTGTATGGCTTAAAACAAGATCCACATCAATGGTATAGGAAATTTGATAGCTTCATGATGGAGCAAGGTTATATTAGATACCATTCTAACCATTGCATGTGCATACAAAGAAATTTGAGGATGGCAATTATATTATCCTATGTCTGTATGTCGATGACATATTGGTTGCAGGTAAAAACATGCAGGAAATAAAAGTACTCAAGAAGACATCTAATTGAATCTTTTGCTATGAAGGATTTTGGGGCAGCCAAACAAATTCTTAGTATGAGGATATCTCAAGATGAGGAAGGAACGGAAGCTAACTTTATCCTTAGGAAGAGTAAAATTAAGAAGTTATCGGAGAGGTTTAATATGTAGGATGCTAAATTAGTTGGGACTAATTTGGTGGGCCATTTCAAGTTATCAAAGGAGCAATGTCCCAAGATAAAGCAGAGAGAGAAACTATATGTCCAAGGTACCTTACTCATTAGCAATTGGCTAGTTTGATATATGCCATGGTGTGCACCAGGTCTGATATTGCCCATGAAGTGGGAGTGGTGAGTAGATGTATGAGTTATCCAGGTAGAGATCATTGGCAGGAAGTAAAGTGGATCCTTCAGTATTTGAGAAGGACCATGGGGATAGTTTTGTGCTACAGTAGATTAGACACAACTTTATGTGGTTATGTAGATTCATATATGGCTAGAGATGTAGATAGTATGAAAGAGCGCACGACAGGTTATGTTTACAATATAGGTGGGGACAGCAGTGAGATGGATTTCACAACTACAGAAAGATAGTGGATTTTTCAACCATGGAGGCTGAGTATGTTGCTGCCACAGAGGAAAGTAAAGAAATGATCTGGCTACAGTCAATTTCTTGAGGATTTGGGGCATAATTAGGAGGAAGGAAATTTTCATAGTGATAGTCAAAATGCTATACACCTAGATAAGAACTTTACTTTCCACTCTATGACAAAGCATATATAGTTAAGGTACCATTTCAATCAGGATAGATTTGGAGAAAGAGAAGTTGAAGTTGGAGAAGATTCATACTAGTAAAAATCCTACAGACATGATGACCAAGGTGGTCATAAGCGAAAAAATGAAGTTGTGTTTAGCTTTGGTTGGTCTTCATGGAAACTAGTGAAGGGTTGAGAAGCTTGCACAAAATAAAACTCGTCTCCAAGTGGGATATTGTTAGGTTGTGGAGCTTGTTTTCATGCGTGAAAATGTTTAAGACTATACACAAAGAGTACTATATACTTTCCATAGTTGTCTTGCCAGGGTTTGGGGGCATAGACCCTTGAGATAAAAAAATTTTGCCTAAAAAATTGTGCTCAATGTACTCATATGAAACAAGATTTTTGACTCATAGGTTTATGGGATGGTTTTGGCCCATGGTTTTGATACCCACCGTTTTGTAAAAATACTAAAGTAGTTGTCTACTTAGGTGCTTTTATGCATATGGTAGGTATTATAAAAAACATTAAAGATGTGTTCTGAATTCAGGTATGAATTATATAGAGTTTGTTGAGCATAGCTCCAAACAGATCAGGGTATTGTATTGAGGGAGCGGTGACTTGTAATAAAATTTGAGCAAGTGATTCTTGGTGAGATGTATCCCAAATTGGTGGTGAACCATGTTAAATATTATCTCTTTATGTTGTGTTATTTTATTCAGCAATTTAATCTGAGATCTGTAATATTTTCTACATATTAGTTTCTACTTTTGTGATTCTGTGAGTGATTATTCCACATGTTTTATACCTTATGTCCTAACAGTCTTCTCTTCGTGAGGAAGGGGTCAGATCTAAAAGATGAGGTTAAAGACATGTTCTAGCCATCTAGTTATGACTTTAAGTGACGAAAAATAAACTCCTCTAATGGTGGAACAATTTAATGTCCTCTATGACCCTTTGGGAAAGGGGAAAATTTTAAATCACCCTCTCAAAAATGTGCCAAGGGTCAGGTCATCATGAGAAGTGGTTAGGTAGGCTAGGTGAGTGTAAGACATTTTCTAACCACCAAGTCATCTTTTAAGTGACAAAAACTTCACCTCCACCATGGTGGTGCACTTTTGTGGCCCCCATTTACCTTTGGGAAAGGGGATAAAGGGAAAAATTTAATTTAGGGGTCTCCAAGTGCATTGTTTCCACAAACAGATGTTTTCCTTCACCGAACATTGCTTGAAATAGATGTCTAGATACATTTTCATGCCACCAGATCTAGGAGTGGACTTCCAAGGTAAAAAATTATATTATTTTGACTCAAAAATTTATGATGAGAACATTACCATTATTTTTTAGGATATAATTCTAATTTTAATTTTAAATTTACCCCCATTTTAAATTCTTCTCAAGCATGTGCACCGGTGAAAGATACTTCCACTGAATTTTATGATGACTAAAACAAGAAAAAACACCTTGGATGAAAATAGGGCCTCACATATGTCATAATGGAATTTTAATAATGTCTCAAATATTCCCAAAACACCTATAATCTTCAGTTGAATCTCCACCAGGATTGAGAATCTTTACTTGTATTATTGGGCCAAAATATTCAAATTCTCTCCACAAAATATCTTAAAACATTTTTGAATGAAAATTATGAATCATTATCTTTCAAATTAGTATATGATGACCTTATGATTCCTCCAAAGGCTCCTAAAACCTTTGAAACTTTAAATGCTTCTTTTTAGGAAAATGAAATCCCCATCATTGACTAAAAATAACCTGGTTTTGAAAAAGACTTTCTCAAGGTTTCAATTATTCCCTTGATATTCCAAACTCACTAAAGGGAATCCTATATCTCCCTTGTAAAAATCTCAGGTGGGTGTTTCCTCAACATTTAGCTTTTGAGGGTTGTCCACCAATGTGAAAAAGTTTGAAAATAGGCCTTTAGGCCTCTAGGAGAACTTCCTTTTGAATGAGTTTTAATGAATCTATGAATCACTTCACTGCACATGAAGCACAGTTTAAAATAATGTTATCACATTCCTCTTGGCATTTATGAGGGTAAAATAATAATTGAGTTGGACGTAGGACAAGTTTACATTGATTGGTAGAGGGATTTTTAAGTATGAGTTAGGTTGTCATGACCAAAAATTTGAATTTTTCATAGAAGACATTTTGCATGACAACAACTGGATATTTTCTAGGGACTTGTTTTGGATCAAACATAGTGAGGAAAGGACAAGAAATAACTCTATACTATCAAGACACTACATAGATGAGTGCCTTATCCATTGGGTTATAGAGTCATGCCTTATCAGGTGAGCATAGAGTCACTATTTCAACACACTACCATAAGCAAGGAAAACAACAAGAAACAAACAAACAAAAAATTAGAAACACACAAGGAAAGGGAAACACAAAAACTAAAATCACCTATGGTACATGGGGGGGTAAATCCTTTTCACTGAATCACTTTTCTCTTTGGAAGTTAACCCTGAATCGGTAATATTGAGTGACGATGTTTCACGAAGCCATTGAATGGTTCAAGGAAGTACCATCCTTTCCTCAAATGTATATGAAATATAGGTTATTTCATGAGTTCTCATCTTCTTGTAAGTAGCGAGCCTACATGATCCTTTTTATTCTCAGATATTTTCTCACAAAGTCCATCAATTTCAGATTGCAAATTGTCTTCTACGCTCACCCACATTATAGATTTCTCCCTTTGCATTTCACCATTTCCCTAAGGATGATTTTTTATTCGATTGTTTGAATGCTATAAGTTCTCATCTTTCCCATATTCATGTTTATTGAAAAAAAATTCACGAGAAGCGTCAAGTCCATCCTTAAATCCTATTTCATCATGAGACTTTTTGGCATCGAATGAAGAATCAAACTTAGCTTCATACTTATCTTCCATAACCATGACATGAGCCAAGATATAAATACTGAGTTCCAGATCTTGTATTTCTTCTACAAATTTCAATATTTCTTTCACATAATCCTTCTTTGAAACTTCCGAAATCTCACCTTCATACTCATTTAGATAATCTTTAGTTTGAATTTTTAGGAAATTTGGGGAAATTGATTCCTCATCCCAAGACTCATTGATCTTCACTACTTCCTTGTTATAGGAGGCCTCATCTTCAAAGGACTCAAAGAATTTGATTTGAAATTTTTCATCATGAAGGGAATCTTCCTCATCAAATGGAAAATTAAAAATTTCACTTTCATCATTGCATCCATCAACCATTGTTTCACGAGAGATATATGATTTTTCATCTTGATTTGTTTCATCATGAATATTTTTTAAATCAACTGAGAAGTTAGAATTAGATTCTTACCTATCTTGCAATTCCATGGCTTGCATTAAGAGTTCAAGGATGAGTTGAGGATATCTTGCTTCTTATGTGAATCTAAGCATTTCTTGCACATATTATTCTTTCAAATATTTCAAAATATCATCACAAGTTAACCTTTCTTATCCATGGATGACATGATACAAAGAATATTCATCTTCAAATGAGAATGAGAAAACTTCTTCTTAATGAACAAACTCATCATGAATCACTTTGTCTTATTCATGTCCTACATCATCTAGAAATTTGGGGATATCCTCTTGCAATTCAATATTTCTCCATGTTTCTTCACAATAAATACCCCATCAGAAGGGAATGCTTGGTCCTACCAAGATAGGAATTTCATCCTCCTCCTTGGATGTTATGAAATAATTCCTATTCCCATTATTATGGTACAATATGTTATGTCCCTGATCTCCTGAATTTTGCACTGTATATATTATATATTTTTTACAGAAGAAACTTTTCCATATCTCCTTAACCAAAATGGTTGTAGAAGACCGATTCATCTAGATTTTACCTCACAAGTCTTAGTAGAAGCTTCTACTTAGCAATATTCTAAAATATGTTGGAATGTATAGTACCAAGATAGTTAATAACACCTTTTTATCTAGAAATTTGGTGAGATACACCTATGCATCCTTGATATTCACCACAAGTGGGAATTACTTTGACTCCATGGAGTAACAAGAGCCACTAGACTATGTCAAGGTAAGTTTGAGAGCATTGAAAATTTTTATAGCCATTACATTGGCAGAAGCACTTGAATCTATTATATAATTATTCAATTGGTATCCTCCCATGAGAAGGGAGAGATATAAAGGATCTATCTTATCAGTCTTTGATGAAATCATATAAATAATGTTTTGTGATGGAGGAGTAGGTAGAATTAGTTTAAAACTATGATTCACAGTATTGGGATTTAAAACACCACCCTTGATATGATGGATAAGTTTTTCAAATTATTCTGGGTGAGTCTGCAAATACTTAGATTCAGAAATATGCACTTTGTTCTTGTTCATATTTTCTATGAGATAAAAAGGGGTGTATTAAGGTGAGATAATATGAGAATATAATTGAGGAGGAAAGGCTGATTTTACAGGCACACAAGAAGATCTTGAAGGACTAGGTTTTGCAGAAATAGGATTAGATTTAGAAGGAACATTAGGAGACTTATTGGAATAAAAGATGACCTATTTCTTACCACAGGATCCAGTTTTTTCATTTTACACACAAATATTTGGTTCACTTGTTCATTATCCCACATTTTCTCACCCCTTTTTCATCATTGTGCACGCTCGCACCCCCTCTATTCTATTTGAAATGTTATTTCCCTATTTTCCTATCTTAATGTCATCATTATTTTAATTCTCCTAATCACATTTAATTATCCCTAAAAAAAAATATTATATTAATGACATCCATAAAATCCTCTTTTATCCTCCTTAGACCCTTCATCTACTGCCATTTAATGTTTTCATCCATCCTTACCTTTATACAATTCCCTTTCATCCCCTCCAACAAATTTTCATCATCTCTTTACAACCCTAATTTGCCAAAACAATTTATAACCCTAATCTAACCCTAATAAGGCCTCTTATCTTGAGTTGTACATCATCCACATATTACAAAAATCAAATGTCATTTGCATTCAACAGACAACCCCATCAGTGGGTCACCGATGATCTTAAAAATATGTCATCATACCCCCTCCTCAAAGTCAGGATGAAACTTTGGAGAATTCTGACTTCTTGCGATCTTTTCTTTTTTTCTTCTCTTTTTTTGAGCTACTATCAACACATTGGATTCATCTTAGATCCCTTGTCTAATCAATATTTTAGAGATCTGATGCTCTGTATTTTTCTTGGATCCCCATCTTGTTTCATCATCTTTCCATCACCTTTGCATACACCATTCTGTCATCTTTGAGATCTACCATCATCATCAGCCACTGTTTGTCTCATTCTCATAGTAGTATGTTGTCCATTTATCAATCCTCCATAAAACCCTAATCCAAGCCTTGTTCACCGTCAATTCTTCTTTGTTCACCATCAACCTGATATGTATAAACTCTTATTCCTACATGATATTCCATCTGCCTATCATCATTTTCCTAACCTCTACAACATCTATAGATTTCTGTCTACATGTGATATCACCTATCTTACAACTCAAATCTCACCTTTTATTCCTTTCAGTCTCCATTGTAAAATGTCCTAGATCTGCTCTCTGATCCCCCGTCAATCATGATCTACATCCATTCACATCCTTATCATATACCTTCCTATAATTTTCATCCTTGCTATTTCAGTGTAATTTTGTACCAAATCTAGGACATCCTCCAGCATCTCATAATCAGTTCCAGATCCACCATTTTTCACATATTTCGGTCTTCTCTGCTACAGTCACCTTTGACTTGCTCTTGGGTCTATCTCAAGTTCAACATCGACCCTATCTAGTTTGCATCTTTTATCATTATCTCACATTTATCATAATCTGCATCTATATTTTATCATATATCTGAATATATGTCTATTTCTAGTATATTTCCTACATGTTCTCTTATCCATCAATTTCAATAAATATTTCTAAGAAAATTGGGCTGAACATCCTCCCCAAGAAATTTTATAACTTCTCGAGGACTGGCTTTTTTAGGCATCCTGCCATATAATCTAGTAATCCTTTTATTTTCTATTTTTCCTTTTGTGTTATGTAGGTTATCAGAGCTTGTCACTGTGGAGAGGATCCTTATGTCACCTGTAACTTACCATCCTTCATCATCATCACACATCTGAGGTAGCCTTAAGTCATCCCATAGTTTGGAGTTTCTTGTTTTCTTGCATACTATTTCATTAACTTGAGATTGGAGAAAAAAACTTGTAAAACATTTTGGCACGTACTTTGTGGAAACTACATATCTCCTTTGGTAAGCTCCTTGTTTATTTTCATTTTCTATTCTAAATTCTATTTTCCTCTTTCCACTAACCCTATCAGAGTTGGATGTTCTTCACTTATGTGCACTTGGGGGTTTTTTTGTTTACTTACTCAACAATGTGTGTATAATTTGGAAAACAGGAAGAAAATTGGTATCCATGTATTCTTATTTTCTATCCTTATTTTCTCCTTTTTGTCCATGATTTCTTCCCTCTTTTTGTTTACTTGTTCTCATCTGTATATCACATTTGGCTTTGGATCTAAAAAGGACACCTCTTCCATGCTTTCTTGACCACATAGTTTTAGTAGGTGGTAAATATCTTACATTCACATCTCCTTCACACACAACCAAACCAAATGAATAAATCAACACACCTAAAATTTTTCCTATCAAGATGGATTCTATTGGGATTTCACCACCCAATAAGGAAGCCACCATAGTGTTTTGTCTTTGTAACAAATTTTTTTGGCTATTGGTATATAAGTTAAGCACCTAAGCACCTTTATCACTACAGGACCGTGAAGTAAGGGGGGTAGTCCCCAATACTAAGCCACGTGTCGATATTAGTCATCACAAATTTGTGCCTCATGTACCTTCAATTATATCAAGGACTCTATCCTTAAACAAACCCAAAACCATCCTTAGACATGGCCACTTTCTTTAGGTTACCTTTGAGCCTCTTTTCCCTCTTCACACTTCTATAATAAATAAACAAGATACATCAAAACTTTGTTGCTTTATTTTCTTATCACATTAATAATCTAAATAAGTATTTACTTTTTTATTTCATGCCCATTTTTACTTGTTCCCAAGTAAATAAAATGGAACAATAAACTTACTCCAACAATATCCCCATCTCAAACAGTTTTTCCCAACAAACATCATACACTTTCCCTTGTCTCTTCTACACGTTTGGTCACCTCATATTTGTTATCTCTCAACACATTATTTCTATAATTTTTCCTCTTCATGGTCCCCATACAATTTACATCAATCCCCGTGTTGAAACCACTCCTTTTGTCTATCACCATTCCATCCCCTCTAGACTAACTACACCTCCATTTTTTATTTCCTTAGTAACATTTGGGCCTTTGACTATAACTAAAATATGCTTAAATTTTTAGCAACTCCTTAATGCTAAGATTGTACACCAATGCAATAACTACTTAGTGGGACTTAAATCCACTGAATGCTCCAATCAATGGCCCCCCTCTCCAATAAATTTAAATGATTAGTGAAATACACTTGAAATAGAAGGGAAAAGGTACTTACTTCTCAACTGGTTGTATACTTACCTAGGGCTATGAATGAGCTCTCAAAAGCCTAAGCAGGATGATGACCATCGGATGGAGTCCTTAGTGGCACATGGACACCTCAAAAATTTGATCAATCAGGGGCATAATTTTTGCTAGACTATGGCACCTAGGGATAGGACCTTAGGGTGCATGTGGGTGCCTACATAGTCTATCCCTATGGGTGCCTCTTGGTCTGTAGTTATCATCAATGCTCCTACCCAAATTCTTCACAAGTACTACCTAGTTGGTCCACCACTCTAGGTATTCATTAATATACTGGTACCTTTTTCTTGCATCTGGATGTCACACTAGCCAATCGTTGATGACGTTGATAACCTATCCCTTTGGAGTCAACCTAAACTAATCAACCTTCACTCAAAATCATCTTTCAACATAGGCTTCCTAATCAACCCCTTCAAACATCCCAACCTCCCCGTGCACATATCCCAACTCACCCAATGCAAGAGTCCAATACAATTGTCCCATTAGCGGGCACCAATGGTGGAATTTCTCAATATCACCCATTACAACTATATCCCTTCAGACCCAATCTTAGTTCCTTACCTGATCCAATGTACAATGACTGTGCAATTAGGGTTCCCTAGTGTCAACTGACCCCCAGAAACTAGCAGGTAATTTCTACTGATATAATGCATAAATGGTGGATGGACATACCCAATAGATATTCCCTTTGCTATCCACAGTGTATGATGAAAAAATCACCCAAATGTATTCCTCATTTTTCCTTATGTACCCCATAGCATAGCCCTTAGTAGAGTAAAATGGCCACCCATAGAGGATAGCTAGGTATGGTGTGCTTATATAGGGATCTCTTGCTCACCTTTTCAGACATCTAGCTGACTGAGCCCATCAATCGACTAGTACCCATTAGGGAATGATCAGGGGAAATTACAAGCTACATAAATTTTCTAAGTTTAATAGTAAATGAGAACCAAGTACAACCAAGACTATGGTGTCTAAAAATGAGGATTAGGGCACCCTTGGGTAACCCAATCCTTTTCTAGGGGCCCTAGTCAAAGACTGGAGATGAAAAATGAGTAAATAACAACACCTAAGACTCCCTGAGGGAATACCAGAACTCTATGAGTAATTGATGATTGTGTAAGACAAACAATGATAACTTCCAACTAAACTAACAATAGGACTAGGGGATGGGTCATTACTAAATAATTTTCTTATGCAATATCCATATATAAAACAACATACTTAGTAGTATAATTATAGTAATAATTTCATGATTTTGTGACTATAACCTCCCACTATCCCTCACGGATGCATAGAGTTTCAGGAACTCCTCGATGTTAACCATGTCTCCCTTCATGAATATTTTATTCTTAAATCCACCAATATCCCCATCAATGGATATCCCCTTCTAAATCTCTATGCTTATCCAATAAGCCCAAAACTGAATTCGCCAAATCCTTCACCCAAAATGAAAAATCCAAAATTGTGGAAAATGTCATTAACATCAAAAATACCTTTGCATCCACATCTTATGTTGAGCCTCTACAAATATCTCCTTGACCAACCCCCAACTATACTCCTATTGGAGAATCCTCTAGCTCCATCTTTGAAAATCTCATGGATGCACGCCTTATTAAACTTCCTTTGATACATAGGGTAAGTGCAGGAAGTTGATGGACAAATATAGGGTCATCCGTGGACATCATATTGCAAATAACAACATAATATCAACTTGTAGGGATTATTAGAAATACATACACTCAAAATTATACAAAATTATATTAATATGAATTGTAGCATCCAGAATCTAGTTTCTAAAATACTAATTTTTGTAAAAAATGGACAAGATTAGCTATATTAAACACTCAAAATTCAATGACTTGGTATTTTTTTTTTAAAACACTGATAAGATTATAGTCCGTTTGCCCACAACTCGCCCAACCAAAAACCAATATAATCCTCCTATCTCTCAACACCAATCTTTGCAATCTTATCTATCTAACTATATCGATTCCCAACATCCTATTTTGTAGCCTCTCTAATCACATACCTTCAATTATGTTCCTCCTTATCAAGCACCCCCACAAAATCATAATTACACCCAACAATAGCATCCTTATCCACAACCTAATCCATCTACCTCTGGACATATCCACAAGTGTGTAATGATGTGAGCTAGTGATGAATCCCCACACATCCAATGACCCCATGTAAGCTAGTTGTGGTGTGTAGTGATGGAAAACCTCAACCCAGGTTGTAGTACCTTGGGTAGTCTGTGGTAGTGATAATAAACTTGTGGCCTATGAGAAAATATGATAATTAGGACCTATCAACCCATGCGTATCTGTTAAGGTCGATTATCCTTCACATAAAGAAACTTGGCCTAATGTTGGTGCTAAGTTGATTGTAGATCATATGCAGGATCATGGTGCAGATACCTGCCATGCCTTTAGGAGCTCATGTTATCCCAAATGTGTAGCATGATCAAGAGAAATATTGCTCCTATGGTAGGCCATTTGATGGACATAGCCCTAGACTGGTATAATAGCATTCCTCAGCATTCCACATAGCTCTTTCACATAACCTGTATATATTTTCTTACCAGATAGGCTTATTCATCAATATCATGTGAGAATATCAGCATCATGGGGATCTCAATGCCATCAAATAATTTTATGACAGATCAATCGCTGCTTTTTTCACTAGATGGCACGTCAATTGGTGAATTTAACTTATTTTCTCTCTACCAGAATTGATGAATCAATCTCTTAGGTGGCCTCATGTGCTCAAGCATGTCTCATCCACCCTAACGATTCATTCTTTCCATAGGATATTGAGAATGGTCCTGTTGATACCATAAAATTATAAATTAGGATTACACACCCTTGATTCAGGGCCATGTCATGGTTGTGTGTAATGGCACAAACAACTATTGGTAGTGTTGAAGTCACTAGGGTCAGTTCACCCACAAGTGAAAAATCCAAGAACGTGGCTTTTTCCATCGTATCATCAAATGTTCTGAGGGATCCACAGTCTCATGTCGCACTAGCCATAACATCACAACATGTCTCCTTAGCTTTATGGGGGACTATACAGTCCTCTTGGATAATTTTATATCTCCATCTTCAAGGGAACTAACTCATGTATGACACGCGTCATTCCAATGGGATTAAGTGCTCATCCGTCTTGTGTGATGATGTCACATCCATAAACCCACATGGTATTGTGAGGATAACATTAGTTGTGAATCACCATGTATGCAGATATCCATGGACATGATATCATTTTGAGTGGTCATACCTTCAAGTACCCGAGGGTGCAATGGATTCATCATTCATGGGACCTTTATTAGTGTAAGACAACCCTGAATGCTCCTCCTATATGCAAAGGGGAGAGGGTCACCCATTGGATGTGATGAAATCTATCCCTAGCTTAATTATCCATAAGTGAAACCAAGCTAATCATGTCACATGTCAATACATATGAGGACCATGTAATTATTACTCTAAGTTATGATGGTGTAAGTATCGACCACCCATCATCGAATTAGGACCTGCATCTACTTAAACATATACGCCTACATCTACGATAATATTTGCATCTAGCACGCATGATCTGAAATATACTTATACCCACTTCCATTTCTATGCCTACGATCTGAACTTACAGTCAACATGTACTACACCCAAGTATCATGACCCATACGTGCCACATCCATCCTCACATCTATCTCAATGTGGGACCTAAGAGGTATCCTAATGCCTCTCATCTACATAATGATATGTATACCTCACATTGTTAAGAAGGTATATGACTATACTTTCACATTGACATGCTACAATCCACAAGACCACATACATCCCTTAAATCCTTTACCAAATAGTTGACATTCCGAAGAGAGTAATGATCTAACTAATCATAAATGATTACCCGTTCGTGTCTAGAATCCCATCATGTATCTGCAACGAGGGATCCCAAGGCATGATTATATATCAACACCTCTGAAATGTCCACACATAACTACAACATCTTCTTCATTTATCAATTAGGTTGTCCAAAAACCATGTGGATTCCTAAAATATATTACATCTCCATGACAGCAACCTGCTTGTTGGAATCCAAACCATCTAGTATCTTTTTTTACCTCCAAAGACAACCCCAATGGTTGAAATCATTTATCAGCAAATCCCTTCCAAGAACTATCGAAAAACTTTATTTTTTACTTGCAAAAATCTATAGAACCTGTAGCATTTCTCATGCGGAGGAATGTTGATAATGGCCTTCATCCGCACAAGGACCTAGAGCTTCAATACCCCTTTGCAAGACACATCAATCCAAACAATTTACCAATAGTGGCTCAATTCATCTACAATTAGGACCTCTTCTATCCATTTTAGGACATACTTGATACTTCATCCAAATCCCCCATTACCTCCAAAACTGAATCATTCGTAAAGATTTGGCGTGGGTGGAATGACTTCCAAATCCAATTCAGACAATCTAAGGCCCCTACAAAATCTTTGATAATATTATGAATGTAATCGTGGCACCATGTGCTTTATTGCTCGTTGATAAGTAGCCTCCGACATCTCCTAGGATCAAAGGGCAATCCTTGATCTAGTGTAACCCCCTCTTCAGAAAATCCCCCATTGTGTGGTGATACCAAAGTTTTTTCATTGCCTCATCCAAGCATGTGCAATTACCTTTCCCCTATCAACTTGTCCTTTGATTCACGTGAGTGGAAACCCACATGATATCATATAAAACTGTAGAATCAAAAATCGTGTCAATGTGGGGTAATGAAAGCTTTATTTAAATCTTAAAAGTCCATGAAAAAGTGAACCCTACCATATGGCTTTATAATGAGTACAATATTAGATACCCATTCAATAGCTCATCCACACCCAAATGTAATCCCCAAACTAAATTCCTAACTCCCAAAGCCTTCAAATATGGCTCTCCATCTACACCTTCAGTCACAATACCACCATAAAAATCTACCTCTTCTAAAGAGGGACCCCTCTTTTCATAAATGCCTTTCATGTTACCACTCACTCTCACCCTCATGACTTTTAACCATCCACTAAAAAAAGAGACTTATCATCACTGTTCCTCCTAATGAGAATATCTGATCCCCCTCTTCATCCAAGGACAAGGTATCTATACTATCCATTTCATGATCCAAAAATCATATTGTTATAGAACAAACCATTATGAAACAATTGCACCAGGACCCCATCAAGATGCCTCTCTATGAATTTATCCAAATCTCCCCTAAGCATCGACATGATATCATCGAATCTTTGTAGCATATCCCAATTAAAATCGACGAACCTCAAACTCTCGTCACCCTCGTTGGAAATCTTACAACTTCTACCACAATTTCCTAAAAGAGAATTATCATTAGAAAAAGTGTCTAAATCATGCCAAATAGTAGAAGTAAAATCACTAATGAGTTATGGGTGAATAAGTGGAAGCAATGAAGTACGCAAGGCATTATAAGCTTCCGTAGGAGGGAGAGGTGGAGGATGATATCCCAATCCAATTTTTTTAGATTGAGTGGGAAGATCCCAAGGTGTTGGGACTTGTCATCACCAATCCAACACTATGATAATTCTTCACCGGGAACTCCTCGTGCTATGGTTATTTAATAATGCACAGCCTTTAGTTTGGTGGATGTAATCTAGAAACAAAACAACAAACATAACACAAGAATACCATCGACTATGATAAGACGGAATGATGACAAATCTGAAATATCAAAGTAAATTATAATATTAACATGAAATTGTTACAATCTCATCCATGAGGTACTTCAAGTGTTATTGACTTCACTTGCCTTTCACCAAAACTATGGGAGAAACTTTACAATTACACCTCTTAATGGTTTCTTCAACACACCTTTAAACTGATGGCTTCCTTTACACACTTCATACAATATTTCTCACTACTTCCTTCTATGCTAAATGAGGGGGGTGGCCTCTTTATTTATAGAACTTCTAGGCTTATCCATCTTATCTCTAAGATAGGATAAGAAATCCACTCTGACGAATCATATTATATACCTTAACTATTATCTGTACATATAAGCTTATCTTGTTAAGATAAGATAAACCTTATCATTTCACATGGGTTCCATATTTTTAGACTTTTTACAAATAAAATACACAAAAATATTTATGACCTCACTCCTTGTCTTTATTACCAATATAATATTTCTAATTCCTAATCATGTAGACCCTACTTCTCTACTTATCCCAAACTTTGGCATTTTAACATTACCAGACCACTTACGACAAATATTTACTTTTTACAACATTTTTATTGTACTTTGACTGTTACTGTACTCTACATTATTGGTGGCACCATACTGACGGCACCGTTATCTTCTATCAGACGCTACTACTAATTATACTTAACAACATCATATTCCTAATACATACATTAATGAAATAGAAATTACGGAGGAAAATTTTAGTGTCGACATCTTCCCCCTTCCTAGCTTCTACTCCGTCCTCGGAGTAGACTCTTCTGGTGCTTGAAAAATCTTCAACTTGTCGTGGTTGACCCATTTCGTAATGGGAGTGCCATCCAATTCCTCTAGTCGGTACGTACCATTTTCATGCACAGCTGCTATTTTGTAGGGCCCCATCCATTTTGGAAGAAATTTTCTCTGTCTTCTTTTTTTGTATCTGGAATCATATACTAGAACCAAGTCATTCACATGAAATGGAGACCACCGGATCTTTTGATCAAAGTACTCCTTCTGGTTCATTTTCTTCTTATGGCTTGTATACTTTGCTATTTCCCTCATTTCCTCTAGCAAATGAATATGTACCAACCTTTATTTTACTGAATCACTTTCATCCATCCTTTCATTTTTCATAACTCTCACAGTGGGAATATCAAAATCAATAGGAAGAACTGGATCAATGCCATAGGCCAACTGAAATGGGGAGTATCCTATTGCTGACTTTGATGTTGCCCTATATGCCCACAATGCTTCATGAATCATTTTATCCCATTTATGTACCTGCAAGGCTGCATCTTTTGCTAAAATTTGACACAGCACAAAATTTGTTCGTTCCACCTGTCCATTTGTGCTTGGCTTGTATGTTGTTGCCTTCCTGTGCTTAATAGAAAACTTATTGACTAGGGCTTCTACCACCTCATTAATGAAGTGGCTTCGTTGATCTGTTACAATTTCTAATGGACAACCAAATTTGGTGACAATGCGTTCATATATGAACCTTGCCACTTCATCCATGGAAGCTGTTTTCAATGGCCTAGCTTCAACCCACTTGGTTAAATAATCTGTGGCAACTACAATATAATTATTTTGGCATGATGTAGTTGGAAGTGGACCTACAATGTCTATTCCCCACTTTTCAAAGGGACCAAGTGGAAGAATAGGACATAATGGAGCTGATGAAGTCTTACGATTACCATTTGTTTGACAAATATCACATGTATTACAATAATTATAACAATCTTTAAAAAGAGTGGGCCAGTGATAACCTGCATCCAAGATGCTTCTTGCTGTAAGTTGTCCAGAGAAGTACCCTCCACATGCACCATTGTGGAATTCTTCTAGCAGCTCCTTTCCTTGATCACGTCCAACTACCCTCTTGTACTGTCCATCAGGTCCTATTCGAAATAATGCTCCGTGTAGAATAGAATATGGACGACTGGCTTGAGTAATCTTTCTCTTAGTCTTTGCATTGGCACCATCAGGAAACTTGAATTCATTCAGATAATTCCAAATATCTATGTATTCACTAGGGATTGTGTCAAGGGATAACAATGCTGCATTGGGGAAATCATCATCATCACAAGATGATCCTAAACCATCATAGGCTCGAGAGAGTGCATCTGCATTGACATGCTTCTTTCCTGGCCTATCTATAATATCAAATTCAAATTCTTATAGCAAAATTATCCATCTTGCTATCCTCCCTAATGGGTTAGGCTTATTGACAATATATTTCAGAGCCTGATGATCTGTTACAACTATAAATTTCTACTCTAGCAAGTAATTTCTAAACTTCTTTACAGCAAAAATGATAGCCAAAGCCTCTTTTTCAGTTACAGTATAGTTTACCTCAGCACTGCTCATTTGTCTGCTCCCAAAGTAAATTGGATGTTCATTCTCATTTTCATCCTTTTGGCTCAAAGTACTTCCTAGTGCTGCATCTGAGGCATCAGTGTACACAATGAATGGCTTGCTCCAATCTGGATTCTTCAAAACAGGTGAAGACGCCAGGGCTTCCTTCAGTTGTCCAAAAGCTTCATGCGCCTTATTTCCTGGTTCATAAGTAACATCCTTCTTCAAGAATTGGGTTAGTGGCTGTGCAATCTTTGAGAAATTATTGATGAACCTTCTATAGTAACCCACATGGCCTAAAAATGATCTCAACTTACTTCTATTCATAGGAAATGGTAAATCTTTGATTTTGAAACTTTATCAGGATCAGTACCAATACCATCTCTAGATACAACATGCCCTAACAAAACGCCTTTAGAACATCTAAAGACACACTTTGTAGGGTTTAGTGAGGCTTGTGCTTCATCTAACCTTTGAAATGTTGTCTCCATCTGGTGCAGGTGGTCCAACTTGCTCCCATAGATGCAAAAATCATCCAGAAATACTCTGATGAAGGTCCCAATGTAGGGTTCGAACACCCTATTCATTAAACGCTGGAATGTTGCTAGAGCATTACACAACCCAAAAGGTATAACTCTATAAGCAAACGTTCCCCAAGGAGTGGTGAACGTGGTCTTCAGCTGATCTTTCTCTGCTATACGAACTTGGTTGTAGCCGCTATATCCATCGGCAAAACTATAGCACTCCTGGCCAGCTACTTCGTCCAAGATCTGATCTGAAAATGGAAGAGGGTAATGATCCTTCTTTATTGCCTTATTGAGCTTCCTGTAATCAACACAAATGCGTAGCTTCCCATTCTTTTTTATTGAGATCACAATGGGAGAAACCCATTCTGAATTCTCCACAGCAGATATGAATCCTGCATCAAGCAACTTATCTATTTCTTCTTTTACAGTCTTGGAAAAATTAGGATTCATTCTATATGACATTTTCTTTATGGGCTTGGCACCATCTACCAGCTCAATACAATGTTCTACCCAACTTACTTGATGGAGTTCCTTGTAATCAAAAGTGAATAGGTGTATGTACCTTCGAAAGAGCTAGAGGTAGGATTCCTTCTCACTCTCCATCACACAGCATCACCAATCTTTATTTGTTGGAGACGATCATCAACTTCTTCTTCAGATAATTTTATGGGGTCCTGGGTTGGTGTGACTGGAAGAATATCCATGACTGAAACATCCACCTCGCTTTCTTCATCTTCAGTGTCCACTTCACTGGTACTAGAGTAATCAGAGGATGTCCAATCATCAGTTTCATAACTTGAATCCACGGGTTCTGCTTTATGATGTCGAGGGATCACGTTTATCTTCACCCTCTCTCTACCACGTCCAAGTGTCATGAAACCTTCATTCCAGTAGTTTCTTGCATGAACTCTCCTTATCCATGGTCTTCCCAGCAGCATTGGGTACGCAACAGTACCATTTTTCATGACCTGAAAGTCTACCACACATACCACACCCATAACAGATATTGCCACATTTGAAACTACACCTTCTAGTTTAGTTTTTCCTTTATTTAATGACCTTAACATAAGTGTTGAAGGGCGATCAATTTTTAAACCCAACATATTCATTACAGACTCAGTCATTATATTAACTGCAGCACCTCCATTAACTAAGACATCATGAATTGAAATACCATTACATAATACCTCAGCTTGTGGAGCATAGGGATCTGCCTCTGCCTCCAAAAACAGGGACCTCAACCTCCTTCCTTCTTCGAGCATTGAGTCTACCTCGTAACTCCCGCCTCTTCTCAGAAGACATAGCCAAGAGTTGACCCAATATGTAATATTTGCAGGCCTTTTGGACAGATCTTCCAAGATGAGTATGGTCCTTGCCCCTGTGAAATCAGAAAATCCTGCACACCCAACTTTCTTCTCCTATGTTTCTTACTAGTTTCTTCTTTCATCTTCTTAGGATCATTTCCATCTTGATTATCTTTTTCATTCTTTCTTTTTGTTACAAACACATCTACTTCATTATTTCTACTCTTATCTACTACATTAAAAGAATTCACAGGTGCTTTTCCTTTATCATTATCTCCTTTACCAGATGTAGAAGCTCTATCTAGACAATTATACTTATAATGACCCTTTTTATAACAACCATAACATACAACTTCAGAAATATTTCTTTTTGGACCTCTATCTCCTCCCTGAGAACTAAATTCTTTTCCTTAAAGAAGATTAATAGTTAACTGACCCATCTTTTTGAGCAGATCTTCATACTCAGTAGATGTACTAGGAGAAATATTTGTGTGCTCACCGGGAGTGGTTGTGGATTCTAGACCAAAGGTGCTGGTGTAGGCTCTACTTTAGCAACAATTTCTTTGGGCTCCTCTTCCATGCTTTCTTCTTACCTTCTTACAATCTCCTTTGCTTGTTCAATGGTAGCTGGGCAGTCATACTTCACTCGTTGTCTGATCTCTGGCTTCATCCCAAGAATGAAGTGCTTACAGAGGAGATTATCCACGCCATTCATCAACCCATCCGTTAGTCCTTCCTTCCAGATCTGGGCATCGAGCTTCCTCCTTAGCTCTAGAACACGAGCATGATAATCCCTTATCTTCTCCTTCTCTCCTTGGGATAGCTTTGTGATCTCAATCATGAGATCTGCATATTTCTGTTGTTCACCAAATTCTTCAAGAAAACTTTCAGTTAATAAATTCCATGAATTTTTCACATTATCACCTAGTGTTTCAAACCACCTAAGTGCTGAACCATCCAAAAAGGTAGGAAAAAATTCAGTCCATTGTTCCCTTCTTATAAGGCCATTACAAATACAAGATCGCTTAAACTCTTGAATGAAAGAAGAAGCATCTTCATTAGATTGAGCTGAAAAAACAGGAATCTTTCCCATTTTCAACAGTAACCACCGTGAAATACCAACTCACAAGTACAATTAACAAGACTTATGTGTATAAATAATTGGAACCACTATACTAGAAAGTGACTTTACACCTTTCTACAGTAAAATAGAAATGACCACGGTAACCTATGGTAAAACTTGACTTACTACGGTAAAAACTGACTTTACTGTGGTAAACACTATTCACGGTAAAAACTGACTTTACTGTGGTAAACACTATTCACGGTAAAAAGTGAAGTTACTGCGGTAAATACTATTCACGGTAAAAAGTGAAGTTACTGCGGTAAATACTATTCACGGTAAAAAGTGACTTTATTGCGGTAAATACTATTCCAGCAAAAATGACTTTACATGTTAACTACTATTCATGGCAAAAATGACTTTACCATGGTAACTACTATGCACAGTAAAAACAAGGTTACCCTCTAATTGATTTTTGACTAAGTGGGAATATCTCTCCAGAAAATCCACCAACGAGGAATGGTCCCGGCAACGGAACCAAAAATGTCATCACCAATCTGGCACTATGATAATTCTTCACCGGGAACTCCTCGTGCTATGATTATGTACTAATGCACAGCCTTTAGTTTGGTGGATGTAATCTGTAAACAAAACAACAACATAACACAAGAATACCATAGACTATGATACGAACGGAATGATGACAAATTTGAAATATCAAGTGTAGATTATAATATCAACATGAAATTGTTACAATCTCACCCATGAGGTACTTCAAGTGCTACTGACTTCAGTTGCCTTTCAAACCAATAACTATGGGAGAAACTTCACAATTACATCTCTTAATGGCTTCTTTAACACACCTTCTAAACTGATGGTTTCCTTTAACACACTTACTCATACAATATTTCTCACTACTTCCTTCTATGCTAAATGAGGGGGGTGGCCTCTTTATTTATAGAACTTCTAAGCTTATCCATTTTATCTCTAAGATAAGATAAGAAATCTACTCTGACGAATCATATTCTATACATTAACTCTTATCTTTACATGTAAGCTTATCTTTGTTAAGATAAGATAAACCTTATTATTTCACATGGGTTCCACCTTTTTAGACTTTTTTATAAATAAAATACACAAAATATTTATGACATCACTCCTTCTCTTTATTACTAATATAATATTTCTAATTCCTAATCATGTAGACCCTACTTCTCTATTTACCCTAACTTTGACATTTTAACATTACCGGACCACTTACGATAAATATTTACTTTTTACCACAACATTCCTATTATACTTTGACTGTTACATTACTCCACATTATTGGCGGCGGTGTACCCTGACGGCACCGTTATCTTCTATCGGATGCTACTACTAATTATACTTAACAACATCCTATTCCTAATACATACATTAATGAAATATAAATTATGGAAGAAAATTTTAGTGTCGACAGGATCGTCTATACGAAAGCTTATTAGCGTTTTATTTGTCTCAACATTCACATTCTCTCACAGTCCTAACTGCAAATACACGAAAATTCAGTGTAGTATGATGCATTGGAGAGGTTGTCAGACGCTATATTACAAACGGTAGCTCGTGGGGAGTGACCCGTCTGCACCAACATGTCTTGATTGCCTTAGGAATGCAAGTGGAGGCTTTAGTTTTTGTCCCTACGCTCCCCTATGCTTTGAGGCTACCTCATCCAGGTGTAGCTCGCTTAAGGGCAATGGAAACCAGGACACACTATATCTTAAACATGGTTATTTCTTCGGAGTGGCACCTAGAGATGTCTTGTTAGATAAAGAGCACTGTATGCAAGAGCCCTTTACAAGAGTCCTCTCGTGGTTTTATCCAGATCCATTCGGTTTGCTCGTTGTCCTATTGTTTGCAACACGCATGAAATAGTGTACTCTAAGTCAGTGTAAGGCTGTCAGACACTATATTGTGCAAAGAATAGCTCATGGGACCAAATCATCCATGCCAAACTGTTCGGATGGCCTGGAGAACTGCAAGTTCAACCTTTCTTTTGGCTCCCTACGCTTCCCGTGCTTTTGAGCTACAATCGTCTGGGCATAGTCACTTAAGATAAAGGATCAACTAAGAGAAAAAACAAGATATATCCTGTCGACAAAGTGATTTCAGTTGCAGGACATCCATGACATACTAGCACTACATCTCATCAAATCTGAAACTTCCACGATGCAAATACTTGGACTGAAATCTTCTCGAAAGTTTCATGCATCTCCATGTGGTTCTCTTGTATGTCATGCATTGAGTGTTTGCAAATGGAATGAAATAGTGTAGTCTAAGTAAAGCATTGCCAGACATTATATTTCATGAATGAATGCTTTGATGTGGTTCTCAATACTCCCCTGCTTTCGGGATACCCTCGTCTGGGCATAGTCCCTTAAGAGCCATGAGGATAAAAGTTCAAACTATATCTTCAATAGGTGATTTCTCAGACTCCATGACACCTAGAGATGGCTTGTTAGATCAGAAAAGCTCCATGTTGGGGCCCTATACGAAATACTCTTATGGTTTTATCCATCTCCATTTGGTCTTCTTGCTGTCATATGTTTGAAAAACGTGCAAAATAGTGTAGTCTACTATAGTCATTGTAAGGTTGTGAGCATACAACTTTTGCAAATGGTATCTCGTGGGACCAAACCATCTACCCTAACACGTCTGGATGGCCTCGTGAACGCTAGTGGAGGTATGTTTTGGACACATCCTTTTCTAAAAATGCTAAAAAACCTCAACTGGGTGTAGTTTTTAAATAGCCCTTACACTCAAAACAAACATGTTCTTTGACATCGTAGAATTTCTCAGACTCTGTGGCACCTAAAGATACTAAATTTATTCCAAACCCTCTAAGTCAAGGCCCTCTTCAAACAACTCACAGTTTTATCGCATATCCATTCGGTTCTCTCCTGTTTTGTTTCAAAAAACATAATATAGTGACTTTAGTCCCCAGTGAGTGTATTTTTAAGGTGCCTACCCTTTGGTGAAACGGTAGCTCGTGGGACCACCAGTTTGCGCCAGAATGTCTAGATTTTTAGCATGGGAAGTGGAGGTTTTTTTATTTATGATTCCCCTATTCTCCTACATAAATTTTAGGGCTTTTGAAAAAGCATAACTTAAGAGCCCTAACCATGCCAAAACACTAACTAGCTCAAAAAATCTTAAACATGTAGATATTTTTCTTTGACTATGTGGCACATAGATTATGTCTAGTTTGATGCCAGTATAAATTTTTTTCAATTTCGATGACCCAAACAAAAGATACCTCTATTAGATCCTCTCATTTAAACTTCCATATCCATTCAGTCTCTTGTTTAGTAAACAAATAATAGTGTTGAAACTTTAGTGCAAGTCTAGTCAGAATATTTTACAAAAATTATAGCTCATCGGGACCCAAATCGAAGCCAACATGTCTGAACGGGCCTGACGAATTGAAGGTTGAACCTTTTTAAAATACGCTCCATTGTGTTATTTGGATTTATCATCCGAGAAAGTTCCTTTTAGCTCTCAAAAAACAAGCTATATCATCGATAAGTGATTTCTGGACTCCATGTCATCTAAGGACATCTGGGGTCCAAATTTGAAATTCCAAGCCTTGAGGCATGTCTACAAAGGTATTTTCACAATGTTTATCCATCTCCATTCAGTTATATTGTTGTCCTACTATTTACAAACATATGAAATAGTGTTATGACATCAGTGTAAAGCTGCTGACCCACTATATTTTTCAAATTGAGAGGCTTTGTTTTGGTTCCCCTAACATGCTTTTGGGATACCTTGGGTCCGGGTGTAGGCCCTTAAGAGCCCTAAGACCAAAACACCTATCATTTGACAGGTGATTTATCTAACTCCATGGCACTTATATACGTCTCGTGTAAGATCCAAAACCTCTACGAAATCTTCTTGCGATTTATCCAATCTCCATTCAGTTCTCTCTCGTTAGTTTACATTGCGTAAAATATAGTCTTAGTCAGTGTAAGGTTGTAAATCACCATATTTTGCAAAATGGTAGCTCATGGGATTGAACCCTCTATGCCAACATTGTCTAGAATGCCTAGTGAACACTAGTGGAATCTTTTTTTGGTTCCCTACGCTTCATATTTTAGGCTACCTGAATAGGCGTAGTCCTTTAAATCCCTAAGACCAAAACACACTATATCTTTAATAGGTGATTTCTCAGACTCTGTGGCACCTAGAGACATCTAATTAGATCCAAAAACTCTATGTCAAGAAGTCCCTCTATGAAATCCTCTCATAGGATCCATCTGCATTCGGTTCTCTCAATATCATATTATTTGCAAACACATGAAATATTGTAGTTTGAGTTAGTGTAAGGTTGCCAGACACTATATTTTGCAAACAGTAGCTCAGTGGTGACCAAACCGTCTGTGCCAACACATTTCTAGATGGCCTTATGAACAAGTGGAGGATTTTTTTTTAGTTCCCTACGCTCCTTGTGAAGCTACCTCGTCTGAGGTGTAGTCCCTGAAGAGCCCTGAGACCAAAACACATTATATTTTTGACAGGTGATTTCTCAGACTCCGTGGCACCTAGAGATGTCTTGTTAATCAAAATCCTCCATGTTCAGGGCCCTCTACGAAATCATCTCATGGTTTTATATCCATCTCCATTTGGTTCTCTCGTTGTCCTATTGCTTGCAAACACATGAAATAGTATAGTAGAAAAGTCAGTGTAAGGCTGTAAGATGCTATATTTTGCGAACAGAAGCTCATGGGACCAAACCGTCTACACCAACACATCCGGATAATGGCCTAGGTGAATGCTAGTTAGGATTTTTTTTGGTTCCCTACAGCTCCCCGTGCTTTTGCTACCTCATCTGAGCGTAGTCCCTTAAGAGCCCTAAGACCAAAACACGCTATATCTTCGATAAGTGATTTCTGAGACTCCTGTTGAACTAGAGTTGTCTTGTCAGATCTAAAACCTCATGATTCAGAGGCCCTCTACCCAAAATCCTCTTTGCTATTTTATTAATCTCCATTCGGTTCTCTTGTCTGTCCTATTGTTTGCAAAACACGAAAGAGTATGTAGTCTGAGTCAGTGTAAGGATGTCAAGACACTATATTTTGCAAACGGTAGCTTGTGGGACCGCAAACCGTCTATGCCAACACATCTAGATGGCTTGTGAATGCTAGTGGAGGATTTTTTTTTGTTCCCTATGCTCCCCGTGCTTTCGGGCTACCTCGTCCGGGCGTAGTCCCTTAAGAGCCTTGACACCAAAACACGTTATATATTCGATAGGTGATTTCTCAAAATATGTGGCACCTAGAGACATCTCGTCATAAAAAACCTCCATGTCAGGTCCCTATACAAAATCCTCTCGTGGTTTTATCCATCTCCATTTGTTTCTCTCGTTGTCCTATTGTTTGCAAACACGTGAAATAGTGTAGTCTGAGTCAGTGTAAGGTTGTCAGACGCAATATATTTTACAAATGGTAGCTCGTGGGACTAAACCGTCTAGGCCAACATGTACATGTCAACTGGTGAATGCTAGTGGAGGATTTCTTTTGGTTCCCTATTCTCCCTGTGCTTTCAGGCTACCTCGTCCGGGCGTAGTCCCTTAAGAGCCCTGAGACCAAAACATGTTATATCTTCAACAGGTGATTTCTCAGACTCCATGGCACCTAGAGATGTATGTCATCAGATATAAAACCTCCATGATCAGGGACTCTACAAAAATCCTCTCATGGTTTTTATGCATCTCCATTCAGTTCTCTCGATGTCCTATTGTTTCAAATGCATGAAATAGTACAGTCTGAGTCAGTGTCCTACAAGATGCTATATTTTGCAAACGGTAGCTTGTGGGACCAAACCATCTACGCCAACACATCCAGATGGCATTGAAAATAGTCAATTTTTTAGGCTTCCCCGTGCTTTCGGGCTACCTCTTCTGGGAGTGTAGTCCCTTAAGAGCCCTGAGACCAAAACACAGCTATATCTTCGACAGGTGATTTCTTGGACTGTGGCACCTAGAGATGTCTATTAGATCAAAATGAAACCTCCATGTGGGGCCCTCTACAAAATCTATCTCATGGATTTTTTTCCATCTCCATTCGGTTCTCTCGACTGTCCTATTGTTTGCAAACACGTGAAATAGTGTAGTCTGAGTCAGTGTAAGGCTTGCCAGACGCATTATATTTTGCAAATAGTAGCTCTTGGGACTGAACCAACTGTGCCAACACATGTCTGGATGGCTTGGTGAATGCTAGTGGAGGATTTTTTTTGGTTCCCTATGCTCCCCATGCTTTCAGGCTACCTCGTTCCAGGCGTAGTCCCTTAAGAGCCTTGAGACCAAAACACGCTATATCTTCGACAGGTGATTTCTCAGACTCCGTGGCACCTAGAGACGTCTCGTTAGATCCAAAACCTCCATGTTGGGGCCCTTTATGAAATATCTTCTATGGTTTTATCCATCTCCTTTCGGTGATCTCGTTGTCCTATTGTTTGCAAACACATGAAATAATGTAGTCTAATTTAGTGTAAGGATTCCAGATGCTATATTTTGCAAACGGTAGCTCGTGGGACCAAAACTATCTGGGCCAACACATCTGGATGGTCATGGTGAATGCTAGTGGAAGATTTTTTTTGGCTCCCTACACTGCCCATTATTTTGGGCTACCTCGTCCAGGTGTAGTCCCTTAAGAGCCCTGAGACCAAAACATGTTATATCTTTGACAAGTGATTTCTCAGACTTTGTGGCACCTAGAGACATCTCGTCAGATCTGAAACCTCCATGTCAAGGCCCTCTATGAAATTATCTCGTGGTTTTATCCATCTCCATTTGGTTCTCTCACTGTCCTATTATTTGCGAAACATGATGAAATAGTGTAGTCTGAGTCAGTGTAAAGATGCCAAACACAATATTTTGCAAACGAAGCTCTTGCCAAACCAACTATGCCAACACATTGGATGTGGCTTGGTGAACACTAGTGGAGGATTTTTTTGGTTCCTTACGCTCCCAGTACTTTCGGGCTACCTCATCGGGGCGTAGTCCCTTAAGAGCCCTAAGACCAAAACATGCTATATCTTTGACAGGTGATTTCTTAGACTCTGTGGAACCTAGAGACGTCTCATCAGATTAAAAACCTCCATGTCGGGGCCCTCTACAAAAGACTTCATGGTTTTATCCATCTCCATTCGGTTCTCTTGTTGTCCTATTGTTTGCAAATGTGTGAAATAGTGTAGTCTGAGTCAGTGTAAGGCTGCCATACGCTATATTTTGCAAACGGTAGCTTGTGGGACCAAACCGTCTATGCCAACACATCTGGATGGCCTGGTGAACACTAGTGGAGGATTTTTTTTGGTTCCCTATGCTCCCCGTGCTTTCGGGCTACCTCATCGGGGCGTAGTCCCTTAAGAGCCCTGAGACCAAAACACGTTATATCTTTGACGGGTGATTTCTCAGACTCCGTGGCACCTAGAGACATATTGTCAGATCCAAAACCTCCATGTTGGGTCCCTCTATGAAATCCTCTCATGGTTTTATCCATCTCCATTTGGTTCTCTCGTTGTCCTATTGTTTGCAAACACGTGAAATAGTGTAGTCTGAGTCAGTGTAAGGTTGCCAGACACTATATTTTGCAAACGGTAGCTCATGGGACCAAACCGTCTATGCCAACATGTCTGGATGGCCTGGTGAATGCTAGTGGAGGATTTTTTTTGGTTCCCTATGCTCCCTGTGCTTTCGGGCTACCTCGTTGGGCGTAGTCCCTTAAGAGCCCTGAGACCAAAACATGTTATATCTTCAACAAGTGATTTCTCGGACTCCATGGCACCTAGAGATGTCTCGTTAGATCCAAAACCTCCATTTCAGGGCGCTCTATGAAATCCTCTCATGGTTTTATCCATCTCTATTCAGTTCTCTCGTTGTCCTATTGTTTGCAAACGTGTGAAATATTGTAGTTTGAGTCAGTGTAAGGCTGTCAGACACAATATTTTGCAAATGGTATCTCATGGGACCAAACCAACTACGCCAACATGTTAGGGTGTCCAGGTAAATGATAGTGGAGGATTTTTTGGTTCCCTACACTCCCCATTATTTTGGGCTACCTCGTTTGGGCGTAGTCTCTTAAGAGCCCTGAGACCAAAACACACTATATCTTCGACGGGTGATTTCTCAAACTCCGTGGAACCTAGAGACATCTCATTAGATCCAAAACCTCCATGTCAAGGCCCTCTACAAAATCCTCTCGTGGTTTTATCCATCTCCATTCGGTTCTCTCGTTGTCCTATTGTTTGCAAACGTGTGAAATAGTGTAGTCTGAGTCAGTGTAAGGCTGCTAGACGCAATACTTTGCAAACAGAAGCTCTTGGGACCGAACCAACTACGCCAACATGTCGGGGTGGCCAGGTAAATGCTAGTGGAGGATTTTTTTTGGTTCCCTACACTCCCCATGCTTTCGGGCTACCTCGTATGGGCGTAGTCCCTTAAGATCCCTGAATGACTAGATTGGCTTAAGAATGAATTTGATAGGGGAATGTCTAAGAACACACAGGAGTTATCAATCACCTAGTAAATATTTCTTGTTTAGTTCTGAATGGGAGTCAGCTAGCCTACGACTTAGTGACCTTCCATTCATTGATAATTTATGCTATGATAAACCCATGGATGCTTTCAAAAGTGCCTTCAAAAGGATAGGGGTAGTCATCAAGCCTAGTGAAGGGTGTGATGTGATTTCCAAATAACTTGAAATGCCTATAGATTTAAAGGTAATAACATGAATTGGACAGGATTAGACAATCAAGAATCATTGAGTGTCTTGAATGAATCATTGCATCTGGAGACATTCTCAAGCATTGGAGTAATGCATATGGAGAGACAATCTCAAAATATCAACAGATGAAAGGCATCAAAATGTGATGAATCTCAGGTGTTTTAATAGGGGAGAAGACTAAGAAGCATAAAGAATGTAGTAAGTGCATGATAAGATAGGAACTGGTACAAAGAGACCATGAGCAAGAAGAAGCACAAGTAAGGTAAATACACATATACACATTGATAAATTGAATGAATAATTACTCAGATTAGGTAACTCTTTATATACATACATTATATAAATATTGATTTCCAAAGTTTGATGCATATTATACATTGAAAATGCTAGTACATGTACATCACCAATAAATGAAAAAATAATCCATAATGTCTTAAATATTGTCAAGTGCACATCATATTAGTTTCATGCAAAAATAATCTCAGAAATGTAAGGTCTCATACAAAAATATCAAGTTCCAAATAGTATTTTAATGTGCATAATAAATATAAAAATGCCCAAATAGGTCATATACCATCAAGTTCAAATGCCATATAGGCGTACATACAATGCCATGCACATAGGCATATAAAAAAATGTCATGTAAGACATATATATTTCCTAATCATCAAAATCTATCCCTCTCTTGGCCTTGCTCGAAGAAGGCCCTCCCTTAGACGAAGATGGAGATCTATGAGATGACTTTGGATCGTCCGATCCCATGCTACGAGTCCTCTTCCACTGAATACTCACCTGTAGATGAGCCTGTAAATGCAAACAATTTTTTTTGTCAAAACTTAATTTATATATGTTTTCAACATGTATTTAAGACCATGCTAGAATGAAAGTATTTACATAAATACACAAACTTACCGCAAGTTGTCGATCACGCCAAATTTGCATCTCACGCTCAGATGAGTCATCGGGAGCTCCTGGAGTACGAACGGGGGTACGAAGATGATGAGATGGAGGAGTCCGTGCCCTCGAAGTCAAAATGGAGGGGGTTGAAGTTCCCTACATACACATAAGATCAGAAAATCTAACATCAGAATTAGTGAAAATAGAACTAAGTACATGTATGTACATAATGACAATATTTTAACTAATTTTATCAATATAGAACTATTGTTTTTACCCCGCCACGCCTGTGAATCAAATGAACAGGGCTGCTACCTGTCGCAGGTAACTCCTGCATATACACAATGAAGGACATTATTAACATAATTTAATAATTCTACAATGAAAGACATTACTAACATGTAATTTAACATAATATGAATTACACGAGAAATTTAACAAAATTTACATGTTGTTTGAATACCTCAGTGAGTTGTTGTGCAAGATGAAATCGCAGCGGCAACACCTTTCTCTACTTGTCGCAGAGATGTTGGGGTATCTAGTGAAGTCAACATCTTTATCAAACATGTATCACGTGAGTTAGATGGACATACAAGAACATACATATATTTGACTTCAAAACTTATATATATATATATATATATTTGCATGTATGTGAAAATTTTACATAATTAACATTCTAAATTACCTCTGTGAATGTATGTGTACGCATGGTGCTCGTCCGCCTGTGGTCAGGATGAAGATGCACCTCCCGCACTGTAATATCAATGCATGTACATGTACAAATACAATTATTTCAAAAATTTAACATATATAAGTAAATCAAGTACTCCAAACTTTTTGTAACACACATAATAAAACATAACAAATACCTGTGAAGGTGACGCCGATGACTATAATCCAAATGTCTCACTCAAAAGGACATCTGACATAGTGACATTATCGTGTGCACCCCTAGCACTAACTCCACCAAAATTAGTACGCATGAAAGTATTGTCCTCCTCGGGCCCCAAACATATGCTACCACATGACGAGAAAAGATGTGGCCTCATGCTAGTACTCCCTGAGGGAATACTCTGTGTACCTCTGTGAGCATCTGGCTCAAAAATCTCCCTCGTATGTCAAACAAGGGTCGTAGATAGCCCCTGAAGCGCATGGAGTGTATCAATCTCTACTGTCTCCTTCACTGCTTGAGGGACAATCTCAAGGTGAGGGGGCTTCTGTGCGGGGAATCTACCCTGCTGAATAGGTGCACGTTGTGCACCTGGTCGATCCTGTGCAGATCCTTTTCCTCGGCCCTAGAAATCTCAAAAATCAAAATAATTTGGGATCTCGTTGAGGATAAACTCGCAATAGAGTTTCCTCAGAAAGTATAGTGGCACCTCGTTGTTATTACAAGGTGGAAAATCAAACACCATCCACCATTGGTCCCAAAAATTATTTTTAATCAAATTATTATTGCACCAATGGATGGGAAACTGTTTACATGACAACGAAACAGGAAAATTAGTGCGGGGTCTGTGAATAAGGCGCATATGAGGTCTTTTGTAATTTCTTTTTTCTTTACATCCACATATGACAATTTGTTGGAATAATAAACCCTACAACCCTCTCTGTAAGTTGTCCAATGATCAATTTTCCCCATTTTCCGCGTCAACTTGAGCAAGTAATGCCTCCAATGTGTTTGTAAGAGAGGTGCGTGGTGGGGGTTTGTAGATTGTGAATCCCTCATTCTTTTGATTAAATCCTCAATTTCAATTTTGTTTTCAACTATGTGGGCTGCTAAATCTTCTTGACTACTTGGGGGATGTTGAGAAATTGTGGGAGTGTTGGGAGGGATGACAGGAATAACAGGGTTTGGTTGTGGTTGATTCCCTCGACCTCCAACTGTAACAATAAAAAAATGTATTCAATTCAAATTTTACTCTATAATTATCATATTTCAATGCAATTTTGAGAAAATAATTGTGCCTACCTCTTCTCTGTGGCGCCATCATCGATTCAGATCTTCCCGGCGATCCAGAGATGATTGTTTGAGCTTGAGATCCAGCTGAATGAAAAAATGTGAGGGCACGGTTAAGCTCTAAAACTCGCATTTGAGGGAGATAAAATGATAGAGGCTCGGGCCTCTTTTTTATTTATATCAGACATAACACGTACGCGTTATGCTTTGGTAAATCCCAAACCTAAGAATTTAAAACGCGATCGTGTTATAATAGAACCTGTAAATGTACACGTGTTTTTTTTCTTCAGGTTTTTGTCCACTTTTTGGCCCCCCAACTTCGTGCACTTACCCATCAATCACTATGCTGGATGAAACTGTGATGCATGGCCTTTAATATCATATTTCGAATATCACACAAACTTTACATTGTTCAGCTTTAATGCCCATTAATGTTGGTGGAACCAAAATATTAACCACATATGCAACACAAAAATACTATCAATCTTATAAACATTATTAACAAAAGAACACCATGCTCATTGGCAATATTATCATCTATAAATTACATAGAGAGTATATAAGTATTCCATAATTTGACTATACTACCAATGATATGTGGTTCAATTGATGTCTCACATATTGAATTATCATATTGCCCTCAATAAAAATATATGTGTTTACTGACATCAGTTTTTAAAATTTTTTTTGTTACACAAACAATATCTTGGGATGTGTGTGTCAATGATCTTAGTGGCACCCATGATGTTGGTCATTGGAATTGTTCTGAAATAAAAAATAAGAATGTAAAATAGAGAAGTATTAGCTAACTTCAATGCATGATATTTTTTCTTACATAATGTATACCATATTTTATAATGGAATGAGTAATGCAATACTATATTACTATGGTTAAAAAATGTAATTTACCTAGGTAAAAAGACTTGGGACTTGTATTTTTACATCCAATATTTTCTCCATTAGCTTTCTCTCTTGTTCCATTCTTTCACGCTCAAGTTGTAGTCTTCCCTACTCAATTTCTTTCATTGTCTGACTGAATAGATGCATACTTTTTTCAGTTACCTATTTCAAATCTCCAAAAGAGTTTCTTTTCTCTTTACATGTTTGCTCTTGAATTCCATTTTTATTCAAAGGGGTTTCTTGGTTTGCTCCTTCCAAATTTTCAATGTTGTTAGAAGGGATTTTTTATTTCCCTCTCATGTCTTTTTTAGAAGTAGAATTGGTTATATTAACCCTCTCTTTTCCATTAAAACCAATAACCTTGTGTATTTTCTGTGTAATGTGATCCATATCTTCATAGAAAGTCCATGTTGAATGTGTTGCCAACATTGTGTTTTCCAATTGTTTCTCCTTCTTGAGGGTTTTCTTCAACTTGTTCATCTTGTATTTGCATTGCATCCCAGTGAATGTTTTTCCATAAACTTGATTCAAAGCATCTACTATATTATCCCAATGTTTCTTGCCAAGTTTTCCACAATTTAAATCTTCATACACCTCTTCATATTTTGAAATAAATGTTTTCACAATAGATTTTGACCAAATATATTCTTTGTATTCTTTCATCAACTCCTCATTATTTCTATCTCTGTCATATGTTTGGGTTATTGAAAATGTTTCTTCCAGTTTTGAATCATCAACAATATATGGAGAATTTAGATCGATTTGTGAATGTGGAATGTAAGGACCCAATTTTTGTGCACCCCTTGTATTCTCTTACAAATTTGAGACACTATTTCCATCAAATTTTTGCATGCAGAAGTCCTTTTCATGGAAGTTGCTTAGTTGTGTTGAAAAAACCATATTGTCTTCATAGTTTCTTGGAGTTGATTTGAGACCTTGGGATTTGATACATGAAAACAAGGAAAATGGTGATTTTTTCATGTCCTGCAAATTTATTAGTTACTATAAACATTCACAAATGAAACAATTTTCTTACTCCATCTTTTATCTAAAATTAATTTCATTTTTCTTTTTCTAATAATAAATATACAATGGGTGCTACGCTTTATAAATTCAGAGTCTCAAAACGTGTGGAGAAACATTGAAAATTTTCTAAGTACCTAGTAAAAATGCAATATTTACAATCACTGTGAAATGGGTGTATAAAATGAAATTCTTCAAAATAAAATAACAATGCTTCACCTCTTTTAATTTTTTGTAACTCTGTTCTTCCCCCATTTGTATATGTGCTCCTTGTTTTGGTGTTGTCGCCTTCGAAATGAGTATACAATTTTCTATTTTATTGCATTAAAATACAGATGTTGACAGAGCTTGTGTGGATTAAAATTTAATATTGTACCACTTAACATTAAATGCAGTACGAAAAAAATAAAAAAATTCTTTCAAGTGACAGATTTTACATTATACGGTTTAATGGCCAATTAATGTTTAGGGAAGCACAATATTAATTAGGTAACATTTGACCTTACAAAAAAGTGTAATTGTTATTGTAAAGAATTAAGGTAATATTTTTATAACATAATTTTTAATGTATGAAAACTAAATTTGACATTGTTTAAAACTTAAATTTGACATACATAAATTTAATTGAAATTAAGTCTTTAATATTGACAATTATTAATAATAAACTACGTAGCATGGGTTACTTCTACTCAATATTATAGAAAATTATTAAAAATAAACTTATATTGTTAAAATATTACGTAAGATATAAAAACCTTAGAAACAATTAATACACATAATTGAATCAAAGCATATAACACCATCATTAATCAAATAAAGACTAAACTTGAACTCTATACCATCAAATAAACATAGCTATACAATTAGAGAATAAAATACATGAACGATTTACTTTGACACATTAATGGCCCTAAATTTATGTATAAGAGGCCACTACGCTAATCAAATTTTGACTAGAATGATAGGTGAAAATATTAGTGATGGCCCTTTAATATGCAAGTGATCGCTATTCCAAGTGTGAATGCTCACACTTCTTTGTGTGAATGCTCGCACTTCAATCGTGCGAGGGATCACAATGGTGTGAGGGATCACACTTTGTCGTGTGAGGGATCACTTCGACATGTGAGGGATCACACTTCACATGTGAGGGATCACTTTGAACATGTAAGGAATTACAATTTGTAGATGTACTAGGTCATGACTCACTTGCACTGCAATGAGTGATCACTCACACATCCAAGTACGAGTTTTTGAACTTGGAAATGTGCGCTGCTCACACATTGAAGTGTGATCACTAACATCTAACTTCCTATTCTAGTCAATATTTGAATTTTTTTATGTACGAAAAAAATTTAAGTTCCAGTGGCTGTTAGGCTATACAAATTTTGAAATCCATACACTATGTGTTTTATGGATAAAAATATACACACAAAAATGGGATCTAAGCTTGTAATACAATGTGTTATATGTTCAAATATTTGGATTAAATGAGGTTTCAAAGATGTTCATATAAGATGTATATTTTTATTTTCTCATTCTGATTTCAATTCTCCATACTAATGTTAAAGATTTAAGTGTCCTCAGTACTAATTTTCTCTTTTTATTTGTGGATACAGTTGAAAATGAACTCTTTTTTTGAAGATGGAGCACATGTGGATTTACTATCCAAAGGTGTGAAAGTTGTGGAGGGACTAGTTTATCCATCCAAAGATACACTCCATTGTAGAGACATGGGGTCTAGCTTATTCGTTGTCACAATAAGTATTGTATTCAATGGAAGAGTGAGACTTCCATACACAATTGATGATTGTGAAACCCTAGAAGAAATTGAAAACAAGGGATACTTTATCCCATGGGAAAGGAAGCAAATGATTAAGCATGTGATTTCAAAAGTTTTGCATGTGGGGGTGATGGTATTCAAAACATCATGAGAAGTGACTCAAAGGATACATTTAATGAGGATGAGGGTTTGAATTCTAACAGTGATAGCCATTGTTTCACAACTCCTAAAGATAGGGATGAATTTTCTACAACCTACGTGGTGCTAAGATATAAGTGTGCTCAGAAAGAAGGTGACATTTTGGAAGGGTTTATATCCCTGGTACAAGAACAACATGTGATTTTGGGAGTAGTGTTGGGACCCACATAGTTTGGTGTTTTTGTGGAGAATATTATAACTACATGCAATGATTTCTATCCAAGTCTACAATGCAACAATGAAGTTTCCTGGCCAATCAAAAACCTAGTTTATCTAGAAACAAGAATTGCACTTCATGTGAATGGAAATTTTGAACTCCAAGAAACAACTGCCACATCAAACACTGACTTCAATTTGAATTTCAAGGGGGTTACTATGAAGTTGATACATTTTTTTTCAAAAGAACACAAATTTGTTGCAGAAGCAACAATTACAAATGTATGTGAAGGAGACATGGTGCACTTTAAAAAATAGGATGGAAATACATTTGGGGTGCATGTTGATAAATTAATCAGGCATTTTTGCAAGGGTTTCTCCATATCAGAAGGATCTCTCATCCAATGTCCTACCAGCCAGTTGGCCCATCAAGATGGTTCTGTTATGGAAGTAAGGCTAAAAGAAATTCCAGAAGAGTTTCCGGTAAAAATGTGGAGTGCATTTGAAGATCCATTGCCTCAACTGGTATACCCAAATTCATATGAATCCTCCATATGTAGTAGTAATGAAAACTTGATAAAAATACCTTACAACACCTGTAAATGCCAAAAGGTAAATTCTACTCCATCTAGTACACCAAAGGCAAGGGAAAATGATGAAAAAACAAGAGAACAATTTTTGTCTGAAGTTGAGAAAAAACCTTGCTACAAGGAAGGATGTCTCTCCAATCTATCTCTAAGAAATTTCAATCACATTTGGAATTTAACTCTATAGGTTGAATGAATTTAACTCTAGGTATGAATGAACCTGCCATCAAGGAAAAAAAAGCGTTTTACTTAATACATTCACTGCAAATGCTAGCTGTTGTAATCAAGGTCAAAATTTTGAACATACCATAGATAAATTGAAGTTATGTGGAAGGGATGTATGTTAGAATGCATGGTAAAAATGTCATGGAATCCCAAAAAAGCACCTATTATGGATACAAACAATCTTGGATTAATGGCGAGAGGAGGGATAGTAAATGGAAATACAGGAAAACAAAAAAAATCCAAACACTGTCACAACTATTGCATTGATATCCAAAATGGTGGAGAGGAATTCTGATATATCCCCACACATGTCTCATTCAGTGGGACAAGATGGTACTAAAGTAACAATGAGATTGTTTCCTGCATGTTATAGTTTTTCTTACATCCTACAAAAGTGTAACAAGGGCCTTTCACTGTTGGACCTTCCTCCAATGTCACAGTCAAATCTCAGAAAAATAAGGAAAGAACATTTCTCCCATGTTTCAATCACCAAGAACAACTTCTTCACCAAATGTGATGAGTGCACAGAGCTTAAGAACAAATGTGTAACCACCTCATGTCCAGAAACACTGGTAAAAATAGATGAACGCCAGAAATGGAAAAATGATTACATTAAAAATTTTCATTTAAATTACTATGAACATAGAGTGCACAATCACAACAAAATCCTAATAGCTATTTGAGCATTGTGCATGAAAAAATGGACAAGATGAAAACTGGCAATACCAAGGATGGGAAGAAAAGCAAAATCAATAAGCAATGCTATTAATTTCCCAATCACCTTGATTAGTATGTTGACACATGGGCACAAAATAGGGGCTTTTGGGAACTTTAGTCTCCCTTTTGTTGAGTGTGGAGCAAACTTATCAATAAAATCATTAGCACTATGTATCTGGAAGCTAGAAGAACCACTTACAGATCAATGTGGTGATTTTTATATAGTAGTGGGATGTCAAAACACCCATTACATGATGCACTATTACAAAATGATGTGTATGAAAAGTGCAAGGAATACAAGTAGAAAAATGAGCATGCTCATACAACTAATACTGTAAGTAGATGTTCAAGTTCATTTAGAAAACAACCACCAATTCTCTACTTGCAACTAGATAATGTTGCAAGTGACAAAAAAAAATCACACATTGTTTGCATTTGCATCCATGTTGACAGCTAGAAGGGTTTTCAACATAGTGTTCATGAGTTTCCTTCTAGTGGGTCACACACATGAAGACATAGATGGGACATTCAGCTAATTATCAGTAGCCTTGTGCAAATTGGAAACATTCTCTTTGCCATAAATAATGGACACTTACAGAACATGCCAAGAGGAGTCCAACACATTCACTTCATACCTTATCAAGGAAGTCTACGACTTTAAGGCCTTTGTGGAACCACACATGCTAGATGGTAACCACAAGATTGTGGGTATCAACAAACCAAAGATGTTTAAATTCCATGTTGTCAACAACAAGCCCATCATGGAGTTTAAATATTCAATCATGGATTCAAAATGGTCGCACTCAATTGAGATCTAGAAAACAGTGGATGGGAAACCTTTCATTCCTAAAGGGGATCCTCCATTGGCACCCTTTAAAGAACTAAAAGAGATGAAAACCTACAGAGAGGAATTCAGGCATACATCACACACTGGGAAAAGAGTTTAACAGATGGTGGAGAAGCATACTTGGGTTCTAAAGATTACATATTGGAAAAATGTTCTACATGCCCTAGAGAATCCCTTTGTCAATTGTAACATGACGAGGAGAGATTTTTTTTGGCCAAAAATAATTCAGGATAGCACAATGTATGATCAGATAGTGGGTGCACCATGTCTTGACATGGATAGCTACTATAGTCAAAATGTCCTTTCAAATAAGGATATATATGTTGGGCCTATTTGTGATAGACCTCGAGAGGAATTCAACCCAGTAGTGGATGTGCATGTTGAGAAGATGATACTAGTAAGACCAGTTGATGATAATGTACCTATATGGATGGGAAAGGTAGAATGAATTCTAACACAGGGATGTTCACACAAAGGCTCAAAAGATAAGGGTACGTTATTGGGAACCCATAGGAAAAGAAAATTTAGAAAAAGAAAGGTACTAGGAATGATTAAAGAAAAGGAAATGGTGGCAAAAATCAAGGGACACATCATATATTGATATAGACAGTGTCATCTGGGCATGGAGTCCAAGAAAAATATGGAAAGGAGATCAAATTAAAATACCAATTGGGGACACGAAGCTATCAAGCATACCTTGAAAAAATTCAAGAACAATAATTAATACCCTTGTGAGGGATCAATGCTTATGTAATTTTCAATGTAATTTTCCCGAAGGAATTGATTGCCTATGGAAATACATTTTCAAATCCATTTCTTCAAAACAACTTGTTTAACGTAATTCTTAACTCTTTGTTGTTCTTTATGATTTACAGAATGGAAAATCATAAAAGTAGTTGACTTTATCACACGTAACTTGCATATTTACAATATCACAGTCATTTTTTATATAGATTTATATAAAAATTATATCAATATATAATATACATAATATATTAAATAAATATAAATTTGAAGTATTTAAATAACTACTATTTTGTTTTCCATTTTATAAATTAATCAAATAAATGTTAAAAAGATGTATCCTAGTGGTGTCTATGCTTAAGTGTCTCATGGGCCATGAGGCTTATGTAACATAGAGGCTAACAGGCCTATGTGTCTCATGGGCCCCTAGGCTTATGTAACCTAGTTGTCGCTTGGCTTATATAACTTAGTGTCCACCAAAATTATATATCTTGCAGCTATTAGCTGATGTAGGGATTAAATTTGACGTTCATTTAGACTTTTTTCATGATTTTAGTCATAATATAGTTTCAAATATTTGAAATAACCTGTCACACGTAACTTGCATATTTACAATATCACCATCATTTTTATATAGATTTATATAAAAATTATATCAATATATAATATACATAAAAATTAAATAAATATAAATTTGAAGTGTTTAAATAACTACTATTTTGTATTTGTTAAAGGACAATATTGTAAAATTATTGTCATCTAAAAATTGTTTGACAAGCATAGGTGGCCATCAAATTTAACCCCTGTGCTGATGTAACTTTGTGGCAGCTAGGCTTATGTAAGTTAGCGGCCACTAGGCTTATGTAGCTTAGCGGTGGGTAGGCTTATGTAACTTGCTACCAGTAGGCTAGTGTAACTTTGCAGCTGCTAGGATTATTTCACCTAGAGGAATCTACTCTTGTGTAAGTTAGCAGCCACTAGGTTTATGTAAGTTAACAACCTATATGCTTATGTAAGTTATCTGCTAGGATTATGTGAGGGAATAAAAAAATAACAAAATAATAATCCTAAACTAGTGAAATTGAAATCCAAAAATCAGAATTTAGAAATTGGATTCCAATAGTGGAATCCAATAATAAAATTGGAATCCAATAATAGCTAAATTGGAATCCAATAATAGGGATATTGGAATCCAATAATAGTGAAATTAGATTCCAATAATAGTGAAATTGGAACTAGAATAAATCCAATAATGACAATATTGGAATCTAATATTGTTAATAATGGAATCCAATATAGACAAAAATGGAATCCAATATATCAAAAAAAGGAGATGGATTTCTTCCAATACTTGATCTAACTAAAGGTCATAGAGAATTATCTTATTTCACAAATAGATGTTTAATGCAAATCAAAGTCTTCAAATTAAATTTCATATAGATTTCAATGTTCTATGATATTTGTGCTTAAAATAAATGTTGTAATTTCATTATGGATAATCCTTAGTTCACTAGAATGATGAAATGAATCCTTCATTTAATAGTGGTTCTTCACCTATCTAACTATATGTGTAAAAGGATTTGGCATGATTGACTTATTAATAAAACCTCTACCTTTTGGATATAGGGTTGGTTAAAGTAAGGGAGTGAACCCCAACTAATTAGACCTTTAAGATGATTGTATAAACGAAATGGAAAGTGATAAGTTTTAAATCCCTATAAATACACAATTGTGAACTATATTTACCTTGCATGTAAAGTTTATCCATATTAATGTGACACTAACCCTTCCTCATTATTTGCAATTTTGAATTTAAAATGGTTAAACATTCTCTCTTTGATAAATGAATCTATAATATTAATATACAATAGTTATAGGCAATGATAATTTATAAGGGTCATTCTTCACAATAATTAGGAACAATTATGTGATTTAAATACATGTTAATTTTTGTACAAAAATACTAATAATCATGTTTTATTGTTAAATGCAATTTATACAGATATATGTAATAATATATATAGTTTTTAGAGTTAATTTATAATATAATAATAAATATTAGTGTTAGTGAAAGTCATCTATTAAAATGCTACAAAAGTATAGATTTCGGTTAGGGTTAAATTGTTATCTTATTGAATAAAAATAAATTAAAAGAAAAGAAAAATATATTGTTCTAACAATTACCCCCAAGAGCAGGGGGCTTTGAATAAACACAAATTTTAGATTTCTTAAAGGAAAATTTCCAATTGCCTTCTTGAAGTGGAACCATTGATAAATGAATTAAAGTTGTCTTAACCAAATCATGAAGATAATTGGTGGACATTCTTGTTCATTGGCTCTCAAAATTGTCTTTAAATGAGATGGAAAAGTCATATGAAAGCTAAACTGAATAACTTGGACGTAGAAACAAATGATACAATTTCTTGTTTAATATATTAGGGTTCCCATACCCATTTGAATAATTCAAGTGTAAAGGCAAATAGCCATTTTAAGGTACATGAAAAAATAGGGGGTATTTTCATTATTTGGAACAATTGGTGGGAACAGGAAAACTGTAGTGCCCACATTATTTAATAGCCTCAGTTATCTGTGACTTCCTTAACCAATAGTTATGATTTATGACAAGGATCTTGACATATTTTGGACATGTATAGTGATTTAGGTGTGTAGCACCAATTTATCCTTGATTAGTATTATGACATATTTCATTAGATGTTGTGGATACTAACATATTATGATGTTATCTAGACCAAATTTATATATGTTAGATACTTAGTTAGTCACATGACTTAAGTGTTATAGATTATTTTTTATTCGATGAGTACATCTTTTGATAGCTTGGATGTATGTCCTTTATATTTATCTCTATGGATAATTCATGGTGAATTGAGTGAAATGGTGCATGTTATTAGTTACGTTTCCATATTGATATTGTGATGTCATAGAATTCATGTTTAGACAAATTCATTTATTGAATAGTTAGTTTACTCATGTATTGGACAAATACGTTTAATGTGTGCATTGAGTGTGCAGGTGACAGGTTACAGGAGAACATGGGTTTCGGGTGACTACATAAATTGTGCACAAGTTTCCCACGGGGCTAAGCCTTAACCATGTTAGCTGTATGAGGCCTTAGTATTATATTTCATTATTTTGGGCACCATGAGTGACCCCTCATTTATAATGTAGTATGTCATGTAAAATTAATCTTGTTTAGGATGTTTTATTTTGTTATGTAAACTTGCTTTGGGGACTTAATGGTCCCCACTTACATTAAGTTTTGTGTTTGGTAAATTGTGTATTAATTAGAGAGGATTAAGGGTCACTTGTGCCCAAATGTGCCAAACCCGAAATTGGGTTATTTATGGCATTTTAAGTGACCCCTTTTAGTTTTGGGAGTTCACTTAGCAAGAAAATAAGCCCTTGGACCCTACCTAATAGGTAGGGGGGCTTAATTTCAAGGCATAAAGGGAGTTTCCCTCCCATTTTCCCTCTCTTTAGTCACCATCCATGTAAGATTGGATTGATATGTGTGTTTTGTAAAATAGTTGCTCCAATCTTGTTTTATTTTCATTTTGAGTATTTTGGGGAAAGGAGTGTTAAAAGGTGAATTTATATATTCTTCTTTTTATTTTGGAATCTTTGACTTGGAGGGAAGAGAGGGGTGACACATGTCACCCCCTCATTGGTGAGGAAATTTATTGGTTTCTCTTCAAATTCTCCCTCATGGGGGAGAAAGAGAAGTTTGGTTTTTGGAGTATTTTGCTTGGTGCTTGGAGATTTTGGGAGCTAGAATTGCTTGAGGAAGAAAGTTGGAAAATCTTAGAGTGTTGGAGAGCTCTTGGAGGTAGGCTCTTTGAGCTCATTTTATATTTTATGTTATTGCTAGATCTTATCTTTGTTTATAGTTGGAATGTATGTTCTGTTGTTTGTATTGTTAGTTGTTTAAGTATAAATTGTTGTATTTATTTTTTCTCCATCCATCATATGGCTTGATGGATGTTGGAGTTCTATGGGGAAGAGAGAGGGAATTTCTCTCTCAAACATCATGGATTGATGGGCAAGCCATGTAGGTTCCTTTTACTCCCCTCATATGGTTCGAGCTGGGGAAGGTGTTTCACATAGTTTGAACCCCCTTCCCCATTCTTAGAGAGGAAACCCAATGGGTTTGAAAATCCTCCCAAGAAGGATTTTGGTAGATGGGTGGAGCAATAAGGAGGGTTATGATGTATCGGAGAAATAAGGAGGTTGTGAAGAAATTATTGTGTGCATCCTATGGTTGGACCACACTTTTGGCACCATGGATATATCATCTTCTCTTCCCCATTTTGGAGGATGAATATGGTTTTCTCCTCCCTTCCTTGTTTGCAACATGTTGTGTTTTTATTTGTGCATGGACTTATCTTCTAGGTGAATATCATGTTGTTATGTCTCCCTATATCTTGTGCACAAAATTTTGGAAGCTAGCTCTCTCTCCCATGGGCTTGGGGGAGGCTAGCATGTCTTCCAACCCTTGGAAAGACATGTAATGATGCCTAAAGGTTGGGTGGTAAAACAAGCCCTTCTCTTGGTTTTGGTCTCTTAGAAAGACATTCAAGGTTGGAGCTCAAATTTAGAAAATGTTAGAGTTTCTTGTCATCATGGTTCTTCATGGTTATCTTCTCCATTTTGGTGAACATTACTCTCATTCCAATCTCTTGGGTATGGCTATTTGGGAAGATTCTTTGGAAAGAAAAATATTCTAATTTTGTGAATTGGAATCACTTGTAAGACTAATATTCACATTAGTATGTGAAATATTTATTTCAATCTTGGCAGGGAGATTTTTATGTTGTTTTCTTATGTATTTTAGCATTTTGAATTATGATGTAATTGTGAACTTAAGCTCCTTGTAAAATAAGTCTTGTAAAATACTTATCTTTCCTTTAATATGCATTGATTTGAGTATCATTTTGAAAAGGAAGATGGCTTAATGGAAGTACGTTTCTCCATAAGAACTGATGTTAATCTTGTTGGGTATCATTCATTTAAATATGAAATATTCTTTTAGTATTAAATTGGAAAAGAAAGCAAGTTTATTAGAAATAATGTTATTCTGTGTAATGGATCTCTTTCTTGCAATTTTGGTAACACTATACAAAGAAATAAAAGAAGTTTTTTTTTTCACTTCTTTTCCTATGAGAAAATTATTAAATGATTGTAGTATCTCTCTCAAATTGAAAATTCAATATGAAATCTTTCTTGCCAACTTTGTTTTTTTGATATATTCCAAGACTATTTCTTAAATAAACTAGTTTTACTACATTCTTTCTTTTAGGTTGAAAAAATAAAAAATTCATCGTAATTAGATATATATCCTTGGAGAACAATTATTTCTTTTACATTGTGTATGATATATATATACCTAATATAGTTTTTTTATATAAGTTAATTATATCATACTTAAACAAAGTAATATTTAAATTGCTATATAAATACAATTATATATTGTAAATCAATATATTAAAAGACATCAGGACACACACACACACACACACCACATATTATATATATATAATATATATATATAACAATTTTAAACAAAATATAAATTTAAAACAATAATCACACAAGTTTCATTTGGGGACAAAGTTCATTTGTTTTAAATATTTTAAATTTACATGTGGGGAGGGGTCATACACTCCCAAACCCTATGCCAGACCACCAACCACCACTATATATATATATGCAACACCCTCCAACGGTTCCCATACAACTAAAAAAATAGATAGATAATAGAATAAGTAAAAAGTTTCCCACATGTTTTCCTTATACAAATAAAGTGAAAAACCTTAATGTAATGGGGGTGGGGGAGGGGTTCTGAACCCTCCCCAAATTTTTTACACACCATTCACCCCTCCTTCCCACGCTTTCCCCCACACCCTCCTGTACCACATACCTCCACGCATGCTCCAAAACCCCCACACTTTGAAACCCTATGTTTTTATTAACACTACGGATTTTTTAATACAGTTCAGTTTTCCCCTTGTTAATATATATATATATTACTATATATAATATATATAAATATAAATTCTCATTTGGCTTCTTCAACGAAAAAACATATATAATGGGCATTCTACATACCCGATTAGAGATAAAATCAAAAGTAAAACAAACAAGGAATGATAAATTCCCAAAAAATAACAAGGGGTATGAGCACCTCCCAACCTGAAATCCATGAGCAATCTCAAGAAAAACTCCATGAAATCAAAATTTCCATAGCACCTCCACAACTCTCCCACCTGTAAATGACAAAACAAAAACAAAATGAGAAGAGGAAAAAAAGGGAAAAGAAAACATAAAGATGTTTAGGGTAACTTTAGGGCACAGTTGAATATCTAGGGCTAAAGATTAGATTGATCCTATGGTATCACATTAAACCCTACCCACTTTAAGTCATGGGAATTTGATGGGAATGAGAAATAAATTAAAGAAGGGGTGTGTGGAGGTCAAAAAAATTAAAAGGGGGGAAAACTAATTAAGTTATAAAAGTGTCTGAAGACTTTTATTTATGACCCTAGTGAACTTAATAGAATTAAATAATCAAATAGTTATTGGGCTAGTGTTTATTAATTTGGGTAAATTAAATCTAATTAAATTAATTATTTAATGAGAAACGGTGAATCAAACATTAGTATTAATCGTTCACTTTTAAAAAAAACATTACCCAAAAGTTTTGAGACTACATTGGTTTGGTGTCCTAGTGTTCTGAGGCGGGGCGTTACATTTGGTATTAGAGCGATGGTTCACACACGCGGACACTTTGGGTAAAACATTTAATTGGTTATTAATGTTTCCATAACATTAAATGTAAAACAATTAAAATCATTTCCGCTAAACCGTTCCATTAGTCAAGTGTCTCTCAAGTAACTGCATGGGAGAAATCTATTTTCTAACACAGTAGTTGGTAGAAAATTTTTGATCACTTAATTCATTTAAAACAATTGGTAAAAGTTAAGAAAAAGTTGTTATAAAATAACGTGCAAAATGGCTCCTTGGTTCCCATAGTGGTGATCGATTTGGATAATCTTGTTCCCTAGTGACATGGGAAGTCACATCAGCCTTTAAACCCAACTTATAAGATCGTTTGATCATGTAGTTAAAAGCATTTTTGAGCTCAGTTAATTGCATTGTTGTTTGGGACAACAACTTTAATTTAAGCAAAATCATTTCGATTTGGACCTGTAAATTAGAGAGCGTTAGTAGGAAATTAAAATTTATGACTTCTAACATGTAGTATTTCTCCATGTCCATTTACTGCAGTGATTATATTTGAGAAAAAGGAATGGGAGTTAGTTTTCTAAGGGTGTTTAGGAGGACTCTTGACGTGTTGGTACAAAACACAAACTTGTCAATAACATTAATTAGCTCTGGAAAGTAGGTCATAACTAGAGTTTTAGTCATTAGTTTTTCATTTTGTAAGTTGCGTCGGGTTCTCTATATGTAGGAGAATTTATGCGAGTTGATAGAACTCATTTTGAGTTGGGATCATTTGTTTTCAAGACCCATTTTGTAGCCAATTTCACAAAACAATCTGTTGAAATGCAATAAGTAAAACTTAATAGTTGACCCCGAGAAGGTGCTTCTAGTTCAAAATGTATTCTCTAGTTTTTAGAAATGTATGTCTTGATTGAATCTCTATATAATAGAGAATTGGCTGGAAACATTTGTTTTATCATTTGGGTATTGGGTACTTGTTTGGTAGGCCTTATCTCTAGCCATTTTTGCTAGCATATAGGACAAGAAAACTAGGTCTAAATAAACAAATAAATTTCTTAGGACACCTTTGGAGGGTGAAAGATGTTATAATATGGTTATTAAGTGTTTTTTGAAGCTACGACCAAAAACAAATTTTGTGCTATCAAGTCATTTTTGAATGCTAATGACCTTGGTTAGATAGGTCTTTTTGGACATCGAAGAAGGTCTAGTTGTTGGTTTCAGGAATAAGAAGTAGGTCAAGATAAGAATGTAGAATTGTAACCTTGATCTAAGGAATAGGTTTAAGGTGTTTGGTTAGTTGCTTCTTGTTCTAGTGATCCATTATTTCTTGGAAATCTCAACTGCCATGTTAGAGGCACCACTTTAGATCTAATGAAACCTGTTTGGTATGGGTGTAAATAAATAAATGTATCTTGTATAGAACCACCCAATATGATAAAATAGTCTTCCACGTCTTGAAATTTCAATTTTATGAAATTGGAATAATTTCTACTCTTCTTGTTTATGTTACTAATCTTAGTTTTATAACCCTTTTATAAGGAAACTTACCAAATGACCTTATGATCTTGTTGTTTCCTTTTCAAAATTGTAATTTGAAAAGTAAGTATAGTTGGTTGAAAATGTTTGCTAACGTAAACTCCTCTAACTTTTCTCTAAACAATAAATGATAAAGGGAAAGGAAAGTTAGTGTCTCTTTTTATACAGAGGTGTTGTTTGAAGTGATATTTCTTAGCTAGTTTATCCTCTTCACATAATTTAGGAATACATTGTGCTATTATAAAATGAATCTAGTTTTCACAACTCCAAATTTTCATCAAAGATCTTGGTATAACATTTAGAGTTAGCTTCAGAAATGATCTAGTGGTTTTTTTTAATCCTTTTGGAACTTGATAAAAACCTATTTAATCATACGTGTATAACAACTTACTAAGTTTTGTTGAAATGTAACTTGGTTAAAACCTTCTTACCTTAGTAAGTACACATGTGATTATAAATCTCCTCAAGTTGATTTAAAATGTTCTGAGTTAATCATGTTTATAACACTAATACTTACGTGTACTTAAATAAGGGAATCACCCTCTTTCTAACCTCAACTCGTGGACTTAGAAGAACAATGATTATACAATATATATATATATATATATATATAAATAACGAACTTATTTTCTCTCTCTCTCTCAAAAAGCAAAATAGTGTTGTACTTTCTTGGTTAGGCATTATGGTGTAATATGGTGTTGACTATGAAAACAATCAATATGGTCCAATAAGGGTGAATATAATGTTTCATAATATAGTGTACATATACCTTATAAACAAAAATAGGAATGTGTAAGCTTGTCATTTTAAAAACTGTCAAATATTAATTCAACTTTGGTTGGATAAACATTGTTATCATTGTTACCCCTTAAAAAGTTAAAATTGAGGTGATATAAACTATTGCTTCAAATGGGATAAGTGATGTTTACTAATCTTGGCTATGTGATATACAATATGGATTTCATGCTAAATAGTGGGTCTTATGTAAGTAAGTTAGGCATGGTGTTGTCTTCCTAGGTTCTAGGTGAGAAAGTAAAATGAATAATTGAATGATTGCGATGATCTCACAAATTAGATATGCCTTTGGCTATTTGACTCTTAGGAAACTCTTTTATAAGATTTCATTCACATAGAAAACTCTTAGTATATTATTATAAGATAAATGATGAAGCCCTTATTGCAAGGACTAAGAATAATGACTAACTAATCTTTCCACCTACCTTGGGTGAAGATGTCCTTTGTAATCAATATAAACACTAGTTTAAAAAAAACTAATTTAGAATTGTTTTGGGGTACTCTTTAAAACATGATTGTATTTACTATTACCACTCAATAGGGTGGAGAAATTAAAAGTTCCTTGTGTAAAATGGATTCAACCTGTAGTTAATAAGTTTATTTTCATAATTTTCTCTTGCGACCTAATGGGCCAAATTATGACCAAATAATTGTTAAGTAAAATTTAACACAAGTCCCATATCTTGAAAAGAGCTAGACCTTACATTTCCTTAAAGGAAAATGTGTGTTGATCTCTTGTACGCTTGAGGAAAGTATGAACGAAAAAGTTTTTGCATCCCATCATAGTGGCATATTGTAATTTTCATAAGTATGTTGATAAGATTTGGGAAACATTCTCTTTAAATGTATTTTGTTTTGCGTAACTCATTCATGTTTTCTTTTGATTATAGTATTTAAGAAATGATAAAATTTAAGTAAAACTTTTCTTATATCGTATTGAACTGGAAATTTATGGTTTGTTGTTTCATTAAGGAGTTATGGCTTGTTTGGGGCATAGAAAGTTATAAAATTGCGTGAGAACTTATATAAAAATTATAAACAATAATAAATGCAATTTTCGTTTATGAGACTTCTAAAGCAATATTGGCTCAGAATAGAAATGTTCTATAAAATGACATATACTATGAAACTTTGGAAACCAAACTAGAAAACCAATCCTAACCTAGTAGTTGACTATATATATATATATTTGGCCCCAAATATATATATTTTTTTTGTAATACTATCATTTAGTGACCATGAAATAATGGCCAAATTTAATCAACACCTCTAACTATGCTTGGCATTATGTGAACCTTCGTCCTTGACCTTAGTGAATAATGCAAGATGTTTGAACTATTATTAGGAAGAGACTTGAGAACCTTTTCTTTTCAAAATTTAAAGTAATGATAGGCTAGGAGATGAAACCACATGGGGAACTTGGGTACTTTTTTCTCTCTTTTGTGACTTCACACAGTATTCTGTGACACCTTAGATAGTAAGTAATCCTTGAGTGGGTATCATGCACTTGAACTAATATGCAAAACTTCAAAGATTCCTTTAAAACAACATTTAGTGTTCTCTTCCTCAAACCATCATTATTTTTCACTTTCAATTATAAATGTTGTACATCCTCTTATTTGGACCCTTATAGAAAAGTCTAAGATGATGAGGAAAATGACGTGTCAGTTTATACAATTTCCTTTGGTTAACATTCTTCTATTTGAGTAGGTACCCTTGGACCATGTTAGGGTTTGAAGAGATACAAAGATAATTTATAAAATAAAATATGTGAAGTTCCTTTAAAATGACCTAATGTTGGACGTACACTACGTGTGATAGGGGTTTTAGAGGTTTTAGACAAGTGAGGTGAGATAATAGTTCCTTGGAAGATATAAATCTCCTTTAATTAAACTTAATCTAAGTAAAAGAAACACTTAGTACTTGACTAAGTTTGAGTTGGTGGGACATGTCAGTGTGTCCAACAACCGCAAGATAAAAGGAGGGGACTAAGATCTTATCCCTATCTCTTCCAGTGACTTCCAGGAGGAAGACTAATTTTGAGAGTGGGATGTAGTGCCCACATTTTCTAGCCATCAATTATCTTACCCTGACCTATTAGAAAACCATATAGTTTTCAACATGGATTTTGACATATTTTGAGACATTATGATATTTGATTCAGACATGTATGGTGATTTTGCGTAGAAAGCTACTTGATTCATAGATTCACCTGCCATTTATTAGATGTTGTCAGATACTACCATTTTTGAGGCTATCAAGTATCTCACCCATCACCATAACAAAGAATGAAGTCCTTTCTTTCCCAGCAAGGAAGAGCACGTGAAGGCATGGGTTCTTGTAGTGAAACCCATAATATGTTGGCAGGTGGATTTCAATAAATTTCTGAGGGTGTGTTACAGTGGTTGGATTCAATGCTCTTGTAAGGGATGGTTGAAGTAGAGTTCATAAGTTTTCCATCTCTCCATTCTCTCTTTCTTCTATATATTGTAAAGGAGGGACATATATTCTAGGGTTGAATGTAGAAGCTTAAGCCTTCTCCCTTGGATTTTTAATGGACTATTTTCTAGCCTCTTGTCTACTAATTGATGTACTGTGTGAACTCTTGGAGCAATAAAATTTGTTTTGTGATGCATTTTTTCCATCCTTCCTTATTTTATTGTCTCTTCTAGCCTAAATCATTTCAATATAATTTCTGCATACTGGTAAGTGGGTATACTTTACATACTTATGGTGGTCTATTGCAAATTTTGGAAGCTGTGATTAATGGGTTGAAGTGTTATAACTCTATGTGAACTCTATCTTTGAGTCATGTGATGCATCTGTCCATTAGAAGGAACTTACTCGTCTCTCTCCATTTTCCTTTGGTTAGATTTCTGATCAACAAATTCCTTTTCTTATGTATCAGGAGTGCTTTAGTGTAGGCTACTTGAATTTATGCATATTTCTCTCTATTCCCTTGGTCCCTTGGAAGGTTAGATTAGAAATTAGATAGTCTGCCTGCAAACTGGAGTAAAAGGAGTGGTAGGTAGTTTAGGAAGAAGAAGCCGACTTTCATTTGGAGGACTAACATCTCAAGTCTGTAAGTCCCACAACTTGAGAGATAAGTCCATATGTTATGCAGATCACACTGGATGCCCCACTCAAATAGATAGGCCATCCAGGGCATGCTGTGATTTTTCACTAACATATAATTCACCCACAATTTTATATGTATGTATGATGTATGTCACATGTAAAATGTATGTATGTATGTATACTATCAATTAGTGACCATAAAAATAATGACCAAATTAAGTCAACACCTTTAACTATGCTTGGTGTTATGTGAATCTTATTCCTTGACCTTAGTGAATAATGTGGATGTTTGAACTAGTTTAAAAAGACTCGTGAACCATTTTTTTTTCAAAATTTAGCAATGACGAGCTTAGGAGATGAAACCACATGGAACTTGGAGACCTTTTCTCTCTTATTGTGTGGTAATTTCTGACACCTTGGATAGTGGATCCTTGAGTGGGCTCATTTACGCAACTAGTATGCAAAACTTGTTAACCCCTTTAAAAAAAACATGATGAATGTTCTCTTCGCTCACCCATCATTATTTTTCCTTTAATTGTATACTTTATGTTGTACATCCTTTTATTTGAGACCCTTATAGGAAAGTTAAATGATGAGGAAAATGAATTCGTGTTTATCCAATTCTCCTTGGTTAAAATTATCCTATTTGAGACATACTTGTTCTTGGACCATGTTGCATTTGAAGAGACATGTTGTTAATAAAATTTATAAAAATAAAATATTTTAGTTCTGTTAAAATGACCTTAATGTTGGACTTACACTACATTTGATCTTTTAGAGGTTTTAGACAATGTGGTTGATAATAGTTCCTTGGAAGAAATAAATTCCTTTAATTAAAATTAATCTAAGTAAGAGAAACACTTAGTACTTGATGCCACGAGTTTGAATTAAGTGGGAACGTGTTTGTTGGGTCCAACAACTAGGCATGATATTTTGACGTGATACCTCGTAAGATATTATCCCTATAAGTACATCTTCCAGTGACTTCCAGGAGGAAGTTTACTTTTAGGAGAGGGGGATGTAGTGCCCACATTTTCTAGCCTCAGTTATCTGCTGACTTCTTAACCAATAGTTATGATTTGATAAGGATCTTGACATATTTTGGACATGTATGGTGATTCAGGTTGCGTAGCACCAATTTATCATTGATTAAAATTATGACATATTTCATTTGATGTTGTGGATAGCGCCAATTTGAACATATTGCGATGTTATCTGAACCAAATTTATATATATGTGTGGATACTTAGTTAGTTACATGTGTTTAGATGTTATAGATTATTTGTTTATCGATGAGTGCATATGGATAGCTATGGATATGTACGCCATTTATATTTATCTCTATGCCTAATTCATGGTGAATTGAGTGAAATGGTGCATGTTGATCAGTTATGTTTCCATAAAGATGTTGTGATGGCATAGAATTCATGTTTGGACTGATTTCTTTTGAATAGTCGATGGTTTACTCATGATTGGGTAGATGTTTTTAATGTGTGCATTGAGTGTTCAGGTGAGAGGTCACAGGAGAATGTGGGTTTCAGGGTGGCTACACGAATTGTGCACAAGCGACCCACAGGGAAAATCCCTAACCATGTTAGTTGTATGAGGCCTTAGTATTAGATTCATTATTTTGGGCACCATGTGTAACCATCATTTGTGATGTAATATGTCATGCAAAAATTAATCTTGTTTAGGAATGTTTTATTTTGTTAAGTAAACCTGGTTTGGGGACCTAATGGACCCCCACTTGCATTAAGTTTACATTTAGGTAAGTGTGTGTTAATTAGAGGGGATTAGGGTCACATGTTCACCCTTGAGTGGGCCCCACATCCTCTACACTTGTGCCCAAAAGTTCCAAAACCGAAATTGGGCTATTTTATGGCATTTCATGTGACCTCTTTTTAGCTTTGGGAGTTCACTTAGCATGAATTTAGGTCCTTGGACCCTACCTATTTGGTAGGGGGGCTTAATTCCAAGTCAAAAAGGAGTTTCCTTCCAATTTTTTCCTCTTTCTTGTCCATCCATGTTTTGATTAGAATGTGTGTGTTGTGAGAATTTGCATAAGTTTGCCCCCCTTCTTTTTGAGTGATTTGTGGAGAAGGGTATTTTAATTTGAATTTATATATTCTTTTTATTTTGGGGAATAGTTGACTTGGAAGGAAGAGAGGGGTGACACATGTCACCTCCTCATTTGGTGAGGAAATTTGTTGGCTTCTATTCAAATATTCCTCATGGGGAGAAAAGAGGACCTATTTTTTGGGAGTATTTTGCTTGGTGCTTGAAGATTTTGGAGCTAGAGTTTGCTTGAGGCCAAGACAGTGGGAAAATATTAGAGTGTTGGAGAGCTCTTGGAGGTAGGCTCCTTGATCTCATTTTATGTTTCATGTTATTTTAGATCTTAGCTTGTTTATAGTTGGAATGTATGTTTAGTTGTTATATGTTTATTGCTTAAGTATGTTGTTGTATTTATTTTTCTCCATCCATCATATGGCATGATGGATGTTGGAGTTATATGGGGGAAGAGAGAGGGATTTTCCCTCTCAATCCTCATGGCTTGATGGGAAAGCCTTGTAGGATTTATGTTACTCTGCCCTCAAATAGTTTGAGGTGGGGAAGGTGGTTCATATGGATTGAACCTCCTTCCCCATTCTTGGTGAGGGTTGGGGTTTGAATATCCTTCCAAGAAGGATTTGGTGAAAGGGTGGAGAAATAAGGAGGGTTTGAATGACTTTGGAGGAATAAAGAGGGTGTTGAGATCTTGGTTTTGTGCAACTAATGTTGGTTACCACTTTTGGAGAACTCCTTTCTTCTCTTCCCCATTTAGAGGTAGAACATGATTTCTCCTCTTTTTCATCCTTGTAAAATTGGTGACTTGTTTTAATATTTGTCTTTTTTTTTATGTGAATGTAATATTGGTTGTCTCCCTTACTCTTGTGCAATGTTGTGGATAGTAGTCCTCTTTCCCATGGGCTTGGGGGAGGCTAGCATGCCTTCCAACCTTGGAAAGACATGTAATGATGCCTAAAGGTTGGGTGGTAAAACAAGCCCTTCTCTTGGTTTTGGTCTCTTGGAAAGACATTCAAGGTTGGAGCTCAAATTTGGAAAATGTTGGAGTTTCTTGTCATCATGGTTCTTCATGGCTACCTCTCATTTTGGTGAAAATTAATTTCATTGCAACTTCTTGGGTATGGCTATTTGAGAATATTCTTTGGCAAGAAAATTTTCTAATTTTGTGAATTAGAATCACTTGTAAGATTAGTATTCCATTAGTATTTCAATCTTGGAAGGCAGATTGTTATGTTGTTTTCTTATGTATTTTAGCATTTTGAATTATGATGTAATTGTGAACTTAAGCTCCTTGTAAAAGAAGTCTTGTAAAATAGTTATCTTTCCTTTAATATGCATTGATTTGAATATCATTTTGAAAAGGAAGATTTCTTAATGGAAGTATGTTTCTTCATAAGAAATGATGTTAATATTGTTGGGTATCATTCATTTAAATCTGAAATATTCATTTAGTATTACATTTGAAAAGAAAACAGGTTTATTAGAAATAATGTTATTCATGTAATGGATCTCTTTCTTCCAATTTTGGTAACACTAAACAAAGAAATGAAAGCAGGTTTTTTTACTTCTTTTCCGATGAGAAAACTTATTAAATGATTGTAGTAGGAAATTGAAAATTCAATATAAATTCTTTCTTGCCAATTTTTTTTGATATATTCCAAGACTATTTCTTAACTAAACTATTTTACTACATTCTTTCTTCTATAAAAAAAATCAAAAAATCATCTTTATATATATATAACCAAATAAAAATCGATAGTTTTACAATTTGAATGCATCTCCACCTTTACATTATAAATAATAAGACTATATATATATATATATATATATATATATTTTATAATGTAACTACAAGATATATATCTAAACATAAATATGAAATAGTTATTTTATTAATATACTTATATATAGGAAGATAATATATTAAAGATATATTATAAATCTTACTATATATATATATATATATATATATATATATATATATATATATATATAAAACTAAACTAAACAAATAAAAAGATAATAGAATAAGTAAAAAGCTACGGTATGTTTTCTTTATACAAATAAAGTGAAAAACCTTTATGTAATGGGGGTGGGGAGGATTCAAACCCTCCCCAAATTTGTTACACACCATTCACCCCTCCTTCCCACGTTTTCCCTCACACCCTCCTCCCACATACATCAACACATGCTCCAAAACCCCCACTACTTTTAAACCTGCGTTTTTTTAACATTCGGATTTGCTAATGGAATTTGGTTTTCTCCATTTTATATATATACACCACATATTAAATGGAGAAAACCAAATTCCATTAGCAAATCCAAATGTTAAAAAAACACAGGTTTAAAAGTAGTGGGGGTTTTTGAGCATGTGTTGAGGTATGTGGGAGGAGGGTGTGAGGGAAAACATGGGAAGGAGGGGTGAATGGTGTGCAACAAGTTTGGGGAGGGTTTGAATCCTCCCCACCCCCATTACATTAAGGTTTTTCACTTTATTTGTATAAAGAAAACATATATATATATGGGGTATGAGCACCCCAAAGAATCCATGAATAACCTCAAAAACTCCATGAAATCAAGCTTCCATAGCTCTTCCACAACATAAAGATGTTTAGGGCAACTTTAGGGAAAGTTGAAGATCTAGGGCCAAGATTAGATTGATCCTAGGGCTCACATTAAACCCTACCCACTTTAAGTCACGGGAATTTGATGGGAATGAGAAATAAATTAAAGAGGTGTGTGTGGTCAAACTAATTAAAAAGGGGGAAAACTAATTAAGTTATAAAGGGGTGAAGACTTTTATTTGTGACCCTAGTGAACTTAATAGAATAAAATAATTAAGTAGTTATTGGGCTAGTGTTTATTAATTTTAGGTAAATTAAATTAACATAAATTAATTATTTAACAGGAAACAATGAATCAAACATTAGTATTAATCGTTCACTTTTAAAAAAACAATTACCTAAAATTTTAGTTGTTTTTCGGGGTGGTTTTCGCTGTCCCAAGGTGGGGCATTACATTTGGTATCAGAGCGATGGTTCGCACATGCAGAAGCTCTGGGTAGAACATTTAATTGGTTATTAATGTTTTCATAACATTAAACATCAAACAATTAAAATCATTTCCGCTAAACCATCCATGAGTCAAGTGTCTCTCGAGTAACCGCATGGGAGAAATATGTTTGCTAATACAATAGGTGGTATACAAATTTTGATTACCTAATTTGTTTAAAACAATTGGTAAAAGTTAAGAAAAAAAATTTATTAGATAGCGTGCAAAATGGCCTCTTGGTTCCCATAGTGGTGATCAATTTGGATAATCGTGGTCCCTAGTGACATGGGAAATCACATTAGCATTTAAACCCAACTTATAAGATTGTTTGATCATGTAGTTACAAGATTTTTTGAGATCAATTAATCACATTTTTATTTTTTTTGGTTGAACTTCCATGTGAGGTGGCAAGAGAAAATTGAAATGTTAGATATCATATTATATCACTATGTTGCATAGGTTTCGATGGATGGTTCTCTCAGATGGGACACATTGCAGCAGGAAATGTCTGCTACACAGTTTAATGAATATGTCAAATCAGGACAGATTTAGAAGGGGTCTGTAGTTCAACTAATAGAATACATTTGCAACTGTGTGTAGAATCGCAAGTAAGGGAGATTTGTTTTTACTTTAAACAGGTTTAGTATTTTTAATCTGCACTCATGGTTTTGATGAGATTTTTTATGAACCTTGTCACACAACTAACTCATTCACATTATTATCTTTGTTTTGTTTAACTGATTTTATGTGCTCCACATGTTGTCTATGTTATATTGTTAATCAATGATAATAAGGTTATGGAGTTGTCAACCTGTGGCATACATAAACTCAACTAAATGCAATGAACATGATAATATCAATGAGGTTCTCTATGTAACATTGTACATCTACTAGCTTGCAAATCCACCATCAAAATCCTTACATGTATGTTTCATGGTCTTATTTCCAGACATGTTGTTGAGAAAGTTGACACAGTCGATATGATGTGGTCGATATGATGTGGGTTTGTATAGAAAATTTGACTTGAAATGTATAAGTTATAGTTTTCACATGGTCCTGAAAATTACTTGTTTTTATTTTTGTTTGCATTTTTACAGGATTATTATAGTTTTGAGTATGGAAGTTATAGCTCTCAAGTGTAATATATTTGGTGAATCAAAGTAGATAATTAATGTAAATGCTCAGTAAAAACATAGGGTTTCTATGCTAGTTCAACAAGCACCCCAGGCCCAAGCTTCCCTGCAGGCATAGCCTAGGCAGTCTTATGTCGGCTCTTACAATACAGATTAAGATCAGGGCCAAACCTCAATCAAATATCTCAAACAACGAGTGGGTTCTATATAAAGAATGATCCTAGGATGGGGACATCCATTTCACCCCATATGTCTATCGTAGGGTCATATGCTAAGCCTTATCAGCTGCTTACAAATCCACTACAAAATTCTTCAAACATTGGACTTGGTGGGATAGCTGACAGAGGAATGACCACTCAACCAAACATTAATGGTCATCTAATTGGTAATTCTTCCTATCACCCACCTTCTATTTACTCTAACAAAGGTCCCATAGCAAGAAATGAAGCACCTCCGAGAATCAATCATATTTCTGCTTGTCGGATTGCAGTGTGGAGGTAACAATGTGGGGTGCATTCTACAACAAAGAGGGCCAAAAAATTCAAGAAATGTGTGATTCATGAGCATTCCCCATCCTGACTTTAAGGTTAGCCAGATAAGTGATTTTAGTGGGAAATCTGTGGGGACAATCTCCACTAGCCATCTTTTGGGGACTGGTGCAGGATATAAATTCTACATATGTTGGCAATGGTTAAGGAATCATATCAAATACAACCTTTGTCAGTAATGGACTGGGGGCAAGTCCAGTAGGTGGATACTATGGTAACTCAGGTAGTTATGGAGGGGTTCCAAATGGGAGTTCTAACACATATTCGTCATCTTCTTCTTCATGCTACAACTGTAATAGTGAAGGTCATTTTGCAAACGATTTCCATAATAGCACGGGTGGTTATATTGGGGGTAGATTCAGCAGTGGATATGGAAATCCTGGGGGCATCCTCAGCAGCGGATATGGATATTTTGGGGAAAATTACAAGTTCTACCAATTTCTATAAATGTGGTCAGGCTGGTCACTAAGCAAGAGAATGTCCCGATCCAACTGAGGTTCAAGCAAAATATGGTGGTGGAGTTGCAACAACAGGTTATGGCATGAGAAGTGGTGGTTATGACGACTATTGAAAAGTGTGAAGGCGGTATTTGACATCATTCTGTGTTTTTGGTTTTTATTGACACGCTCCTGGATATTATGTTGGGATGTTTTGCCTTTACTTTTGAATGCTAGCCTGCCAAGAAATTTGAAAATGAATCTTAGTTTCGAGGGAAATATATCGTCAATTTTAAGGTGAACCAAATTTGAATTCATTCTCCTTTCAATTTTATAGTGCTTGATGTACTTTTTATTTCCTTTGAAAGGCTCTATTGGGAAAAATGGTCTTTCACTTTTTTGATGTATATTTTGTAACGCCCACATTTTACACACACAAATACAACAATAAAATACTAGGATAATTTTTTTTGACTTACATTGTTCACTACACACAACACAACACGGGCTCCAAGTACAGAAACTCGACTCACATACGAAAATCACATAAGTCATCGACTCACATAGACCCATGAAAATGACATAGGCATGTCGATGCCACACTTTTCCCAATGAACGGATACTAGCAATGACCCAACCATAAGAAACATGACTTCAGGAATGGCGAACCCACAACACATCATTACTTTAAATGTATTTTAGTTACGATTAACATTCCAAGAACATTATTGAGCAAGGATAAATTTCTCGTTTTTCCACCCACATATTCTTAAGTTTATTCCACGGTTAAAATATAGTTCGACCATCTTATGTTGGCTTCTTATACTTTATAAAAATTTCCAAAACTAACATACTTATTTGGCATAAATCAAATTACATACAAAGTACTTAATTATCTTATTATTATGTTAAGAATATTCTCCTCCAACATTTATTCGATGTCAACAGTTTTACCCTTACAACTCAAGCGAAAGTGACTTGATATCCAGAACGCAATAAAAGGATTTAAGAAGATTTAGATATAAGGTTGCTTTTTACCAAAAAACATTTCTCGATCCTGGAATAATCATTTCCCTACCATAGTTATTCCAATTCAATGAATTAATGACTTCCTTTTTATATTTATATATCTTTTGTTTTCTCGTAGTTTGATCACAACAATGCAATACATATTCTTTGAAACACATAAAGATATTAAATTGAGTTATAAGTTCTCTAAGAGTGGCAGTATCTCTAACCTCAATTCTCGTTTTTACTCTTATATGCTTCATTTTCTACGTCATGTTATGGCCTTATTCTTAGAATTGTCTTGTAAAAGGAGCTACGAAGTGGTTTTCTGACCTCTTGAAGACATAAAAGATTATAAGGCTTGTAGCTACACACGAACCCAAGTTAACATCCAAATCAATTGAGTTTCAGATTTATTCTAACTTCACCTAAGGGTCTACCCCTCAAATATACATGAGTTTTAAGCAAGAGGACAAATTTATGCTAAACCACCTTACAGAAAGGACCAAGGTGTGATATTTAGAGAATCCAATGTAACACCTTTAGCTAGGTAGAGATAAGGGTTTAATTAACAAGAGTGCAAGGTAGGGAACAACTATATCCCGATCTCCATTTATGTCGTTTGGATTCAACAGGGATTTCATTCGATGAAGAATTTTAATTTTAAATCTAACTTTGAATGACAAGGTAGTCTGCTAGGCTATGAAGGAGGGGTTAGCTCTACATACTCCAAGAAAAGTTTGACTGTGTCACTCTTATCAGACGGGATTAGACAATGTCACTAAATCTACTGACTAAGACGATAAGTCCATTCTTGAGCTCTGATTTGCCTAAATTAGGACGTTCCATCAAGAGCAAAGATTAAGTTCATCCTACGGTTTTTAATGTCTTCTAGGGTAAAAAGTAACACACATGAAAACAAGTTATGCTAGGATATTGAACAAGGGTAGAGTGTTTCAATTTAATTCTCTTTATTACATTTACAAGATATAAATGCACAAGATGACTCATTAATCATTTAATGAACACTAAATATACACTACAAGATATTACTTCAAATTTATTTACCTTATATAACTATCAAACCCTTTCTACCAAGTGTACTATAAATCAAAATTGAACTTTGATTAAATGCACATTTCCTAGATGTCCTTGAAACTAGCACTTTATACATATCAACAAATTATCCAATATAACCTTCTGTATCAAGAGACTACATTATAAATTTATTCTTTTAACAATGAACTATATAAATTACAATGATAATTAATGAATAACACATCGCCTTTCCATCTTCATTATTTCATCCTGCAAAGACCACGTGAGCATGATATCAGCGATAAATCACTAACATGGCATCCACCCTAATCTAACATAATTATCATTTTTTAGTTTTCCCATTTACATATAATAATAATTACAATTTGCAAGGGAAAGAAAAAGTTTAGAGGCATGTATTTCAAGCATATCATTTCACTTCATTTTGTAACCCAAGAGAGAGAAAGAGAAGGGAAGAGAGAGAAAACATTTTTTCAAAAGTTCTATTTCACACAACAAATCACACTAGAGAGTTTTAAAAAATTATTTACATGTGTCGAATGTTTCCATGGTGGTTTGGCAACCCGAAGAGGGTCCCACAACTTTCTATTTTTAACTTTTCTTACTAGCTACAAAACGTTCAAAATGGCTTGGAGGCTAAGAAACCGCTTCCAAAGGTTATCTTCCGAAGAGAATGCACACCACAACTAACTTTCTACGTGTCCCCTAATATACCGAGAGTTCAAAGAAACTGACGGAATTGGGAAAAAGTGAACGGTTTACGTTTGGCAGCCAGTTTTCCAGGGCCACTGGTCGTAGTTGACCCAGTTGTAAATGAACCAAAGTTAGCTCGAAGGCTCAGAACACCATGCCCAAAATTGACGTTTGATGGATGAGCACGTAACGAGACACTTCTTACTAGTTTCCCCTATATAAGGAGAATTCATTAGAGTCGTCAGGACAAAGAACTAGAAAACCATTCAAACGGCGATAAGTTTTCTGGAGCGACAAGTCGAAATTGATCCAGTTGAACCTCGTCAAACTGCGACCGGAGGCCTACAAAATGGCTTTGCTAAAATATCTAGAAAAGTATTTTTCCCTAAACTGAATGTTCCATACAATTGTCTAGTATAAACACTAGAGGTTTGTGAAGATGGGAATTAATTTCTCTATCCAGGTTTTAAATGGCGGTTCAAAATGAAAGCCAACTTTCTAGATTTAACATCTTTTTACTACTGTAAAACAGTGTAACAAGGCTCCTATAAGAGTGTCAAAAAGATCTCATATGTTCATTTGGGGTCAAACAAAAGGTCAAGGTGACTCCTCGCATATCAAGGAAGACGAATGAAGCTTCACATCTCGTTTTCAAAGTTGCGAAGGGTACTTAATGAGTCTCCAAAAAATGTAAAAATTAACTATTTAACAGAAAGAAGGTCAACAATATTACTGGGGAGTCAAACTTGTCTTGTTGATATACCAATATTGTAGCGATCTAACTAGGTAGGAAGCTTTCTAAATCACCTCAAAATGAGGGTGGAAGTTCATGTTTTAATGTAATGAGTTATTTTGACATCGTGAGTTACGACAAGACATTTCATTGTTTTTGCATGAGTTGAAATAAACAATTAACTGTATTAAGATCTTGATATTTTAAAATTATTTTAAGTTGAAAATGAAAACTAAAATGTGAAAGTTATGAAAGACGAGGGAAGGTGAACCATGCCTAGAAATGAACTGGCGAGGCAGAAGTCGGTTGAAATTATAGAATTTGGTTCAACATCTCCCTTAAGCATTTGTCGAACAGATCATGAGTGTCCGCAAATTTTTACCATTTTTCCTTTGCTCAAAATCCTCAAGATTTCCCAACAAACCCATTTTGCACCGAACCAACAATAAAATAACATGTTTAAATGGTGTTGTCCAATACATTTTGCAGCTCCCTCAAGATAGCCGGCATGACTAAGAAATCCATACACTCTCGCGAACAGTCTTATTGCAGGCACAATACAACAAGAGTTGGTCATGCAAATACTAAAAATCCCTCCAAATACCTTTAATCCTGCATTCAATATGGTGCGCCAGAGCAGGACAAAGACATCCATCTCAGCATAAGGGGAAAATGAATCTACCCAAAGGAGTCTTAGGTGGCTCAAGGGGCCACACAAGTAGAAAGGAGAACAAAACACAGGTATAGTGTTTGACCAAATGCCACAAAGAGATGTGCTCTCAAGGGATGATATCCTTGCTGGATATTCACAAAAAGGGTCATCAAAACAACTAACAGTGGTCAAACTTGATCATTACGCCTTTACCAACATTCACACAACCTTGAAAATGGCAATCTAGAACAAAAAAAAATACATCCATAGAGAAAAAGATACAAACACCATTCTAACAGCTACAAACACATGCATCACAGGAGTTATGGATGTAAATGTGGAGGAAGAAACACAAGCACAACATAAAACTACAACCAATATTGTCCAAGTCTCCATTCCTAGCAACCACATAGCCAACACCAGGAGAGGGATGTTAGCAGAATGTAACCATGAGCCAGGGAGGAGACAATATACTCACTCTCCAAGGAAAAGGAACCACAACAGGAAGAAAAGAAAAACAAAACCAAATGAATATGTGGCTAGGAGGAAAAATGCATTTCATCCCAGCCAAAAATGTCAGAGTATGATTAAATTAAAACTACAAGGAAACCAGTAGGTAACCAATAATACATTTGCACTTACTCCAACGTATGACATGCCATTAATTAGGTGGCCATCTTCAAAACTGATGTGCACTCCTTCAAAATTTATGCCAAGTTGGTTCATTAATGATCAACAGAGAGTGGCAGGTTGGTGGTTGAATAAATCAAATTCACCACTACTTGATAATTATCTAACTTGGCATACATGGACTAGTTTTCTGACAAGGGGAAAAAAAGAAATTTGTGGTTGAAGGCATTTACCCAAACATTTACAAGGCATACAAGGGCGCCTAGACGGCCAAGGATAAAAAATTTGAACCGTAAACAAGAACATTATGTCCTTGATGATGGTGCCACCCACGAACAATCTTCCCTTGCGTGAATCGAGGCTTGATCCACGAAGTGACCAATCCAAAACAATAAAATCACTTATCGATAATTAACAACAAAGTTGATAACAAATCAACGATTAGATAACGAAGTTATCGTCGATCGATAATAATAATATTATTACCACTTATTAATACTTATTAATCGTATTAACAAGAACCAACTTACGAGCTTGATAAATCGAGCTCACAATTTTCCTTTAATAGGAGGAAACGTAATGGATGAGGCGGGGCGAACCACATAAAACATCAACATGACACGAGAAGACATGACGAAGTGGGAGAATTCCAATTGTTCACTATGACAAGGGCGAAGCCAACAAAATATCAACATGAGCACCACACCATGAAAAGCTTAGCAACACAGTCATCTAAGAAGGAAAGGAAGAACGATGAATGGGGCATTAACATAAGTCCCATATCTTAAGAAGAATTAGATCTTACCTTTCTTTAAAGGAAAATGAATGTTGATCTCTTGTACGCTTGAGGAAAGAATGAATGGAAAAGTTGTTGCATTCCGTCATGGTGGTATATTGTAATTTTCATAAGTATGTTGGTAAGATTCAAGAAACATTATCTTTAAATGGATTTTATTTTGCATAACTCATTCATGTTTTGTTTTTTATTATAGTATTTAAGAAACGATAAATTTAAGTAAACTTTTATTATATTGTATTTAACTAGAAATTTATGGGTTGTTGTTTCAATAAGAAATTATGGCTTGTTTGGGGCATAGAAATTCTAAAATTTCTTTGTCATAGCAAGAACTTATATAAAAAAATTATAAAAAATAATAAATTCAATTTTCTTTTATGAAACTTCTAAAACAATCTTGGCTCGAAATAGAAATGTCCTATAAAACAGCACATACTATGAAACATTGGAAACCAGACTAGAAAACAAATCCTAAGGTTCATTGATTTTGCTAATTCAAAAGTTACGTAATGTGGTGTAAGAAGATAATTTAGTCCAATCCTTTGGTTAATTAAAAACCATAACTAGAGTAATGAACAATTTAAAGGTCAACACCTTTAACTATGCTATGGTAATCACATGTGAATCCCATTCTGAACCTTAACACTTAGTGACCATGATTTTAAAGTTATGTTTTAATTATTTATTCTCCCAATAATAATAGGAGTGAGACCATAAGTTTTTTTTTCAATAATTTTAGAGCAATGATCAGTTATGGAGATGAAACCACTATATAACTTGGAGACCTTTTATCTCTAGATGTGTGGTATTTTTGATCACCTATGGATCAGTTTCATTGAGTGGGCTCATTGATCAACTGAGTACCCTAAATGCTTGTTATCCTCTTCTAAAATTTACATTTCATTTTATCTTCACTCACTTCATCATCATTTTTCCTTTTATTTGTGGTACTTGTATGGTGTACAGGAACTTTCATTTGGACCCTTAAAGGAATAGATTGGATTTCTTAGTGAGTGAATTCATTTTCCACATTCAGTTACCATCACTCTTAGGGTCCTTAGACAAACGATATCTCATCATTTGAAATACTCACTTTTTCGTGCACCATGTAATGTGCACAGTTATGTGTATACCCATCGTGTATACCTAAGAAGTTTGGGTACATACTCAGGTAAGTATTATAGTACATGTTAAAAGAGAAACCTTGATGTTGGATTTAGGGCCCATACGTGTGCATCTTTTAGAGGTTTTAGACAATGCGGTCTATACATAGTACACACATATGGATATACACATACATTACTTTACATATCATAAGGTTAATCTAGGTAAGCATGAAACACTTAGTACTTGCCCAATGGTCTATGAATTTAAAGTGGAGATAAATGTGTTTGTCTGTGTCCAGCAACTGCATGATATTGCAGGGCGTTGTGGTCTCGTACAGATCTTATCAAGAAATGGATGCAAGTGACTTTCAGCAGGCCATGTTTACTTTTATGTATATATAATATATGTAGTGCCCATGTTTTTTATAGCCTCCAGTTATCTGTTGACTTCCTTTATGCATAGACATGTTTTGATTGAGACTCTGATAGATTTTGGGACATTTTATTATGATATTTTATCCTCATGGACATGTTTGGTGATTTTGGCGTGCGTAGCGCCAATTGGATCGTAGATTCAACATTACTGATATACTTCATTATGATGTTGATGGAAATTGACATATTGCGATGTTATCTGATAGATCAAATTGGTATAGATATGTTGGATTCTTAGTTGGTCGACATTTATTAATGATATAGATTATTCTGGATTTAATAACGATGAGTACATTTTCATGCTAGCCTAAGATGTATGCCATTGAAATTTTATTTATGTGGGTCGTTCATGGTGAATCAACTGAAATGGTGAATAATTGTATGCAGTTACACTATCCATATTGTAAAATGTATGTTATGGACATAGAATTCAAGTTTGGATTGAATTCTTGATGTGTAGATGATGTTTATTATATTGGACAAATGTGGTTAATGTGTGCAATGAGTGTGTAAGTGATAAGTCATATGAGAGCATGTGGGTTTCAGGGTAGCTACGCGAATTTGTGCACAAGCGTCCCACATGGCTGAGTCCAAACCATGCTAAATGTTTGAGGCCTTAGTAATAGATTCATTTATTTTAGGCACCATGGGTGAACCATCAATTGTGATGTAATTATGTCTTGCAAAATTAATCTATGTTTAGGGTGTGTTTTATTTGTTAAGTAAACCTAGCTTAGGGGACCTAACGACCCTCATCTTGCATTTAAGTGATACATTTAGGTAAGTGTGTGTGTGTTAATTAGAAGGGGATTTGGGGACCACATGTTCACCCTTGGGTGAACCCCACATCCTCTACCCTTGTGTCCAAGCAAGTTCCAAACCCGAAATTGGGATAATTATGGAAATGTCATGGGACCTCTTTTGAGCTTGGGGAGTTCCCTTAGCATGAATTTAGGTCCTTAGACCCTACCTATTTGGTAGGGGGGCTTAATTTCCAAGGTTTGGAAGGATTTTCCTTCCAAGTTTTGCCTCTTTCTAGTCACCATCCATGTAAGATTGTTGATTTGGGTGTAATTGTGAGAATTTGCATCCACTTTGTTTTCCCCCCTTAGTTTTTGAGTGATTTGTGGGAGATAAGGTATTTTAATTTAAGATTTACTCTTACTTATTTGGTTTTTGGAGAATCTTTGACTCTTGAGAGGAAGAGAGGAGTGACACTTGTCACTTTCCTCATTGGTGAGTAAATTTTTTGGGTTCTATTCTTAGTATTCCTCATGTGGTAGGAAAGGGTCTTCTATGGCTCATTTTTTTCGGGAGTATTTTGCTTGGAGCTTGAAGATTTTGGGAGCTTGGAGGTGAGCTTGAGGAACACAGTGGGAAAAGCTTAGAGTCTTGGAAATCATCTGTTGAAGTAGGATTCTTTGATCTCATTTTATGCTTCTTTCTTAGTTTCCAGATCTTAACTTGTTAACTATGTTTTGATCAATAAAATGGTGTGTAGTAAAATGATCTGTGTGAAGTGGTATGGTGAATATGGCTTGTTTGTTTGTTCCTTGTGGTTTTCCTTTGTTTTCTCTCCATCCATCATTTGGATTGATGGTTTTTGGAGAATATATGGGGGAAGAGAGAGGGATTTTCCCTCTCAAACCTCATGGTTTTTGGTCAAGCCATGAAGGTCCCTTCTCATCCCCTCATATGGTTTGAGGTGGGAGAAAGGTCCATATGGCTTGAACCTTTCCCCATTCTTGGAGAGGAAACCCAATGGGTTTGAAAATCCTCCCAAGAAGAATTTTGGCGAATGGGTGGAGCAATAAGGAGGGTTATGATGTATTGGAGAAATAAGGAGGTTGTGAAGAAATTATTTTGTGCATCATATGGTTGGACCACACTTTTGGCACCATGGATATATCATCTTCTCTTCCCCATTTTGGAGGATGAATATGGTTTTCTCCTCCCTTCCTTGTTTGCAACATGTTGTGTTTTTATTTATGCATTGACTTGTCTTCTATATGAATATCATGTTGTTATGTCTCCCTATATCTTGTGCACAAAATTGTGGAAGATAGCTCTCTCTGTCCCATGGGCTTGGAGGAGGATAGCATGTATTTCAACCCTTTGAAAGAGATGTAATGATGTCTAAATGTTGGGTGGTAAAACAAGCCCTTGTCATGGTTTTGGTGTCTTGGAAAAACATTAAGGTTAGAGCTCAAATTTGGAAAATGTTGGAGTTTCTTGTCATCATGGTTCTTCATGGTTACCTCTCATTTTGGTGAAAATTAATTTCATTTGGAAAATTTTGGAGTTTCTTGTCATCATGGTTCTTCATGGTTACCTCTAATTTTGTTGAAAATTAATTTCATTGTAACCTCTTGGGTATGGCTATTTGGGAAGATTCTTTGGCAAGCAAAACTTCTAATTTTGTGAATCGGAATCACTTGTAAGATTAGTATTCCATTAGTATGTGATAGCTTTCTTTCAATATTGGAAGGGAGATTTTTTATGTTGTTTTTCTTATGTATTTTAGCATTTTGAATTATTATGTAACTGTGAACTTTAACTCCTTGTAAAACAAGTCTTGTAAAATAGTTATATTTCCTTTAATATGCATTGATTTGACTATCATTTTGAAAAGGAATATTGCTTGATGGAAGTATATTTCTCCATAAGAAGTGATGTTAATCTTGTTGGGTATCATTCATTTAAATATGAAATATTCATTTAGTATTACATTTGAAAAGAAAGCGGGTGGGTAAATAGTTTTGAAGGGACTATACCCTGTATACAAAAGGGCTCAAAAGCCAGATAGTAAAGATGAGAGAAGCAGCCCAGAGAAGGGCAAAAAAGCCAACCAAGGAAGGCTCAACAGCCAAATATTACAATATAGGAGAAAAAAGGATCTAAACGTACAAAGATCCAGAGAAAAGAAGGCAAGATCAAAAAGGAACCAAAAGAGAAACAGCATAAGGAGCCCCACCACAAAACAGCTCCAGAACCACCCGATGACATGCACATCGCAGCCAAAAAACAGCATCACAACAGCCCTTTACTTGATGGCTCTGTCAATTTTGGTCTTGATAGCCTGCAGTGACATGAAGAAGGCAATGGCAGTGGCCTGAGAGGGGTCTTGTAAATCAGCTTGGGCAATTGCAATGTCCCTTTTCTCTTTAGGGCCCCATATGTCCTCATTGATCCCACTTAAACTGCAAACACTGTGGACATGTTGCTCAATGAAATTGTAAATGCTTTTGAGGGCAGACAATATGCAGTCATTTCGGCTTTTAGCATTCCCCAATCTGCCATCTAGGGACTGTAGTTTCTTGAAGACTTCACCAATAACCCCCTCTTCCTCCTCACTTTGAAGGATCCTTTTACCCTTAGCTCTTTCCATGTTTTTTATAGCCCCTTTGAGCTCTTGAAGCTCCTTTTCTAATCTGTCCACCCTATCCAGCAATTCCTCCTCTTTGGGCTCCTCCACCGGCCTGCTGATATGCAGGAGGTTTTCAGCTAGTTCTAAGTCCTTGTGGCTCCTTAGGACTCGTTGGGAAGCAGGGATTTTGGCTTTGAGGCTCTTGCTTTTCTTGCTGGAGGTCGCATCTTCATTCTTTCTTTTTAGCAGGGGGGAGTGGGAGCAGTGTGGGCAGGTGTAGGTATGGAGGAGGGAGGTGGGATAGGATTCACGGGAGGGCAGCTGGAGAAATGGCGGTGAATCAAGAGGATAAGGCCCTGGTGCAAAGGGACAGCCCTAGAGTGGCTTTGAACTTCCCTTATAGATTTCTCCAGAGAGTTAATCAGATAATGAGGAAAGCTGATAATGTTATTTCTACGAAAATGATTCAGAAAAATCAGATGTTTTTGAGGTATAGTCACATATCTTCCTTCAAGGGTAACATACCTTACCACCATTTTGGCTAGTTCAGCAAACGGTTCAGGGATCGACTCCACCTTGAGGCCAGCAGTCACGAACTCAAGATTCTCTCCCTCTTCCAGAAATTTCTTGGTTTCAACCTCCCTGTCTACCTTCTTATTGAAGAATTTTGTGCCTTCCAGGCTGAGGCCCGTGATCTGAGCTATGAGCTCTTTTGTGATATCCATTTTCATGTTACTATATTTGACTATTCTGTTCTTCCAACCCCGGGTGAATTTGATAGAGATGTCTTGGTCGAAGCCTTGGATCCTTTCAATGAAATTAGACAGGCCCCCGATTTGTAGGTATTCCCAAAGCTCCGTGTTCTCTTTCCACTCAGGATTGTGGGTCGGTTCGGTTTTGCATGGCGGCCCCCCCATGTTTCCTCTGCACCTTTTCCTGTTCTCAACGGTAAAATAGCTATCAATGTGCGGAATAGGCCGAACTTTGAACTTGGAATTTGAATCTTTCCTTCCCGTGAAAGCCGATTTAATTATTATGCTACACTTGTTATTATTGCCCCGCGCCTCGGCTTTCCTCCTATACCAAGAAATGATGACAGCCCAGCCCGCACAGATCGCAACAATCATCCAAATCTTTTGTGATGTCATCCACATGTACTTGGGGATCCGCACATTAGCGTCTAAAAAACAGCCGTTAGTTATGATTTTCACTGCCATGAAGATCAATGATTATGGCTTTATTGACATGAGCGGGCAGAACGTCCCCTCCAATCCAAGTTTGAAAGGGATTATTAACACCGAAGTTAGCCAAACTGTCAGCTACCCTATTTCCTTCCCGGTAGGTGTGGGTGATTTGGACATTTACAAAGCTTTTACATATATCAATAGCTTCTTCTATATAATCCCTAATAGACCAGCTGGGGTGTTGCTTTTTATTCAGAAGATTGATAATATTTAGAGAATCACCTTCAATTATGATATTTGGAATATTACAATCTCTGGCAAGTCTAATGCCCCAAAGAGCCGCCATGGCTTCGGAATAATGATTAGTCTGTCTGCCCATTCTCCCAGAAAAAGTAGCAACATAACAGCCTCTTTGATCCCTGATGATTCCCCCTCCTCCAGAGTCACCCGGATTGCCCTTAGAGGCCCCATCAAAATTTAACTTGTGCCAATCAGTGGGGGGTTTAATCCATCGGACTGTGTTTCTGTCAGTACCATTGTTATTTCTATTGACAGTGGCAATATTCCATTCAGTCAGAATGCATTCTTCATTCTCCGGGTAGAGTCTATTTTTAGGGGGTTTAAATCTAGCAATATTATCTTGCACAACAATGATAATTTCCTTATATACTTTGTTACAAGCCTGTCTATTGTTTCTGAAAATATTATCATTACGAGCCTTCCAGATTCTCCACATAGTGTGGGGCAGAACAAGTTGCCATAGCCTTTTCACCATGCAATGTTTGAACGGAGAGCTCCATTGCTCCCAAGCCTGAAGGCAGGTAAGGGGAAAAATCCATCTCAGATTAAATTTTGCAAAAACAAGCTGCCAAATTTTGGAAGCAATCTCACAATGGAGGAATAAATGCTTTATATCTTCAGCCTCTTGCTGACACATGCAACATCTATTCGGCATGATGAATCCCTTCTTGATGAGGTTGTCATTAGTTAGGATCTTGCCATTAATAATTAGCCACCAAAAGAAGTTCACTCTAGGGGTTAGCTCCGGCATCCACAATTTGTGCCACTTAATTTCGCTTGCCATGGATGCAAAGAAAGAATTATATCCTGCTTTAACAGTGTAATCCCCATCAAAAGAATCTTTCCAGATGAGCTCATCCTTAAGATTTTGATTACTTATATGGATTAGGGAAAGTTGATTCTGGAGAGATGTAATATCAGCCTGAATATTAGCATTCTCCACTTTTAGCTGCTTCCATTTTCTTTTGTTTCCATTCCTCTCAATGTACCCCTGGATTTTGTGTCCATACTTTGCAATTAAGTTGTCTTTAATATGATCATAATCAGAAATCCAGTTAGAATCCATCCACTTATCAGTCCAGAAGTTTATGTTTTGCCCATCTCCAAGCTTCCAGCTGCACCCCTGAGAAAGAATGTGTCTGCTGCGAAGAAGGTTGTTCCAGAAAATAGAACCACTCGGAAGGGACTGATCATAAATGAAGGAAATCTTGCTTTGATTTGAAAGATATTTGATCTTAATCAGCTCTGTCCAAGGTCTGTGCTCTTTTATAAGCCTCCATCCTAATTTTGCAGTAAGGGCAGTACTCATATGTTTGATATCTTTGATGTCTAACCCCCCTAGTCTCTTAGGTTTACAAACCTGTTCCCAAGCCACAAGATGATATCTGAATCTGTCCTCAGTACCGTGCCACAAAAAGTGTTTTTGAATCTTCTCAATACTGTTCATCACAGCTGTAGGCATGCTGAACATTGACAGAATGTAGATAGGCAAGTTTTGAAGCGTGCTTTTAACCAAAAGACACTTACCTGCACTTGAAAGAACTGCTCCTTTCCAGCCAGCCAACTTTCTTTGAAATCTCTTAATAAGATCATTCCATACCTCCACTGAAATCTTGCCAGTACTTAAAGGTAACCCTAAGTAAGTAGCTGGTAGAGAATTAATTGTGCATCCTAGAATATTAGCGATCTTTCTTTGCCTCTCCTCAGGAGTATTGAAGAAATAAATAGAGCTTTTGTCAAAATTAACTTTTTGCCCCGAGGCTTCCTCATAAAATCTGAGGACAGTTTTAATGGCCTTTGCCTCAATAATAGAAGCCATTAGTAGCAGCAAAGTGTCATCAGCAAACTACTGATGAGAGGAGATCTGATTACCAGTAGTTGGAGGGAAGCCTTTTATCATGCCAATGTCAATAGCTTTGGAAATAGATCTGCTTAAACTGTCAGCCATAATAATGAATAAAAGAGGGGAGATTGGGTCACCTTGCCGTATACCTCTATTACTGGCAAAAAAACCCACAGGTTCCCCATTAACAACCACAGAGAATCTAGAGGTAGAGATGCAAGAGTGAATGATTTTTCTGAATTTGCTTTGAAAACCAAATTTGGACAGGACCTCATCCATGAATCTCCAGGAGACTCTGTCGAAAGCTTTATGCATGTCAAGTTTGATGGCCATCCCCACCTTTTTACTTTTATCCATAGAATGTATAGTTTCATGAACCATGATAATTCCATCTTGGATAATTCTTCCCTGAATGAATCCACTCTGCTGTTGAGAAATGATCTCCATGAGAATAGGTTGCATTCTAGTGGTGAGAATCTTTGTGAAGATCCTATAAATGACATTAACCAAACTGATAGGCCTGAAATCTTTGAAGTCTTTTGCATCCATCTTTTTCGGGGCAAGCACAATGTGTGTATTATTTAGTTCTTTAATAAGATTTCCCGTTCTGTAAAATTCATTGACAGCTTTCAAGAGATCTTCAGAGCATATTTCCCAACATCTTTGGAAAAAGTTAGCCGAGAAGCCATCTGGACATGGAGCCTTATCCCCTTCTAAAGCAAAGACAACCTTTTTTAATTCCTCAATGGTGACAGTTTTTGAAAGACTTTTAAATCTCTCAGCAGGTATTATATTATTAGGAATGGAGTCTAAGAGGAAAGATGCCGCTTGTTCATTGTAGGAGGTATCTTCAGTGAGGAGGTTCTTGTAAAAATTTAGTGCCTCTGTTTTGATATCTTCAGGATCCTTAGTAATGTTTCCATTTCTTTTAGCAACTTCAGAAATTCTGTTACAAGCTCTATGTTTGATGGCTGTCAGGTGAAAAAAATTTGTATTTCTGTCTCCATCCTTAAGCCAAAGGGCTCTAGATTTCATTCTCCAAAAGGTTTCTTCATGGCTGTTTATATTATGCAGATCTGATAGGAGTTTTTTTTCCCGCTGATGATCCTCAAGGGTCATACCTTTCATGGAGACATTTAGCTCAAGCTCTTCAAGCTGTTGCTTAAGTTCTTTCTTCTTTTCAAAAATGTTTCCAAAAACCTCTTTATTCCATTTTCTAACTTTCTGTTTAACATTCTTTAACTTCTGAAGGAGCCTGAATTGGGCCGTCCCTGTGCCTTCCCAAACCCACCACTCTTTAATTCTATCTAGAATGTCCTCATGTTCGAACCACATTTTCTCAAATTTGAAATTACCATGAAAAGGTTTTGTCCAATTGAAGAAATTGAGGACTATTGGATTATGATCAGATCCCGTTCTGGGGAGAGTAGAAAGATGGAAATTCTGGTCCAGGATCCAATTTGTAGAAATAAGAGCTCTGTCAAGTTTAACCTGAATTAAGCTCTCTCCTAATCTTCTGTTAGACCATGTGAATTGATTTCCATGAAGCTCTATGTCCATAAGATTAAGAGTCGAGATGAAGTCTGCAAATTCTTCCATACCAAGGGAGAATTCAGAACTTCCTCCAAACTTTTCTCCTGGATTCAAAGGAGTATTGAAGTCTCCCATAACCAACCAGTTCATGTTTTCAACCTTGCTTCGGAACAAGGTTAACTCTTTCCATAGCCTTCTTTTACCAGTAGCAGTATTGGGCGCATAAATATTAGACAAGATCCAGCTATGATTATTTTCAAGGCTTTTAAAGATAATAGCTAAATGATTCTGGGTTGAGGAGAGTACCTTACCGTCAACCATCTTTGTATCCCAAAAGATCGCTAAACCTCCAGAGGCCCCTTGAGAGTCAACAGTAGCAAAGGCAGCGTTCTGCCAAAAATGTCTTTTGAAGTCTTCAACTACTTTACTTTTCATTTTAGTTTCTTGAATGAGAAGAATGTTGGGTTTGTTTGCTCTTTTAATTTCCTTAAGCATTCTTTGCTTAGGCCCTCCATTGAGGCCTCTGACATTCCAAGAAATAACCTTCATTAAAAAAAATTTGGAGATGCATTTGCCGGATGGCTCAGAATTCTCTGTGTACCATCTGCAATTTCTTTTTCAGTCTCTTTTTCTCTTGCTTCTCTCTTAGATGGCCTGCCTTTTCTAAAGGTTACTCCAAAATTTGCAGTTCTTCTAGCAGTGGCCCTTGTGATTCTTGAGGTGGAAGCTTCCCAGCCTCCAAGCTGCTTTTCTTCCAGGCTTTTTGAACCTCTTTTCTTTCTTTTCACTAAGATGAATCCATCATTATCACAATCATTTTCCTTACTGATTGGGGTAATTTCCCCATCCTCCTTTCCTGTGGTAATATCAGCCTGCTTATCCATTTTAGGAGTCAGCTCCTCCACATCTGTGTCCTCTTTCTCTTGGTTTAGATCTCGTGTAATGGATTCTAGATCCTCTTTGCCTTTTTCTTGTCTCATTTTTAGTTTCTCCATAGAGCTGCTCCTTAGCAGCTCTTGATGGGCACTGATTTTGTCTTCCTCTTCTTCCATGTATGAGAGAGAAATGCTAACTTTTTCATTTTCTTCATCAATCTCCATGTTCAGCTTTACCGGATTTGGAGTCAAAGAGTTCAATATTGAATCCACTGACATCTCCCTTTTGTTTTCTTCCTCATTCGGACCCAGATCTAATACTTGTTGAGACTCAATCAGCTTCTTAGGTTTCCAAAGTTTTCTGTAAACCGGTGGTCTCTTTGCCTTAAACCCTTTTTTCCTTTCTTTTAGCTTGTAATGCCTCTCCAAACGTCTATTTCCAGTAGCTGGTTCAGATATCAGTTCTTTATCCGCCTTATCTCTCTGATTCTGTTCTTGATCTTCAGGAATAACTGAGAAATCTTCCAGCTTTTGAACTGTATGTTCAGGACATTTGCTGGCAAAATGCCCTAATCTGTGGCATTTGCTACATCTTAACTTGAAAGCTTCATATTCTATTTGCTGATTCCATTCTCCAAATTTGGATTGCAGAACAATGTTATCGGGGAGCTCCTGATCCATTTCTATGGAGACACAGAACCGAGCAAATGCCAGCCTAGACCTGTTTCTCGTGGGCCCATCCAGGCCAATAGGTGAACCAATCGATTTGGCAATGTGAAGGAGGATTTCATCATCCCAAAGATGCAGAGGAAGCCCTGGGAGTCTACACCAGATGGGTATGGCATGAATATTTTCAACAAATGGATTAAATCCGGGGTACCATTTTTTTAAAAATAGTCCCATATTACCCAGACACCAGGGACCACCCAACAAGACCGAGTCAACATCAGATTGGAGATTAAATCTAGCCAGAAAAAAACCTTTTGCCATAGTGGTGATTATTAAATCCCCTTTTGGTTTCCATCTACGAATGGCCCATTTCCTAATGGTGTCCACATTAGGTCGTGCCCCCAAAAATTTTCCGACAAGTGCCAGATTGGTTTTCTCCAGAGCTCTTTGCAGACATCCATCAGGCACCTGTAAGTGGGTCACCCCTTCAGCATCTTTTGTACTTTTAAAATCACATGCAGCCTGAGGTTTCACATTTTTGTCAGGAGGAGTCTTAACAACTTCCGCCCAGGCTCTAGACCCGAAGCTGCCACCAATGATCACATTTTTCACTTTTATCGGTTCCTTAGCGGCTACATCGCAGTTCTTTGAGAGACATTCAGCAGCCAGAGCTGCTGAAACATCGCTTTCGAAACCCTCACGCAGCCCGCCCGAAGGATACTTGGATTTGTGGAGAGATGGATAGCACCTCAAAAGGATGTGATCTTATCCTAACTATTTTAGGTTGTGCCTTTCAACCAAGGTAAGAGAACCTATTTTGTAACCTTTGTTATTTGAAAGGAGATACAGGTACCTTTCTTTTGCATAAATTTTATAGAGAAGGCCTTGGGGAAAATATGATCAACACACCAAATCTGACTCTCACGAGTTGTCACTTCCAGATCATGGAGATATTTCACAACAAGGCAAAGGTTACTAAAGACATTTGAGACCCTGATCTGTTCTGCATACTTTAGTAAAAGGATTTTGGTCTAGTGTGGGTATACAGAGAAAAAACAGGGGTAGTATGGGTAGGATTGGTTGTTGTTAAATGAATTTTGGTGGGAGGGGAGACAGGATGGACTTGACTCACCAGATCCTTGAGAGCTTATGCAAAATGGAAAGATTCAATCAACAAAATGCCACAAAAAGTTAAATTGTTTCCTCAACTAGAATATGTGCTTCAATGGAGGCCCAGATCAACACTCTTTCACACAACCTGTGGGATTCTATCATGAAGGCTCGAGTCAGAGGACCCAATAAAGCACCAAGATTTAAACCAAGTCATGCCTGAGGTACACCCAGAGGCTTACAGATAATCTCTATCAACAAAATGAAAGAAAAGTGATTTTAAACCATTTATCCCATTCCCAGATGAAGGCTCTTCTGAGAGATGAAATTACAGATGCCACTAAACTATCATAAGGACTGAGACCTGTGTGATTGGACCATATTTTGGTACAAGATAGCAATAGAAACAAGAAAAACTACTCGTATGCATTCAGAAATGAAATAAATACACTTTACTCAAGATTAACACAGAATAACTCAAAGTTTGATCAAATTTATCAGCAAGGGAAAGTTTCCAGAACAATCTCAAAGCTTGTCAATGGTTGTACACTTGCAACCACCTTGACATGATCAAATTTGACACAATGAGAGATAGAAAGGCTTCTGTAGACAGCTTCTCAAAATGGATGGGCTCTTTCAAGCTTTTTTTGCTGGAGAAAATCAGTCCTGATCTTTCCAAAAAATCCCAACCATTTGCATGATGAATTCATGCCATTTATAACATTTCCAACAGAGCCCCTTCCTCCCAAAAGACAAAAACTTTAAATGCACCAGTGCTTGCCATGATTCTTTCGTGATTCACAGAATCAGATCTGCAAAAGTCTCCAGGTGCTCGAGGGAAAATCTCTTCGATTTCTTCCCGCATTCAACTCCTTTCTCAGGAAAAACATGCCTCCATCCATTCACCAACCACTTCCACCCCATATCAATCAAATCTGGCCCCTTGCGTGCTCAGGAGAAGAAAAATGGAAAACCAGATCGGGCTTGAGAGTCAGACCATTTTAATGGTGAAAGATGTCTCCAGATCTCTCCCACCAAACTCTAGATATCAAAATTAACTCACTCCTCTATTTGGCATGTAGAAAATAACAAGAAATCATGAAGACTCACACTACCAGGAGTTTTACAAAAAAATGGGGGGAAAATCAGATTTAGATGCTCAGCAGCCATTGATCTTTGATTTTGAATGTGGGCCGTCCACGTGGAAGATGCAAAAATAGGCTCGGGGGCTTCCTTTGACCTTTTCTGACCCTTTTGAAAAAATGGAAAAATTTCCCATTTTGCTCCGCACCTCCGCTTCTGAAAATGGGCCTGACACGTGTCCTGAGGTGGGTCCCAAAGGAAATGTGGAGAAATTCTGCCATTTGACTCTCTTTTGGAAAAAGGAAAATTTTCCAAGTTTTCCCCGCAGCTCCGCCCTTGAGAAATACTTTTGACACGTGTCCCAATGTGGGTCCCAGTGGAACTACGCTTCCCCTTTTACTTTTAACTCTTTTTTCTCAAAAGGAAAATTTTCCAATTTTCCTCCGCGGGTCCGCACCTCCGCCGTTGACCGGGGAAAAACATTGACTATTTCCCATCGGGCTCGTGGGCCATTTTTTATTTTTTAACCTTTATGAAGCAAAGAGGTGAAAATTTTAAGTTGCCTCCTGATGGTCACCTTCCCGCCCCTTATGACTTTTCAAATTGCCATGTGTCACCATGGCGCACCTTGAGGTGGTCCCAAAAATTTGATACCTTGAATGAGCGTGGGCTCGCCACGTGTCCTGCTCTGGAAAAATTTGTTTGAAGGCTTGAAGCTCAGTGGAAGGCACCACTTGTCAAGCTCTGAGGTAGTCTCCTTTTGGCCATTGAAAAGTCTAAGTAAAATGCAAAGTGAGTGGAGGCCCCACGTGTCCGCATGGCACTTCATTTAAACATCTTAGATGGTCTCCACCCAAGTTGAAGACCCTGAATGAGTGAATGAGGCTAGCTCCACGTGTCCCTGTTCCACCAAACTGTATCCATTTGCATAAAATTTTTCTAAGTCTGGGCCAAGCAGCGGAAGCCTCCACGTGTCCTCCCGGTGCTACTCCAAGGCAAAGCCCAAAAGTAGATCTTCAAATGAGCGTCATTCCTCCACGTGTCCTGGACTTCCTGAAAACCTTTTGAAATTTGTCTAAGTATGGGAAACCCAGTGGAAGCCTCCATGTGTCTCTTTCCTGCCAACCCTCCATGTGTCCTCCCGGTGCTACTTCAAAGCCAAACCAAAAAGTTGATTCTCAAATGAGCGTCGTTCCTCCACGTGGACACATTTTAAAGTTGAGGCTTTTTATAGAATTTTTGAAGTATTAAGCTGATCCGCATCCAACCAAGAGGTGCCACATTTCCCTGTTGACTGAATGATGCAAATTTGACTGGGAGAAATGCCCGTCAAACCGTAAAACACAGAGAAATGTCCATTCGAGCCAGAAAATGAGGTTTTCTTCAAGGACAGAGAATTTAAACTGTTGCAAGGCTCAAACACGATCCTTAGGGACACATCAACTCATTTCCTTCGAGTATTTAGGGAAAAAATGGCAGGGACAACAAGATCTTTACTGTGGAAAATGGAGGAAATGGGAAAACATGAGTTTTGAAGGAACAGAGCACAGGAGACTCAAAATACAGAGCTTTTCCAGAGGAACAAAGGAACCATGAGACAAATACGGACCCACACATGATCTTTGACCCAGGAGCAGATTAAAATGGCAACAAAGACTGGCCAAACACAATACGGGGAAGGATAAAATGACAGAGGTCGTGAATCAATAAATCTTCAAGGGCACAAATGGGGTGAGACAATTTTGAGCACCAACATTGGCTCCGACTCGGGGATGGGCACTCCCTGCGAGTGCCACAAGAACAATAGTAGACCAAGTGCCAAAATATCCATTGGGTGACAGAGTCAGCTTGCAGAGTAGAGAAATGAAGCCATCTCCAAAAACAAACAAAGAAGCCAGCAAAAATAGGTCACCACGGACCAGGATGAGCAAAAAACACAAAAAATAGGAAACAAACAACAAACTATACACTGTACAAGAGGTGTTTACCTTGATTCAGAGGAATCAATCCAAGAAATGCTTCAGATGCCTACCATTAACAGGAAGTTCAAGCAATTCACCATCTAGATCCTTCAAGAAGAAGGTGTGTTCACCAATTCTGATGTCAATGGAGTAAGGGCCCATCCACAATGAATCAAACTTGCCATGCTTTCCCTTATCCTCATGCCTGCTATCCCATAATAGCACAAGATCTCCAATATTGAAGGCTCTAGGAGTGACCTTCTTGTCAAACAGTTTCTTTAACTTTTCTCTGAACTTTATATGCCTCTGGTGAGATGCCCTCCTCTCTTCATCAAGCTCAACAATCTGGTTGATGCGGGCATCATGAGGACTCACTTCTTGATCTTCCAGTTGTTGAATGAACTGATATGAAGATAATTGCATATGCAGGGGTAGCAGGGCCTGAGTCCCATATACCAACTCAAATGGACTCTTTCCAGTGGCTCTTTTGACAGTGATCCTATCAGCCCAGACAACAAACTTCAGCTGTTCACCCCATTTTCTCTTGTTCAACTCCAAGGTTCTTCTGATAATCTTTAGCAAATTCTTATTGCTGGACTCAGCTTGTCCATTTCCTTGGGGATTATAATTAGAGGCATATGTCAAATTGATCCCATATCCTTTACACATTGCCACCAGAGGTCTAGCCCTGAAACTCATGGCATTATCAGCTATGATTTTGACTGGTACTCCAAACCTGCAAATAATATTGTTTAGCACAAAATCCATGACAACTTGGTGTGTAGCCTTCTTGGTGGGGATTTCTTCCACCCACTTGGTAAAGTAATCAGTGGCTACAAGAATCCACTTATGGCCAGCACTTGAAGGGTCTGAAATCTCACCAATGAAGTCCATTCCCCATTGCTTAAATGGGGCTTCAATTGATACAGACTGCAAAGGTAGGGAGCCTGAAGCCTTCAGCCTTCCAGAGAAATGCTGGCAACTCTCACATCTTCTGACCAACATGGTTGCATCCTTGAAAAGAGTTGGCCACCAATAACCAGCCCTTAGGATCTTATGTGTTGTGACTCTTGCAGCAAAATTCCCCCCACAAACTCCTCCATGGAGATCAACAATTATTTTGGGGGCTTCATCTTCAGTGATGCATCTTAAGAGGACTCCCTCTGGGTTCTTCCATGCCAACCCAAAATCAGTAATGACATATTTCTGGGAAGCCAACTTAAGAGCTCTTTTCTGGTTCTTATTCAAATTCTCAGGGTAGTTTAAGTGTCTGAGATAGAACATCACATCCTTGTACCACTCAGAACTCATCAATCTTTCAAAAACAACTGCCCTTTCTTCCTCAATCTCATTTACCTCAATGGTCTGCAAGTTTCTCTCAGCCATGAGCTTAGCTAACCCCAAACCTCTCACCAACTTCATGGTTTGGATGTCCATATCATACTCTTGCAATTTGTTCACCCATCTACATCTTTTACTTGAGACTTCCATCTCTGACAGGATGTCTTTTACCATGGTATGGGGAACATAAGCAACAACTTTTGAACTTAAAATATAAGGCCTGAAAACCTTTGTTGCTTTGACCAAGGAAAATGCCTACTTTTCCATGATGGTGTATTTCAGTTCTGCTCCTTGCAAAGCCTTACTGAAAAAGGCAATGGGCCTCTCAGCCCCTTCATCATCCTTCTGTAGCAGGACAGAAGCAATAGTGTTTTCTGAAGCAAAAGAAAACAGCTGGAAAGGTTTCTTGTAATCTGGGGCTGCTAAAATAGGGGCATGCTTCAATGCCTCTTTGATTCCATTGAAATCTTGGATGGCAGCTTCTTCCCATTTGATGATCTGATCCTTCTTTAACATGGAAGTGATTGGGATAGTCAACTCAACAAAGTTTGATATAAACCTTCTAATGAAGTTTATCTGCCCAAAGAAGGACTGAATTCCTTTTTTGGTTCTTGGAATTGGGACTTTGCTGATGGCCTCCACTCTTTCTGGATCAATCATCACTCCTTCTTGTGACACAATGTGACCAAGCAATTTTTCCTTCTGCACTCCAAAATGGCATTTCTTTGGATTGAGTGAGATGCCATATTCCCTACATCTGATCAACATCTTCTCTAAGTGCAGCAAATGGTCACTTCTTTTTCTTGAAAACACTGTTACATCATCTTGGAAAACAACAATAAAGTCATTGATGTAACCAGCAAAAGCAACATCCATTGCTCTCTGAAAAGTGGCTCCAACATTCATCAGACCAAAGGGCATCCTAACATATACATATGTTCCCCATGGAGTAGTGAAGGTTGTCTTGATCCTTTCTGATTCTTTTACCATGACTTGATTATAACCAGAGAAGCCATCTAAAGTAGAAAGCAACTCAGAACCAGTCACCAACTGCAGCATGTGCTCCATGTTAGGTAAAGGATAGTTGTCCTTCATTGAGGCCTTGTTTAGATTCCTGAAGTCCACACACAACCTGATGTCACCATTCTTCTTTCTTACTGGCACTAGGTTGGCAACCCAAGAAGAATACCTTGTGGGCTGGATAATTCCTCCATCCCTTAGCTTCTTCAGCTCCTCTTGCATTTTGAGAGATAACAGAGGATTAATTGGCCTCTGCTTCTACCTGAATGGTTTTGCACTGGGCTCCAAGGGAATCTCATGCTGGAATAGGTCTTCTCTGTATGCTTTGAGCTCAGAATAGGTCCAAGCCATGCAATCTTGGTATTTCTTTAACAACTGGATGTATGACTACTTTTCATCTTTGCTGAGACTTGCTGCCCAACCAAATCTTCCTTGGTTTCTCCTTCATGCCAAGGTCATGCTCCTCAACATCCCTCGAGGCTGCCATATGCCTATTAATAATGCAGTCAACATTATCAAAATTTGATTCAAGAGCAACCAGCCCTCTAGGAATGGTGTTGGTCTTTAGCTGGATGATGCCTTTGCCAAATAAGGTTTCCTTCCCCTCTGTTGTACAGACCATTGGCTCCCAATCAATGTTTTGATCAGCAAACTCTCCATCATTTTGTAGGAACCTTCTGACCTGAGCCTCATCATCAAAAACCTGCCAATGTTTTATATTGTCAGGGACAGAGGGTCTTGTCACTACCTCCACCTCATATTCACAATAAGGGGATGTTGTAGAACTGTCAAACTGAGACCCCAACACTGCAAGCTTATCTGCCAAGTCATTAAACCTCCTGTCATGATGCACAATGTTGAAGGAGTCAAACATCTCAATGAAGTCCCAAACTACATGCTTGTACTGTTTCAGTCACTAATTCTTTGTGGCATATAGTTTTCTGACTTGCTTGACAACTAACTCTGAGTCTCCTTTGACAATGATGTCCCTGACACCATACTTCCAAGAAATTCTTAAACCTAACAACAATGCCTCATACTCAACAATGTTGTTAGTACACTCAAAGTTAAGCTTAAAGGAAAAAACAAACCTTTCCTGGCTTGGAGAAATTAGGACAGCACCGACACCATTTCCAAATTTGGAGCAAGCTCCATCAAACAATAGAGTCCAAGGAGAGCCTGCTTGCTCAAGACACTTAGACTCCTCAATCTTGTGCTCTTTTCCCTCAGCAAATCCCACAAAGTTGTCAGCATCAACATTTGTATATAATACTTCATAGGATGCATTGTTGGGATCCTCAATAAGGTGCAACATTTTCTTCTCCCCATATAACCTGACAAGGCTGCCCTCAACTGGGATGGTGGCATAAGACATGTCCATTTGGACACTACCACCAACACTTGCAGCCCACTTTCTTGACAGCAACATACCCCACTTGGCTGGGCAATCAACTATGACAACATCAAGTTTTAAATTTTTACCTGGGTAGGCTGCAAGCTGCACCACCAAACCCTTCACACATCCCACTACTGGCACCTCTTTGGAGTCCATGGCAATGCACTTCCCATATGTTGTTGTTACCTTAATATTCAGCTCATTCATGACCTCCAAAGGCATGACATTGCATGATGCCCCTGAGTCAAACATGCAGTTATGGAGCAGCCTATCCTTGATGATCAAAGTAGTGAAGAATGGATCCACATTCAGCTGAGAGTCTACCAAAGATGTCCCCAAATAAACCTCAGGTGGTTCAGCTAGCTCTTCTGATGCTGATGGTGTCTCAGACTCTTCAATGGCTAGAGGATTCTCCACAATGTTCACATTTCTCCCCAAGGCAGTCCTCTCTTCATTCAATCCCAAGTATTCAAATGCTCTCTTTTTGCGCTCAGGAATCCTAAGCAGCTCAACAATTGGGAAAGAGACTTTGATTTGACTTAAAACTTGGGCAATGTCATATGGGACATTCTTGGGCAAGGCAGTATTGGAAGGAAAGCTGATACATTTATTGGGTGGCATAGGATTCTTGATAGCTTGAGCATAAGGAGGGGTATGATTTTTTCTTGGAACTGCAGGGCTTTTGGCAGATGGATCTTTCCTAGGAGCCTCTTTAGGAATGTTAGAAAGTAAGGGAGCTTTTGGCTTGGCCTGAGGCCCTGCCCCTTTGACAACCTTACTTCTTGTGTTATATTCCTTCTCTTGAGCCACAACAACATTCATTAATAATTTCCTGTCCTCCTCAGATGGGATTCCTCCATCATACTTTTTTATCATTAAAGCCCTTAAATATTCAAAGTCATTATTGGGAAATTCAAAAGCTTGTACATTATCTACTTCTAAAGTATGAGAGGGAGGGAGAATATGTACTCTATGAATGCAGTCCCAAAAAGTGGCAGCAGTTCTGGCACTTATCACCTCAGTTGAGGTTGCCCTTTGTTGTGAGCTAGTGGAGCATCCCATCATGCAAACATCATCATCACTCTTATCATCAGCTTCATTTTCTTCTTGCTGATCTTCTTCACAAGGAGCATGGGGCATGAAACATCTGTCACACCAATCAATGACTTCTGTCTCTTCCACCACAGCAACTCTGGCAGCCAAAGGATCATGTACCATTCTACTTTCTCTACCTTGAGGCTGCCTATTCCCAAATCCAACAGCTCCTTTGCCTATGTCATCAATTCTTTGATGATTTGTAAATCTTGTCTTGGCCTTGTTGCTTGTGTTGTCCTTGTGAACTTTGCCCAACTCCTTTCTCAGCTTGGGCTAGCTTATAGGAGATCTCCTTGACAGCCCCTACCAAAGTTTTCACCACTTCTTCCAAATCAGTAGCCTTCCTTGTCTGAGGTTTTTCTGGGTTAACCAGCTTCACACCTTCCCTCTTAGGAGGTTTTCCTATTGCCTTGATATTATTCTCTATTTGTAGGGCCATAGTGAATGCTTGCCTCAAGTTGGTAGGGTTCTTGTCCCTCAAGTAGTAAGCAACCTTTTTATCAAATGCATCAGTATATTTGATCAAACATGACTCATCACATGGCCTTATCCTAACAGGAAATCTCCTCAAGGTCTTATTGAACCTTGTATTGAAGTCATGTACTGACTCATTGGGATTCTTCTTGATGTTTTCAAATTCTGATAGAAGAAACCTAGGGTCAGTCCTATCACCATATTGTAATCTGAATGCATTGCTCATCTCAGCCCAAGAGTCAATAGAGTTATCTGGAAATGCTTTGTACCAGTCCCTTGCATCCTCCTCTAGAGTGTGAATAAACAAACTGATGTATACATCTTCATGCTTAATCTCAAAATCTTCCATCATATCGAGGAAGAGCTTTAGATGTTGGTCACCAGTAATAGCATTGTTTCCCTGGAACTTTGGAATTTTGTTCCTTACATCTTGAGGCACTGCATTTGGATAACCAGCCATTCCCACAAAATTTATAGGTCCAAAGGTGTTTACAACAAATGGAGGTCTGGGTTGAGCCATATTGATTTGAGGAGGTGATCCTTAGAGGGGTGAAAATTTGATGAGGGGTAGAGGGTCCTTGGAACACAGGAGTGTATTTTTCAAAATAGAGATCCCCCAAAGGCCTTGCTTCTTTGAAATCCCTATCTACTTCAGAAAAGACAGGTGCAGAATGTGAAGCAAATCTTTCAAAATCAAATGAAGGCCCTTCTCCAGCTGGAGAATTCAGTTCCACAAAGAGGCTACCTGATTCAGAGTCACTTGAATGGCAGTCTTCAATGATAGGCCATTCACTTTCATCAATGGAGATCCCTCTTCTTGTCTGTTGATCTCCCACAACTCTCCAGGATTTTCTTCCTTCTGATTTTGCTTTTCCTAACTCAGGAAACAATGTCCTAGCAGGATCCCTAGCAAAGAAATATCTTCTTCCTTCCAGCTTTGCAAATATTAGTAACAAATCTTACTTGACAGAGGTTTAAGACACTGGTCCTTATCAAGAATCAAATCAACAGGGAGTCACCACTAAGGATTTTCACCTTAGTTGTGCAAATGCACTAAATATGATCTGTCAAGTATTTGTCAATGCACTAGAAACTGGAAATGAAAAAAGATTCTGACCTTTCTTTACCAAAATTTATCAATAAATACCATTGCAAAACTTGTGGAAACTGGAGAAGTTGCACAACTTACAACACTTGTGAACACTTTGAAACCTCTTACAAACCAATGAACACACTTGGATGATTTTTGTACCAAAAAAATGGATTTTCAAACCAAGCAGCAACAGCACTTTAGAGCATACAACAGGGAGAAATGTTTACCATGGGATAAATGAGTATGAACTCAAATCATCCTAACAATGAAATCAACATTCCCCGGAATGGTGCCACTATGTTGGTGTTGTTGACGGGTGAAATAGATATGACCTTTCTTTTGTATAAATGTGGATAAGTCCCCGGCAATGGTGCCATAATGTTGGTGTTGTTGAGGGTCAAATAGATATGGCTTCAAATATGTATGCACGTGGATTAAATTGAACTAAGTACCCTTGGCAACATAAATCAGAAGCCTTGGAAAATGTGCCACAAGTGTTGGTACCCAAATTTGTTCTCCTTTTCAAGCCAAGCAGCAACACAGATTCAACAGGGAGCTTAGAGGTAGATAGATCATAAATGTATGTCATTTTGTAGCTAGGGAGAAATCTCTGACTGTCCCTTTGTTACTTGGATTTGTGGAGAGATGGGTAGCACCTCAAAAGGATATGATCTTATCCTAACTATTTTAGGTTGTGCCTTTCAACCAAGGTAAGAGAACCTATGTGCTTCAAGAAAAAATTTTGTAACCTCTGTTATTTGAAAGGGGATATAGGTACGTTTCTTTTGCATAAATTTTTATAGAGAAGACCTTGGGGAAAATATGATCAACACACCAGATTTGACTCTCATGAGTTGTCACTTCCAGATGATGGAGATATCTTCACAACAAGGCAAAGGTTACTAAAGACATTTGAGACCCTGATCTGTTCTGCATACTTTAGTAAAAGGATTTTGGTCTTGTGTGGGTATACAGAGCAAAAATAGGGGTAGTATGGGTAGGATAAGTTGTTTGTTAAATGAATTTTGGTGGGAGGGGAGACAGGATGGACTTGACTCACCAGATCCTTGAGAGCTTATGCAAAATGGAAAGATTCAATCAACAAAATGCCACAAAAAGTTAAATTGTTTCCTCAACTAGAATATGTGCTTCAATGGAGGCCCAGATCAACACTCTTTCACACAACCTGTGGGATTCTGTCATGAAGGCTCAAGTCAGAGGACCCAATAAAGCACCAAGATTTTAAACCAAGTCATGCCTGAGGTACACCCAGAGGCTTACAGATAATCTATATCAACAAAATGAAAGAAAAGTGATTTTAAACTTTTATCCCATTCCCAGATGAAGGCTCTTCTGAGAAATGAAATTGCAGATGCCACTAAACTATCACAAGGACTGAGACCTATGTGATTGGACTATATTTTGGTACAAGATTGCAATAGAAACAAGAAAAACTACCCGTATGCATTCAGAAATGAAATAAATACACTTTACTCAAGATTGACACAGAATAACTCAAAGTTTGATCAAATTTATCAGCAAGGGAAAGTTTAAAGAACAATCTCAAAGCTTTGTCAATGGTTGTACACTTGCAACCACCTTGACATGATCAAATTTGACACAAAGAGAGATATACAGGCTTCTCTAGATGGCTTCTCAAAATGGATGGGCTCTGTCAAGTCTGGAGAAAATCTTTTTCTCCCAACCATGGAGAAAATCAGTCCTGATCATTTCCAAAACTTCCCAACCTTTTGCAAAAAAATTTGTGTAGAAGTATAGTAAAAACCCAGGTGCGAGAAAATATCTTCACCAATCTCTCCCCTCTCCACGATCAAAACTCTTTCCTTTATAAATTTCCAAGAGATCCTCCTTCCTCCCAAAAGACAAAAACTTTAAATGCACCAGTGCTTGCCATGATTCTTTCAGTGATTCACAAATCAGATTGAAAAAAGTCTCCAGGTGCTTAAGGGAAAATATCTTCGATTTCTTCCCACATTCAACTCTTTCTTGGGAAAAACTGCCTCCATCCATTTTCCAAACTTCCACCCCATAAAATCAAATGAAACCCCTTGCGTGCTCAGGAGAAGAAAAATGGAAAACCAGATCGGGCTTGAGAGTCAGACCATTTTAATCTTTGATTTTGAAAGGTCTCCAATCTCTCCCACCAAACTCTAGATATCAAAATTAACTCATTTCCTCTTTTGGCGTGTAAAAATTCCAAGAAATCATGAAGACTCACACTTCTGAGAGTTTTACATGTGAAAATGTGGGAAAAATCAGATTTAGAACTCAGCAGCCGTTGATCTTTGATTTTGAATGTGGGAAAATCCACGTTTCCAAAAAGGAAAATTTTCGGGGGCTTCCTTTGACCTTTTCTGACCCTTTTGAAAAAATGGAAAAATTTCCCATTTTTCTCCGCACCTCCGCTTCTGAAAATGGGCCTGACACGTGTCCTAAGGTGGGTCCCAAAGGAAACGTGGAGAAATTCTGCCATTTGACTCTCTTTTGGAAAAAAGGAAAATTTTCCAAGTTTTCCCACAGCTCCACCCTTGAGAAATACTTTTGACACGTGTCCCAATGTGGGTCCCAGTGGAACTACGCTTCCCCTTTTACTTTTAACTCTTTTTTCTCAAAAGGAAAATTTTCCAATTTTCCTCCATGGGTCCGCACCTCCGCCGTTGACCGGGGAAAAACATTGACTATTTCCCATCGGGCTTGTGGGCCATTTTTGATATTTTAACCTTTATGAAGCAAAGAGGTGAAAATTTTGAATTACCTCTGATGGTCCGCTTCCCTGCCCCTTATGACTTTTCAAATTGCCACGTGTCACCACGGTGCACCTTGAGGTGGTCCCAAAAATTTGATACCTTAAATGAGTGCGGGCTCACCACGTGTTCTGCTTCGGAAAAATTATTTTGAAGGCTTGAAGCTCAGTGGAAGGCGGCACTTGTCAAGCTCTAGGGTAGTCTTCTTTTGGCCATTGAAAAGTCTAAATAAAATGGAAAGAAAGTGGAAGCCTCCATGTGTCATCCTGGTGCTTCTTTCAAATGAAACTCAAGGGAATCCCTGAACAGTGTGGTTCCTCCACGTGTCTCCATGGCGCAACTTCAAGTATGGTGCCCAGAACCCTTGAGTCTGAGACGTGTCCATGTCAAGCTTGAGGTAGTCTCTTTTTGGCCTATTGAAAAGTCTAAGTAAAATGCAAAGTGAGCGGAGTGCCCCACGTGTCCTCATGGCACTTCTCTTAGATGGCTGCCCAAGTTGAAGACCCTGAATGAGCGCGGGCTTGCCACGTGTCCCTGTTCTATGAAATTGTATCCATTTGCATAAAAACTCTAAGTATGGGCAAGCAGTGGAAGCCTCCACGTGTCCTCTCGGCGCTACTCCAAGGCAAAGCCCAAAAGTAGATCTTCAAATGAGCGTCGTTCCTCCACGTGTCCTGGACTTCCCGAAAACCTTTTGAAATTTTTCTAAGTATGGGAAACCCAGTGGAAGCCTCCACGTGTCTCTTTCCTGCCAACCCTCCACGTGTCCTCCCGGTGCTACTTCAAAGCCAAACCAAAAAGTTGATTCTCAAATGAGCGTCGTTCCTCCACGTGGACACATTTTAAAGTTGAGGCTTTTTATAGAATTTTCGAAGTATTAAGCTGATCCACATCTAACTAAGAGGTGCCACATTTCCCTGTGACTGAATGATGTAAATTTGACTGGGAGAAACACCCGTCAAACCGTAAAACACAGAGAAACGTCCATTTGAGCCAGAAAATGAGGTTTTCTTCAAGGACAGAGAATTTAAACTGTTGCAAGGCTCAAACACGATCCTTAGGGACACATCAACTCATTTCTCCTTGAGTATTTAGGGAAAAAATGGCAGGGACAACAGATCTTGACTGTGGAAAATGGAGGAAATGGGAAAATGTGAGTTTTGAAGGAACAGAGCATGGGAGACTCAAAATACAGAGCTTTTCCAGAGGAACAAAGGAACCATGAGACAAATACAGACCCACACATGATCTTCGACCCAGGAGTAGATTAAAATGGCAACAAAGACTGGCCAAACACAATACATGGGGAAGGATAAAATGACAGAGGCGTGAATCAATAAATCTTCAATGGAAAAATTTGTTTAAAGGCTTGAAGATATGCGGAGGGCACCACATGTCAAGTTCTGAGGCAATCTCCTTTTGGCTGTTGAAAATTATAAGTAAATTACAAAGTGAGTAGAGTTCCGCAGGTGTCCTCATGGCGCTCCTCTTAGATGGCACCCAAGTTGAAGACCCTGAATGAGCGTGGGCTCGTCATGTGTCCACTGTTCTGCCAAAATGTATCAATTTGCATAAAAAAATTCTAAGTCCGGGTTAAGCGTTGGAATCCTCCACGTGTCCTCCTAGTGCTACTTCAAGAGCTAAACCAAAAAGTAGATCTTCAAATGAGTGTCGTTCCTCCATGTGAACAAATTTTAAGTTGAGGCTTTTTATCAGATTTCTGAGGTATTAAGCTAATCCGCATCCAACCAAGAGGGTGCCACATTTCCCTGTCAACTTAATGATGTAAATAATTGACTGGGAGAAATACCCTATCAAACCATAAAACATAGAGAAATGTCCATTCGAGCCAAAAAATGAGGTTTTCTCCAAGGATAGAGAATTTAGATTGTTGCAAGGCTTAAACACAATCCTTAGGGACACATCAACTCATTTCTCCTCAAGTATTTAGGGTTAAAAACGACAAGATCAACAAATTATGACTATGGAGAATGGAGAAAATGGGAAAATGTGAGTTTTGAAGGGACAGAGCATGGAAGACCCAAAATACAAAGCCTTTTAAGAGGAACAAAGGAACCATGAGAAAAATACGGACCCACACATGATCTTTGACCCAAGAGCATATTAAAATGGAAACAAAGACTGGCAAAACACAATACGGGGAAGGATAAAATGACAAAGGCCATGAATCAATAAATCTTCAAGGGAACAAATGGGCTGAGACAATTTTGAGCACCAATAGAGGGTTTGTTACCCTCCCCATTTGTGTTGCACACCTTTCACCCCTCCTTCCCATGCTTTCCCCCACACCCTCCTTCCACATACCTCCACGCATGCTCCAAAACCCTCACTACTTTTATACCTGCATTTTTTTCACATTCAGATTTGCTAGTGGAATTCGGTTTTCTCCATTATGTATATGTATGTATGTACACACACACACACACACGCACACACACACACACACACACACACACACACACACACACACACACACACACACACACACACACACACACACACACACACACACACACACACACACACACACACACACACTCAGTTAGTTTGGCTTCTTCAACAAAAAACAATATAATGAGCATTCTACATACCCGATTAGAGATTAAATCTGGTAAAAAATATATATAAATTAAAAAAAAGGGGTATGAGCACCCCCAATAATCCATGAGTAACCTCAAAAACTCCATGAAATCAAGCTTCCATAGCTCCTCCACGACTTGCACATGCAAATGAAAAAATAAAAACATAATGAGAAGAGGAAAGAAATGGAAAATAAAACATAAATATGTTTAGGGAAACTTTAGGGCAAGTTTGAAGATCTAGGGCCAAGATTAGATTGATCCTAGGGCTCACATTAAACCCTACCCACTTTAAGTCATGGGAATTTGACATGAATGAGAAATAAATTAAAGAGGGGTGTATGGGGAAAAACTAATTAAAAAGGGGGGAAAACTTATTAATTTACAAAGGGGGTGAAGACTTTTATTTGTGACCCTAGTGAACTTAATAGAATAAAATAATTAAGTAATTATTGGGCTAATGTTTTATTAGTTTCAGGTAAATTAAATTAATATAAATTAATTATTTAACGGGAAACGATGAAGCAAACTTTAGTATTAATCGTTCACTTTTTTTAAAAATTACCTAAAATTTTAGTTGCTTTTAGGTGTGGTTTTCGGTGTCCCAAGGCAGGGAATTAAAAAAACATGACTCGTGAAAACACCTTAAATAATTCTTAATGGCATGCCAAAAGGTATGTTTATCTCTTGTGTATTTCCCCAAACATTTTTGGTACTTGCACATAAGCTTCCCTATACATTGACTATACATTTAACACATAATCCTCAACCTACCGTTAATCTATAAATATCCAATGATAAATATCCCTTTCACTCATTTGATATCGTCAAACAATTGGATAATACCTTCACACAAATATCACTAATTGAATTTTTCAAGTCATCACCCATGCTTCAGGACATCCTTACTCATGCACTTCAGGAGGCACATGATCCTAATGATATTAATAGTCAGAAGTTTGAAGCCTTGATTTCCAATATATCACCAATCATTCCAAGCCTTTCATTTGGCCCTCATGAAATTTTGAATCCAAACATCCCAAATAAAAATTTATTGTATATTGAATCATTTGTCACCCATCATAAAATCAAATGGGTGTTTATCGATAATGGATCCACAATAAATATATGTTCCATAAAAATTGTTAAGAGGCCTTGGTCATAAACAAGAGAGTCTAGGAATTAATATTGTCACTATTCGTGGTTATGATAATAGTGAGAGACAATCTTTGCAAACTATAACATTATCAATAAAGGTTGGAATTCAAATGTTGGACACCTTCTATCATGTTGTTGATGTTGAAACCTCTTATAATCTTCTATTGGGTCACCATTGGATTCACGCTATGCAAGTTGTTCCTTCCACTTTCCAATGTATAAAGCTCCCTTATGAAGGTAAAGAGTTTACCCTACTTGTTGATACTAATCCCTTTGAATATTTCAAGCTCATATAGTGGATATATAATCTCAAAAATTAGTGTTATTCCATATCTACATCTATTTATATATATATATATAATCTAGAGATCCTTTTGAAAGTTCATCTTTCTACATCTAATTCTCTACCTAAACTTAAAATACTTGATAAAGGTATTAGTGAATACACAATCTATAATAGATTTCATATTGGTAAATTAAGATTATGACCATGAAGCTATAGTAAGCCCAATGATTCCAATCTTAAAGAATCTCCCATTTACAATCTTGGTATATAACTCGTTGGAAATGGTTTGGACATCTAGAAGATGAACACATTTAGGGTTCTACAGGATCTTGGTTATATGAAGATCAGCTAACTACATACTAAAAATATCTTGACTATAGTAAAACACATAAAATGATGATAAAAATGCAGTGGAAGTATAAAGGACTTGAAAAAATGAAAAAGGTCTTCTTAACCCTATCATGTACATAGAAAATATCTATCACAATGGCCTAGGTTTTGAAATATTTGATGTATCGACTCGTGGTGAGGATACTGACTTAGACATTGAGACATGTTTCACACATAGCCTCTTTGATGATTTAGTATACACTATTTTATTTTAATACCTTTCCATCCATATCATTGAATTCATCTTAGTACATCCTCGTCTCATAATTCAAGATCAACAACATCACATATATATGGATCTCTTTTAAAATGACAAATCCATATAGATTAGAGACCTGATACCCATTCAATATCACAAGAAGGGATTCAATATTTCCCTAAATGTAGATACTTACTTTGGTGAAGAAATCAAATACCCCAGTCCAAAAAATCAAGAAAAATAGAAAATTAAAAAAATGAAAAACAAAATCTCTCATAGTGAAAAGCTTGAATGGAGGTGCTATATGAGAAACAAAAAGAAAAAAAAGAGAAGAATTATAAAAAACAAAAGGATGAATCTCCTAGTAAAAAAATTTCTGAGGCATTAGAGAGGGGAAAATTCTTATAATCCAACAGAGGATCTACATCAACCTACAACATATTTTTAAGAAAAATACACATAAACATTCTAGTGAAAGATACCATCAACATCAACATTGCTAAGCTCTTACAACTTGGTACAATTCTACAAAAATAAGAAATAAAAGCATTTACATCACTCCTGTTGAGTTCTAGGATATATTTATATGGACATACATGGATATGAAAGGATTGGATCAGTCCCTTATAATACACCATCTTGTGGTTTGACCAGAAGAAAAATTAGTCAAACAAAAACTCAGAAAAAAAACATCCAAAAGTTTCACTACTTGTCAAAGTAGAACTACAAAAAAATCTTAGAAGCATGTTTCATCAAACCCATCAACTATTCAGAGTGGATATAAAGCATTGTACTAGTTTCTAAGAATACATCAGGTATTAAAATCTATACAGAATTTTGTGACATAAACAAAGCATGTCCAAAAGATGGTTTCCCATTACCAAATATTGACATGATCGTTGATTCTACAACAAACATAGAAATTATCTCCTTAATGGATGATTTTTTTAGTTAAAATAAAATTTAAATTACTGAAGGGGATCAATCCAACACAACATTTACACCATGGGGCACGTTTTGTTACAAGGTCATGCCTTTTGGATTAAAAACATAGGATCAAATTTTCAAAGAGTCATGATGGTCATCTTCCATGACATGCTACATGAAATTATGGAAGACTATGAAGATGATATACTAGAAAATTTTAAAATGAGCGTAGATCATCGAACATTTTTGAGATGTCATCTTTAAAATATTACAAGAATAAAAAGTTTAGCTCAATCTAAAGAAGTGTGTATTCTATGTAAATATGGGAAAAATCCTAGGTATTTGTTGTTTCATGATGAGGTATTTAATTTTATCCCAAAAAGGTCAAGGATATAATCAAAATTCCGCCTCCATAAAATATTGATAATTACAATGAATTAAAGGAAAAATACAACTTATCATGATTGTTCATATTGCAACTAGCAGACAAGTACCATACACTTCAATCAGTTTCGGTCAAGAAATACATAAGGTTAAAATGGAATAAAGAATCTATATATTATTTCTCTACTCTTAAATATCATCTATCAAATCCTCTAGTCCTCATGCCACATTTTCCATAAAAACTATGGTTCTCTATAATTTTGCTACAAATTTATGTGCAATATGGGTGTTAATAGCCCAACACAATGATCAATGATAAGAACAAGTTGTTAACTATCTAAATAAAACATTGATTTATCATAAACTCAAGTATTTACGATGTGAAAAAGGTATGTTTATCCATGGATTTCAAATTTATTAAGCTATGTCACTATTTTCTTAATCATATAACAAATATTATCACTAAAAATATATCCACCAAAGTATCTACTATCCATACATGTATTAACCTAAAGAATGCCAAGTTGGGTTATTGAACTTGTCAAATTTGACATCAACTTTTTCTATCAAAATTCCATCAAGTGATAAACCCTTGTTGATATTCTTGCTGCAACACCACTATCAAGTAAGGAACCACTTTAATTTGAATTTTTGGATGAATAAATCTTGTACGTTGATGCAATCCCCTCTTGGAATCTATATTTTGATGGATCTTGCAATATGCATGGGCGAGGCTACTCACACCAGATTGTGATGTTATTCCAAAATATTTTTTATTGTCTTTCATTGTACAAAAAACCTTGTCTCTTATGAAGCTCTCATAGCTAGTATGAAGTTTTATCCTTAATGGAATCTTAAGAAATTGACAATTTATAGAGATTCTATCTTGGTCATTAATCAATTAAATGGAAAATATTAGGTAAAAGATGAAAATTGATACCCTACAAGTGTATGGTTGATTTTCTCAAAGGTTACATTAAACATATCACATATGAACAAGTTCCTCGCATACAAAAAAATTCATCAGACTCCATATGAAAGTATCATATCACTTTTTGAGTTTGGTCCAAATCAAACACACAATAAGTTTCTCATCAAAAACCTTATGATTCTAGCATATGAGTTTCCAGATTCCACTCTGATATGTGAAATAATTTGTCCTGATAACCATTGGTATCATGAAATTTACACTTTTATCCATGATAAAAAATTCCCTAACAATATGAATTACCAAAATAAGCATTCCCTAGAAAAATGTGCTTCATGTTACACTATTCTTGTTGACACCATATATCAAAGAGGCTATGATGGAACTCCTATAATATGTTTAAATAAAAATGAAGCAAACAAAACCCTAGTTAAATTACTTGTTGGTATATGCAAAACACACAAAAGTGGCATGGTTCTAGCTAAAAATATTTTACAACATGAATTAATATTGGAAAAATATAGAGTATGGTTCTTACACGTTTGTCAAAAAGTTATTCATGTGTCAACAACATGGAAATATATTACATGCACCCTCACAAGATCTTCATCCTATCACTACACCTTGTCTTTCTCCTGATGGGAACTTGAATTAATAGGAAAAATCAAACTTGCCTCCTGTAATGACCATACTTTCATAAACATTGTACCTAATTATTTTACAAAATGAGTATAGGCCATGCCTTTTAATTTTTCACTAGTACTAATAGTTCTAAATTTATATTTAACCATCTCATTTGTCATTTTTGTATCTCTTCCTCCCTTGTTACAAATAGTGGTACATCCTTAAATAATAAAATTGTAAAAGAGTTAGCCAAATGCTTTGATATCCAACTAAAACTATCTACTCCATATTATTGCTAGTGTAATGACCAAGCAAAAGCATCCAATGAAATGATCAAATTTATTTGAGTAAAAATATAGGCAAACAGGGTCCCAATTAATATGCATAACTCTATCCTTCCCTCTAGGCCTATCACACATAATTTTTTACTCCAAGAGCAACCACACCATTTTCAATCATGTACGATACTAAATTCATGTCACCCATAGAGGTCAACCTCCCATCACTCAATATATCCCTTCAATATTTGATCAGTGATGATGAATAAGGGAATGATTTACTTACAACAATTCACCTCTTTGACGAGAAGAGGATTAATTCCTTCAATAATTTAAATTTATATCAAAATTAAATTTTTTATAGATACGAAAAAGGATAAGACAAAGATAATTTAAAATTGGTGACTTTGATCTAAAGTAAAATCAAAAGAATGCAATAAAATATCAAGAAAAGTAAGGAAAATTTTAACATAATTGGTTAAGTCCTTACATTATCACCACAAAATACAAATCTAACACATACAAGCTATCCACTCAAGTTGAATAAGATCTTAAAGAACCCATGAAGGTGGTTCATCTAAAGATATTCTATTCTTGAATCAACGATACCAACCTTTTTTCAAGGGTATTTCAACACATCTAATTGTATAGTTCCTTCATCCTATCACTCCATTTAATAACTATCAATATAGTTATTGTTACTTATTCCTTATAATTAATACTTAAAACATTTTTTACTATTCATTTTCCCCTAAAGTATCTCAAAATAATGGGGTCCAAAATCACCTAAAGTCTCTCAAAAGAATTCCAAAAACATTTAGAATAAAAAATAACTAGAAAACCATCAAAATCATAAACATTCAAAAAATGTTTTAAAATCACAGCAACTATCAAACAAAACTCAACAATATCCAAATTTCAACTCATATCCTAACAATCATTCCAAACTATCCTATCAATATAGAAATACCATATTACCCTTAGCATGTATCCTTTCTTAGGGGAAATTCAAATCAAACCCTCACATTTATCCTGTCTTGGGGAAAAATTGGCTCTCATTTTCTTCCTTGCATGTATCATTTCTTAGTGGATATGAACTATTAAATATCATATCAATATTCAATAGGATCAAACAAGAGTATCAATTGAGCTAGATCTTAAGTTTGATCAAATCCCCTTACATGTATCCTTGCTTGGGCATTCAAATATTCTTAATCTTCAGTGCAGAACACATTAGGGGCATAGTTTCAGACATTATGTCTAGGTGTTGTCATTTTTGTGAAAGTTCATTAATGGAAAAGAGGGTGTAGATCTCATGTGAGTCTCCATGAGGTTTCATTCATTGTCTAACATGAAGTTTTTATTGGTAGTGTCATGATTTGGTCAAGTTTTTTATGGTGTCTAAACATGGTATTGAGTATGGTGCAAGCACGGATGGTCATGACACGTGTATAGGTTTTCTACAGCAAGCACACCTCATTGAATCTCACTGTAGCAGCTGATACACATATGAAACATCATGTTAGCACCATATATATCATCATGACATCATCATACATCATTCCCTTTGTCATTAATGTGGTTTTGCATCAATAAAAACACCTATTAGGACACCATGCCAACAATCTCCCCCTTTTTCATTGATGGAAAACACCCTGAACGTCTCCCCCTTTTTACATTAATGATAAATTCATATCTATAGCTCTCATTCATACCTTCATGTTTTGGTTGGAAACATCAACCAAAGGTCTCAATTAGCATGCAAACACCAAGCTCCCCCTTCTTGTCTTGATTTTTTTCCCAAAAACTAAATTTTACCTTCATTTTAGGCATGCAAACACCAAGCTTCCCCTAGAAAAAAGCATCTCCAGTAACTTAAAATCATTAAAAATCATGAAAGTAGAATGAAATCACCTTGTTAGGAGAAAAAACATCATTGAAAACCTCCTAGACATGTAAACCAAACATAGATTCACCTTGTACCTATGATTTGAGCTTCTTTACAATTCTAATAGTAATGTAAAACTGAGTCAATCACATCAGATATCATGCCAAAAATGCCAAAGTAACTGTTATCCAAAATTTACCCCAAGGGGATTTCGATAACTTGCACAATTTCTCTAGACTCAAACAGATAGAAATGGTGAAAATAAGAAATATGGATTTTGGGGGCTCACCTTTTTTCAAGAAAAATCTAAGAAGTTGGCAAAATTTGCAAAAAATTTGAAAAAACTGAAAAGGGATCTATTTTAATGTATTTCGGGTCTAGGGGCTATGGGTGGAACTGGTGCGGATTGAAATACGGTTCCTCGTCCTTGACTTGGGTCCGAAATGCTATGGAAACAATGATTTGCGAGGTAAATAGGGTCCCTTTTTCGGCCTAGGCAATCCAAGTTCCATCGGGCCGCGAGATCCCCGAAATCCTGATATGCAAAGGGTGGAAAGAAAATTATTTGTAATTTGGAAAAGGTGGAATTTCATGGCCCAGGTGGTCTAAGTTCCATCGGTACATGAGTTCCTCGAAAAGATGATTCGCTACGATTTGCCAACAACAATGGAATGGGTCTAGTGTGTTGCGGCGATAGGCTAGATAATGGACGACTCAAATGCTCCAACATCGAGGTTGGGACATCAGTACGAGCCAATGCTTCAACATGGCTGCAAGTATATATGGTGGCGGACTTAGTGGGGTCAGGTGGTCCAAGTGGCTCTAAGTAACCATAGTGGGCCTTTAAAATTTGAAATGTCCGCAGTACTTCTAGGATCCCACACAAGACGGGACTCCCCCTCTCATTTAGAGCTCAACACTCTTTTAACAACAGCGTCAACAGTACCTATAAAAACATCATGCAAGTACCCATTGCAATATTTGCAAGACCACATATTCATCACTGTCCTCTCTCATGTCACATTATTCACATCAATTATAACGTTGATTATCCTTTTCCTCGAAGTTCATTATAGAGTGCATAACTTTTGATCATTCACTAACCTTTATTGATCTTTGTTTTCTATCTACATCATTGTATCCATTTTCAGAAAGCTCTTGTAGTTTAGGGTCCTTCATGTCTCTATGGATGACCATCGCAATACACAACTTAAGTTTCTAGGTGGGTAACCTATAGATTTATAATCCTCTAGCATACCTTAGATCCATCAAATTCTTAAATAAGTATCTCCTTATCTCTAGAAGGCTACATGCTAACACAAATACTTTCCGTTATCTGCATATTTAAGAGGTATTTTTAACCCAAGTAAGAAGCTTATACACATTTGGAGAGAGCCATGCAATTTTGCAGACCTGACTACAATAAATTCAATCCTCATGAAGAATAACAGAGAAATTTGATACTTCTCACTTCAATAATCATGTTGTAAAACCTTGCATACATCGGAGCTTCATAATTCTTACATCCCTATCTGTGCATAGACTTCGTAGCTTAATTTTATTCACCAAATGCATATTTAGTAGTCAACTGTCTTATATAAATCACATCACTTGAATTTATATCAAGACACTTTTTGTCATCTTATGAAGTTTCCAACACTTGATACTATTTAGAGAGAAACATTACAAGGCCTTTATTATCCCTGTTCTGGTTGTACTTATAAAGTACTGTGGAGTAGAAGCATTCATTGAGTACCTTAACCATTGAAGCATAATTCACTCTATATTGACTGACCACTAAAAAAGTTTAATGGAACAAGATGGAATGAAATTTTTCATGTCATCTACCACTAGGTTTATCAATAAACCTTAATTGACATAGGTTCAACTGATTTGGTAGAGCCCTAAATGTGATGAGGAAAACTTGCTCTACACTCTATATACTCTAATATACAGAATTCCCTCTAAATTGTAGTGTTGGACAATTATTCTTCATGACAGGATGACTTTGAAATTTCACAAACCCTGTCATATTGGTTTTTTTGAAACACATTGAACTATAGGATTTTGTAATAGACTCCATGCATGCCTGATACCGAGGACTTTCCTTTGTCCTATTTTCAACTGTGCATATTAATTACATGTCAATAGATGCAAGTTTGTGAATGTATTTATGACCTAAGTCACTGAGTTTGTTGCATTCTCATGCTACATCTGTAACTGGTAATGCAAATGAGACTGTCCTACTCCATACTCTTTAGGGACTATATCTCCTAAAATGATCTTTATAAAACTTTGATAGAATCAGCTCCATACTTGCAACTCCACTTCCATCTAATTCATGATACAAATAAGAATCTACAATCTAGAAAACACTTCACACTGTTCTCATTCACTTCTTTTTGTGCATCATCTCTGTAGTGTAGTTTTCCTTCATTTGTATGTTATTTCTCTCTCCCTAGTCCCTTGGTAATTTTAGGATAGAGATCATTAGTAGTTTCATTTCAGTAGAGTTATTTTTCATTAGGATTAGGAGAAGAACAACCTTTCTTTGGAGCTCTATCTCAAGTAGCGAGTCCCACAACTTGGAGATAGTACCCATGTTACCCGGTCACACCGAGATTTTAAGAAAATAAACTTGTGGAAATTGGAGGGTGCGGTGATCCGGTGATAATAGTAACCATGCCACATTATTACTTCACCTTTCTTGTCAGTGAATCATCATCTCTAGGAGTAAACCAAGTTGTACTAGGCATAATCTTACTTTTCATAGCAGCCAAGGCACTCATAGCCCAAAAAAATCCTTTTAATGTATTTTCAACCAATTTCGATCCTTTCTAACACCTCATTTAAGCTCTAAAAAAGTAGTATCTAGATCCCCTAGCTTTAAGAACACTATACCTAGCTTCCAGGCACAATTTTAGGTAACTTATCTTGATTCTTTGGCTAGAAACTCTCTTGACCTCTTTTTCTAGATCTCAAATAACTTTTTCAATTCCTTCCTTTCATATTGGGTAGAGATAAAGCATTCATAAGCCTAAAACAACTTACACTGAGAGACAACACTTACTTCACACCAAGAATGACCTAGAATCACTTTGGAGCAAGTAGATTTTCCACAAACATATATCTCCCTTTCATTGGAAACAAAAGTACAACTTCCTAATAGATATTCCCCTATCTCAGAGCACTGTAGCATGGTTTCAGTCTTCACTTGAAGGTCAAGAACCAACTAATAATGATAAATTTGATCATTTCAACCTATAAGAACATAAGACCTTATCCTTACACCATCTCATTGAAAATCATAGATAGATGAATGAACATACCTTTCCATGATGAGAATAAGCTTGGAAGGATATGGCATACCACTGAGAAAGGTGTACTTTGCCTTTGTGTTAACTCTGTAGTTGTAGGTTACTGTGGACTGTATTCATTTTCTAAAATCATGATATGGAGATGCTCAACATATATACTTGTTCAATCTAATGAAGATTACTCAAACCATTTCTCATATTTGTAACCCTTGTGAACAAAAATCAAGACATATCTGCCTCTGTGTCTATCATTTGTTACTTTCAGTGCCTTTATGATGAGTCATAGTCATGGAACTTCACATTTTTATCTCTTCAAGCTTAATTTTTTTTTTTTAGATGGATCATACCCTATAGCTTTCTTGGCATACCACTTAAGAATATGAGATACTTGCACTGAATTCTAGAACCTTCATGAAGATATCTTAACTCTACACTGTAAATTCTTTCTCTTTTTCAAAGATGAAGACAAACATAACAGTTTTCCTAGTCCTTATTTAACCATATATAGATAAATGATAGCATTTTAAGATCTCTCTCAACCACATACTCAGACCATTTAGTACTACCTTGTTCATATACACTTGACTGAAGAATACTTTTCTATAGTCCACTTGGGAAAATTTTAGCATTCATCAGGGTTTTAGAATTCAAACCGTCACTGTGAGAGAGTTAATAAATCAACACTTACATCTTCATATATTCTATTAGAAAGATGAATCTTCATAGATCTCAGCCAAGTTTTTTACCTGTAGATTACCTTCCTTAATCAACAACTCGAGACACATACAACCTCGAGGCACATAATTCTCATTCTCAATCAACACCCTTTCTTCCCTAGATTATTCTAGGCCTTCATAGCCTTACAAAAAATTGTAGTATGCATGGACAGTCTTCATATGTGCTCCTAACAAATATTAATGACTTTTTCTAGGACATTTAGGAAATTCAAAGACATCACTATTACCAAAGCTTCACTTACTCACTAAGATCATCCATTATTACTGACTCTTCACTTTGGAGAACTCCTTCTCATGCTTGACACTTTGTATGAAGAAATAGCTTGTGAATGTCAAAAAATCAAAAGATACATGTTGTTTGAGATCATTCAAGACACTTGAGGCAACTTCAGACCTTTTGAAGAATAAAAACAGAGCTTACTAACATAGGAATTGCCTTGACATACACCTTAGAGAAAACTCCTTAATAGTAGAAGCAGGTTACACCCATTTTTAGGCCTTGACATAACTTAGTCCTCATCATGACATATCATGAAAAAATTCACAAGTCTCCTAATGACTGAGACATGGTGTTCTGCAATATTTTCATAACATTAACAAGACCTATAATACAAATACACATTTCTTAGAAACCTGACACATATTGACTCACAAACATACTTGAAATCTTGACTTCATAGTGACCACTTATGGATGTCAATATGAATAACACATAAACTAAACTCAGACCAAAATTCAAACATAGACCTCTAGAGACTGAAAACCCTCATTAATGGTATGCAAGATCTCCCCTTTTGAATAACTTCATGAGATTTGAGGCTCATCATTTCCAAACTTCTTTTGTAAACTTCATAGCTTATAGCACACCATGGACTGAGAAAAACCACTTCAGAGCCTTGACAACTTCTCATTTTTCAGTATTTTGATTTGATTTGCATATACACACTTGAAAGCATTTTCCACTGTAAACTAGGTTTTGAACTCTCAAACCCTCCTAGTTAATGTATTGATGTTTTCTCTAACACTTGCAACCTGGATCAAGCTTGTTTGTAAAGATTGTGACTTCATCAGACCACATCCTTACCATATGATGGATAATCGAGACATATATCAGGTCTTACTATAGAATAACACCATATTAATAACGTCATAGACTCTTTAACTCATTTTTTTATTCCTTCAACTTATGGATGACATCTTGGCTTAGATATTAACTTTACCATCATTGTTCAAGGTATGAGACTAACAAACACCATTTGAACTAAGCATTCAGACCTATTCCCTTCAAACACATAGCTTACAAGATCCTCTCATAACCTTAGTTCCATTCAATCACATTGTCACTTATCAGACCAATCACTTGAATAAAAATACGTGTCTTGAAAAACCATACACAACCCTTATACATACTTGAGCCTTTTGAGAAAATTAGATGATCATTTCCCAGGTCTATAAGCTAATTAAAATTTCTTAACAGAGAATCACCAATATTAATCATGATAAGTATCTCATCACTGTAATATAAGGATCTGACAGTAGTATTTTAGTATAGACTCTACTTTTGATACCTTGAGCATTCAAACTCCTTACATGAAGAACCTTCTACAGTTCCATTTGTTGAAGGGAATATAATATAAATTGTGAATCCTTCTTATCCTTTCAAATTTAAACTCGTTAATAACTCTCAACCACCGTTGCATGGCATTCAATAGTAGTAATCAACTCTGAGAAACAACTAAGAACCATTGGACACACTCACAAACTCATTTTGAATTATATTGGTATTTTACACATATAGTAGACTATACAATGACTGACAACATATTCGTGCAAAATCATATTACTAATAGATGAAAAATAGACCTTGATATTGAAACATTTGTTATGTTTGTGGAGCCTATTTGCATGTTAGAATGTGGTACACTTTCTATGTGTTACACTTGGGTATTTTTACGGCAGTCCCGCTCGCCGGTGAGCGGGTCAAGGGGATTCGTGGGCGAAGCCCCCGAAGCAAATTTTCATGGGTGGTTTATTAACCCATGGGTAATGGGTAACCATTATTGGTTGTTTTTGGGCCCATAGTTTTTGCCCTTGGTTTTAATACCCACGGTTTTGTATCAAACTGCTTAAGTAGTTGTCTATTTATATGGTCTCATGCATATGATAGATGTACAAGTAAATGTATTGCAGATGTGTTTTGAATTTGGGTGTGAATTCTATAAAGTTTGTTGAGCATAGCTCCAGACGGATCTGGGTATTGTATTGAGAGATTAGAGGCTTGTAATAAAATCTGAGCAAGTGATTCTTGGTGGACGTAGCCCAAATTGGGTGAACCATGTTAAATCTTGTCTCTCTGTGTTGTGTTATTTATTCTACACTTTTATTTGAGATCTGTAATATTTTCTGCATATTAGTTTCTACTGTAGCGATTCTGTAAGGGATTATTCCGCATATTTTATCTATTATTTTATAACAATTGGTATCTGAGCCTGGTTTGGTTTGCTGAAGTGTTGAATCACAGGGAAATTTTTCAGCTTGAGTGGGAGCTATGGCAGATGAAGGAAGATCTAGGGTTGATAAATTCAACGGGAAAAATTTCAGTCTTTAGAAGATGCAGATGGAAGATTACCTTTATCAAAAGGATCTTTATACTCCGCTGTCTGAGAAGGTGAACAAACCCTCGAGTATGACATATGTGGAATGGGATTTGCTAGATATGAAGGCACTTGGGACAATTCGGCTGTGTCTTGCATCTTCGGTATTATTTAATGTTTCAAAGGAAAAGACTACAAAAGATATAATGGATGCATTAGGGAAGTTGTATGGAAAACCCTCTGCCTCTAACAATATATTTTCAATGAAAAAGTTGTTTAATATGAAGATGTCTGAGAATAGTTCAGTAGCAGATCATTTAAATTATTTCAATACGGTTGTGAATATGCTAGCTTCGGTTACAATAGAATTTGATGAAGAAGTTAGGGCTTTATTAATTTTGTGCTCTTTACCTGAGAGTTGGAATAGCCTGGTAATGGCGGTAAGTAACTCGGTTCCAGCTAACTCGAAGTTGAAGTTTGAGGATGTTGTAGGGGTGATTCTAAGCAAGGAAATGTGAAAAAAATCTCCGGGGAATCTTCTACTTCAGGGAATGCTTTGACATTGGAAACTAGAGGGAGACAGAAGAATAGAGGAAACAATGGAAAATCAAAAGATCGGGCAAGGTCAAAATCCAAGAACAAGATTGTATGCTGGAATTGTGGAAAGCATAAACATGCAAAGAAGGACTGTTGGGAGCTTTGGGATAAGAAGAAACAACAGGAAGAAAACAAGGAGACAAATGTGGCATCGGGTAACATATGTCAGGATGCTTTGATTCTTTCTTTGCATAATATTACTAAATCTTGGGTTTTAAATTCAGGGGCTTCTTTTCATGCTACTCCACATAGGCATTATTTGGTTGATTATGTTCAAGGGGATTTTGGGCATGTTTTTCTTGGTGATGATGAGCCTTGAAGTATAGTTGGAAAATGTTATGTTTAGGTTAAGATGCAGAATGGGAATACATGGCTATTGAAGGATGTCAGACATGTGCCTACATTAAGGAGAAATTTGATATCAGTGGGGCAATTGGGAAGTGATGGTTGTACTGTGATATTTACAGCTAACTCTTGGAGGTTACTAAGGGTGCTCTTGTGGTGGCAAGAGGTAAGAAGGTTGGAACCTTGTATTTAACCACTGATAGTACTAATGATTGTAATATTGTGGCTTCAGATGCAGATACAACATTATGGCACTATAGGCTCGGTCATATGGGCCATAAGGGCATGGACATCATAAAGAAGAATTTTCCTAGATATACAGAAACAGGTTTGGAGTTCTGTGAGGACTGTATATATGGGAAACAGAAGCGAGTAAGGTTTCTCAAAGTTGGACCTATAAAGAAAGGGAGTAAGTTAGAGCTGGTGCATTCTGATGTGTGGGGGGCAGCTCATGTATCATCTCTTGGGGGTTCAAGTTATTATGTTACTTTTATTGATGATGCAACAAGGAAAGTTTGGGTTTATTGTATTAGAAACAAATCTGATGTATTTGACACTTTTGTTAAATGGAAAGCCTTGGTAGAGAATGAAATAGGTCTTAAGATAAAATGTCTTAGGTCAGATAATGGAGGGGAGTATTGTAGCAATGAATTTAATGATTATTGTTCTAAGAATGGAATCCGTAGAAAAAAGACGGTTCCAGGAACTCCACAACAGAATGGGGTATCAGAAACGATGAACATAACAATAATGGAACGTGCTAGGAGCATGAGATTACATGTAGGACTGCCTCTTTCTTTTTTGGCAGAAGTGGTGAGCACAGCGGTGTACTTGATAAACAGAGGACCCTCAAGTGCCTTGGAAGGAGGCATACCTGAGGAGGCTTGGTATGGTAAGAAAGTTGATTATTCATTTCTAAGAGTCTTTGGATGTGAGGTGTTTGTTCATATAAACAAGGATGATAGGACCAAGCTAGAGGCTAAATCAAAAAAAATGTACTTTCATTGGTTATGGTCGTGATGACTTTGGATATAAATGTTGGAGTATTAAGGACAAGAAAATCATTCAATCTAGGGATGTGGTATTTAATGAGAAAGTCATGTATAAGCAGCAGTTGCAGGAAAATAGGGAAGAATCCAAGAAATAATATGCAGTGGTAGAGGATCTTCAGAATGGGAAGTGACACATGAATCAATTAAGGAACCCCCTCAACAGGAACCCCAAACTCCTATATTGAGGAGGTCTTCTGGGGTAAAAAGAGAACCTGAACATTTTTATCCTTATCTTTATTATTTATTACTCACTTATAGTGGAGATCCAGAGAGCTTTGATGAAGCAATGCAGGTAGATGTCAGGAAGAAGTGGGAGCAAGCCATGGATGAGGAGCATCAGGCTCTCATGGAGAACCAGACATGGGATTTGGTGAAGCTACCCGAAGGAAAAAGAGCATTACAAAATAAGTGGGTGTTCAGAGTCAAAGACGAAGGAGGAAAGAAAAGATATAAGGCTCGGTTGGTGGTCAAGGGGTTTGCACAGAAACAAGGTATAGATTTTGATGATATTTTTTCTCCTGTAGTAAAAATGACTTCTATTAAAACTGTTCTAGGAATAGTTGCAGTAGAAGACTTGCACTTAGAACAACTTGATGTAAAGACTGCATTTCTCCATGGTGATTTGGAGGAACTATATATGCAGCAACCAGAGGGCTATGAGGTCAAAGGTAAAGAGGAGATGGTTTGCAAACTGAAGAAAAGCTTGTATGGCCTGAAACAATCTCCACGTCAATGGTATAAGAAATTTGATAGCTTCATGATAGAGCAAGGTTATATTAGATTGCATTCTGAGCATTGTGTGTATGAAATTTGAGGATGGAAGTTATATTATCATGTGTTTGTATGTTGATGACATGTTGGTTGTAGGTAAAAACATTTAGGAAATAAAATTACTCAAGAAGCAGCTAAGTGAATCCTTTGATATGAAGGATTTTGGGGACTGCCCAGACAAATCCTTGGTATGAGAATAACTCGGGGATAGGAAATAATGAAAGATGACTTTATCTTAAGAAGAGTACATTCAGAAGCTATTGGCTAGGTTTAACAAGCAGGATGCTAAGCTGGCTGGGAACTCCTTTGGCAGGCCATTTTAAGTTATCAAAGGAGCAGTGTCCCTCAAGACAGAGTAAGAGAGAAACCATTTGTCCAAGGTACCTTACTCATCAACAGGTGGCAATTTGATGTATACCATGGTATGCACTAGGCCTTATATTTCCCATGCAATAGGAGCTATGAGTAGATTTATGAGTTATCCAGGTACAGATCATTAGCAGGAAGTAAAGTGGATCCTGTCAGTATTTAAGAGGGACCACGGGGACAATTTTATGATATAATGGATCAGAAACCACTTTGACGTAGTTATCTAGATTCAAATATGGATAGAGATGTAGAAAACAGTAGACCTGAGCATGATAGGTTATGTTTACATTGTAGGTGGGACAACAGTAAGTTGCATTTCAAGACGTACAAAAGTTGGTGGCTTTGTCAACCACGGAGGCTGAGTATGTTGCTAGCCACAGAGGCAAGCAAAGAAATGATTGGGTTATAACAATTGCTTGATGAGTTGAGGCATAAAGAAAGAGGAAGGAAAGCTACATAGTGATAGTCCAGAGTGCTTTTACACCCAACTAAGAACTTCATGCTTTCCACCTCCAAGACAAAGCATATACAGTTAAGGTATCATTTCATTAGGACAAATTTGAAGGAGGAGAAGCTTAAGCTAGAGAAGATTCATACCAGTTAGAATCCTATAGACATGATGACCAAGGTGGTCATAAGGGAAAAAAATAAAGCTATGTGTTCAGATTTGGTTGGTCTTCGTGGATGACTAGTGAAGGGTTGAGAAGCTGTGCTCAGAGGAAAATTAGTCTCCAAGTGAGATATTGTTATGGTTGTGGAGCCTGTTTTCATGTGAGAAAGAGTTGAAGAATGTACACCTAAGATGTACTATACACTTTCCATGTATGTCTTGCTATGGCGGTCCTGCTCGCCGGGCCGAGCGAGTCAAGTAGGGGCTCCAGGGGTGAACACCCCTCAAAGAAAATTTTCATGGGTGGCCTATTAACCCATGCCCGTTATGCCGAGTAACCATTATGTCCTTGTTTTCTAGGCCCATGGGGTATGTCGGTACCCATTGTTTTGATACCCAAAGTTTTTATGCCCATGGGTTTGATACCCGCGGTTTTAGCCCCATGGTTTTGATACACACGATTTTGTATCAAAGTGTTCATGAAATTTTCTACTTATATGGTTCTTATGCATATGGTAGGGTAGACATGCAAATGTATTGCAAATGTGTTATGAATTCAGGTGTGCATTCTATAGATTTTGTTGAGCATAGTTCCAAATGGGATCTAGGTATTATATTGAGAGAGTGGATGACTTGTAATAAAATCTAAGCAAGTGATTCTAGGTGGACGTAACCTAAATTGGGTGAACCACATTAAATATTATCTCTTTGTGTTGTGTTATTTTATTTTGCACTTTTATTTTAGATATGTAATATTTACTGCATATTAGTCTATACTGTTGCGATTCTATGAGGGTTTATTCCCCATAGTTTATCCTCTTATTTCCTGACAATATCCCCATCCTAATTAGTACTAAGCTATGTGTTGCTAATAACTCTTTCCCAAGTGTTTCACAATATGAAAAAAGTGTTCTTATCTCATAGCTTCCAATGCAGTGCTCTCTTAAGGCAAATATATTTAGTGCAGGCATTTGGAACCAGGCTTATTTCTAGTCCTTTCAATGGGAAGTATACCACATCCATCTCAAGATATAGTTTATCAGGTCCAAATGTCATTCTATCCCATTTTATTAATATAGCTAATAACATATTTCAACCTGATTCAGGAAAGTTTAGCAAAGATTTAAAGGTTATTCCCTATCAATATATCCAACAATGACAACCTGGGTATTTCATAAAGGTGAAGGAGCTTATAATATTCCTATAGAACATTCTGAGATTTCAGTACAGATGATCCCTGGGAGTACCCCATGTATCCATATTTAACATGCAAAGCTGTAATTGTGAAATCTATTCAATTCTATGCATGATGGTTCTTTCAACCCCAGTTAATCACAAGACCAAAAGTTGCTTCTTTCCAATATTTTATTTTGGTATCACTACCCTTGGAGCCACTGTAAATGGGTCATACATAGGGGTACTCATGTAGAATTCATACAAATTGTCCCATTAACCTTCCATCTCAAACCATGATTTTTGGAAATTTCATTTACCTAATTGGTGAAATCCAAAACATATTTTAGAGCTACAAAAATTTACATCTAAATAGGACACTTCAAGGTAAGCTTTTGATGCCTTAGCCATTACACAGTGCTACCATTTATCTTTATTCTGAGGCTCAAATACACTTATTTATCCCATCCATCCCATCCCTTTGGGAGCCTTGGGACACATAAATTCACCATCATCCAATTACAAATTCACATTTTAAGAGAGAGCTTACATCACCCTAAGGTGAACCTCATTTTGTAATCTCTATCTCTATGGCCAAACTCATGGGAAAAAAAAAAACTGCCCCATTGATATCTTTAAAGATCATACATGTCATACCATTATGTTTTCTAACTAAGTTAGAAGTTTCTTCGATCAAACTTTCTTATTCACCTTTCCTGGTTTGAACTTGTCACTATCATGATCCTTCCATTCTTTCTCCTTCAAACCCTAGCAGGGAATATTTTTGATCATTTATGGCCTCTTTGACATGTCCAAACATATATCATTAATATCCTTTTGTAGATATTCTCAAATTCCATGCATCTTAAACTTATGAATCCTCTCAACCCTTATAATTCAAAAATATTTCACTTTTCTTTATACTCAAGGAACCCTACATCTTCTTTTTTCCTTTAGATATTTGCTCAAACAATATTTCCACTTGAGTATTTCAAACAATTGGAGGAATACCCCTTGATCCCATAATGCTCTATCTCCATTTCATCCTTAAAAAGATAAGTAATTTGCAATCCTTAAAATCCACATGTAAAGGATATTTCAGTTCCAAGGAATGCACTATAACTTATGGCCTAAATATCTAATCCTAGAGTGTTACCCATTTCTTTGCGTTTACAAGGATCTCCTTTAATTCTTTAAACTTGCTTCACAATGACCCTTCTCTGATACCAATTGTTGGAAGCACAAGGGACTAGAGGGGGTGAATCAATCCTATAATAATTTTATTTCATTTACCCCAAACATACATCCATCAATTATATTCTTCATACAATGTCATCAACCATAACCATATGTGCGTGTTATTAGGTGATATACAACATCATACCACGAAGAGAAAGAAAAAGCAAAATACTCAAGTACAAGAACACCATATGTAAGTGGGAAACACTCATGGGAAAGTTAAAACCCACTGAAACTATACTTATATTACACAAATACTATAATAAATTTAGTGAATAGAAAAAACTTCACAAGGATCAACCAACCCCTGATTTAGTGAGGCACCAACCCTAGCTTAGTAGAGACACCAACCTAGTTTACAAGGAGTACCGACATTCTAATTTAGTGAAGTCACAGTGCTCCACTCCACAAGGAGGATAAAACCTCCTGAAAGATGAACCAACACACCAAATTATCCACCTGAATATATTCTGATAAAATCTGATAATGTTGCTTGCCACAACTGATGGAGATCACAATTTCAGCTCACAAACCCTAGGATCAAACCACTAGGTCATTCAATCTTGCTCATAATCTTCCTTTCTTCAAAACTTCTCAACTTGCCTCTAAATATGCAAAACACATCACTCTAAATAATTCATCAACCTATCATTCATGCTGATTATCCATCTAAATAATTACCTCATACCTATCAAAATATCTTCCTCTAGGTCACAACACCTTCCCCCATGCAAGACCACTTGCTCACCAAATAGAGCCAAACACATCACTTTTATATGCAATTTTACACATTGGACTTCTAAACCAAAAGAGGTTAGTACCTCAAGAATAATTGCACGTAACCACATAAACCTATAACTAGGATTCAAATAAATAATACATTCACAAATGTCTACATATGACCCAAGTAGTCCACCTAGCTCAAAAACCTTCATTTCATGTGCACCAAAACATAGTTTAAAACCCCATTTGCACAAATTCTTTAAAATTTCCCTTACATTAGTATCAGTCAAATTTTCATGACCCCAAACACATTAAATATGAGTAAACATATCATTTAAAAATTCATCCATGGTTGTCACAATTATCTCATCAACCAATCATAATTATTTCATTAATGGGCCCAACAGTAGTCTTTGTACTCTCAAAATAGTTGTTTCCTGCATCCTTCAAACCCTGGATAACTTCATAATGATCACAAATCAGACTTAAAAGATAAAACCATTCATGTAACCATAAAATGAAATTTATAGAACATTTACATAATCACTTCTAAAAAACCTTTATAAGTCATGAATCATCATTTACCCTTCAAACCAAACAACAATTTCCTTCACCAATCAACCTGCCAAAAAAATGTATATTTCCAAAGGTTAGCTCATAAAATCCTTTATACATATATTCAAGAAATAAAAATGGATTAATTGGATTAAACCAATTAATCCCTCTTAATATTAAAGGTGATAGGAAGTACTCACCCAATCCATCTCATGCTTCAAACAACATCAACTTGCACTTTACCCAAAACACATGTTACTCTTGAACTACCAAAAATCTTCATTCCTTCAAAGAATGAACCTTGAAAAACCATGATCAAATACCTCATAATAAAAGGAAATACCATTTTTATATAATAATGGAAATATATCTGAAGTCATAATTTCCAAAAAAACTTAATAATCTCAAAACTCCACTCTTGTAGCTCAAGTTATAACCAGTTTTTACCCTGTTATTCATGAGCCCAAAACTACCCTTTGACCAGTCAACCTGTTTGGTCCTCCAAAACACCATGTAATCTACATTAAAATGTCTTGAAACCTCCATGGAAATAAATAACAACTCCAAATACATCATCCAACATTAATTTTGCATGTTACTTCTTTGGACCATCTTATCCTAAAACCTTCTTCTCCTAGAAAACTTCCATTTTTAGGTAGGGCCCACATATCACCATGACCTCAACCATACATTTATGGAAATCCCGACAGAGTCCTCAATACAACATATAAATCATCACTTTTTCATGAATCAATTAAAATTGGGGTCAAACACTTCTTCCCTGAGTTTCTGCAATATCTCTTAGCTAGGGTTTAGCTAGGGTTTCAAACCAACTTTATCTTCTTAATGATTCGCTCATAAAAACGTGATGATAAAATGACCTCATTATTTTTTTGAAACCTTATAAAACCACCTTAGAAGCATCCTAAAAGAAAACATATCCCATGCGAATCACACTATTTACAACGAGCATCAGAAGTTAAAATTCAAGCTTGATTTTCACCTGTTTTTGACCCTATCTTACAAAAACAGTCATATCATGAAAAATTCACATCCTAGGCACCTGAATTTTTTGTAGAGCACTATGAATCATCATTATAACATCTATAATCATCATAATATCAATTCCATGGCTCAAACTCTCCAGTAACTAAGACTTATGTATACTTGCATGCTAGATCCTTATAGTAACAACTAGGGCCAACTAAAATAATGCAATTAATCACCATAAAACCTATAAAAATTACCCAAACATACCTCATATGCCATGATACACCTTTATTCAAGCTTACATGATCTCATCTAGCTCCAAACCACTATGTCACTCTTCCAAGCAAGCATACCTACTCCCAATGAGCACTTGTAACCAAGTGATCCACATGTGCTTGTACCATACCACTACTATGAGTGCTCAATCACCCTCAAATAATGATATACATCATGCCAACATTCTACCCAATCATCCAAGAAGTTCATACTTCTAAGCTACACCTCTTAGGCACTTGTATAGGCTTGAAAGAGAAAACACACCTCACCCACTGTAGTAGTTGATACACGTATGAAACATCATGTTAGCACCTTATATATCATTAGGACGTCATCATACATCATTTAATTTTTCATTAATGACAACACCAATTAGGACACCATGCCAACATTTGTGGTTTTGATGATGAATAAAATGTGTTTGAGATCCCATTTCTTATTGGCACAAGTTCAACAAGTTTAGCAATCATCCGATTAACATATATCCCATTAAATTAAATTACATATATGATAAAAATATTAATATAATATATGAATTTGTAATAGAAAATCTAAAAGTGGGAGATAAAATACATTCCTATTAAACAATGAAATGGTGTATGAGGGTGCTCTAGGATGGTACACATGCGCATTCACAATTCCAATTTTTTTTTTCAAATAGTTCATGTGCAATGTGTATGATCCCTAAACTTGTTCCAATATCTTGTAGGGTGCATGATAGAAGGGCACAATAAATTAAACCAAATGAATTCATTGTCATTGTGGAAAAAGTTGATTGGGTATTGTTGCACCTTTCCAACATTATTTTAATTTTCCCCCACTGATGTAGTATATAAGATTTGGAAAAATATTCTAGAGTCCGCCATTATCACTACCCAATATATTTTCTTCAAATTTTACAAGGCATTTTCAATATCCCCATTTTGTGAATATGTTGGTAAAGGTGAGATGATATACTTGGGTAGATGTATATTACATTTTGTGAAGTAGTCTCATTAACTATGGAGGAGATAATGGTATGATATTCCATTTAGGATATCACATTCTGTCATTTTTTCAAACACTTGGTACCTACCTAAAAAGCACCCATTTCTAAATTTAAAAGTCTCCAAGGATATTCAATAACCTATTTTAAACAACAACCTACTATTATTCCATAATCCCTAATTTATTATACAAGTTACATGCAACAGTATTTCATACAACCCTCATACAAGCATTTGTAATGCCATATTAGACAAAAAAATCTCCATTTTAATAATCATATAAACATCATCCCCATAAAAACAAATATCTTTTAGCCATTTGGATAAACATCCCTTGTGAATTACAATGTGGGAAGGTACTTCCACAAAGCTAGTAGAGTCAATTGTAAACCTTCCAACCACATTTGTAGCAAGTTACATACTTCCATTGATAGCATACATTTCTACTAGTACAAATGAAACTAAATAATCTATCATATGCCCATTGTCTAATTCTTATTGGCTATAAAAAATTTGTTTCAAACTTCTTATTTTGGTACATGCTAGTAGGAAGGGCATAACAAAGTAAGGGTACTATTGCTGCCATTGTGATAGAAGTATATTGAATAACATGCATATTTCCATCACCTAACTATATCTTACAATTTCAATACCACCCATCAACAATCTTGAAGATCAATCTTATAGTTTTGAAGAGTGACTTTGTTGGAAATAGGTACTATGCATTATGTTTTCTATGTAAAAAATACTAAAACTTACCACCTATCTTTAACCATCACAAGTCTAAAAAGATCTTGAAATTGTTTTGGTGCTATTTTTAATCTATAAAATTGCATTTTCTTGGAAGGACGCTATCAAATTACTTCACATACCATAAAACCACATTACTTGGAGGTATTTATCTCTAAATTATTTGTAACACTTTTGTATTCTTCCACATTTTATAGTTATATCTATTAAGGACATTGTAATAAACACATCAAGTGAACAATAAATTTTTTATCGATTATGCTTTGAAGGTGTCCATACCTACTATGTTGCAAGGTATCTTCAACTCAACCACCACCTTAAAATCTCCATCCACCTCACCAACCCACTCTTTATCACCCATTTACTTATCTTCAATTCATTCCAATCATATATACATATACATCTACATCTACATCTACATCTACATACATACATACATATATCTTTATATATTGGTATACTCATGTAATTTATCATAGTCACTTTCTATCTTAAACTAGAATCTCCCCTTTGATCTTGTTCTCAACATTGCCTTCATATTTCTCATTATTGTGTGTTTCTAAAAATCCTCTTATGCTTAATTTTAGTAGTATTATTTCATTTTTATACTTAAGGGATATCAATATTTCTTTACATTTTGGAAGAACATTGTTGCATGTATTTACACACTCATATTTGCTGACCTTGTCAAAAAAATTCTATAGAACAGGCATAGTCACATCACAGATCCTTGCAAATATTAATGTGGTCTCTTATATAGAGGACTAGCTACAATTCCGAATGGCATGATGGTGGGTGCATTTTTTGGTATCCAGGTGGTACTGGGGGTTCGATCCTCCCCAACCACCTAGTTGACTCGACCTTTGTTATGAGATTTGGAACTTATATCCCACATGGCTCAAGATAAAGTGACAACAATACCTCAGTAGTTTAAATGAACTGCTCAGCCCGCCCTACATTGGTCGTGGCTTAAGGCTAAGGAAATTTTTCAAGACCTATTTCAGACTAAGATTTTCCTATCATGACACAGTGTATGGGCTGATGGTTGACCTACCATGAGAGTGGCCTATTGTACGAAAACAACTTGGAAAGTATGCCCACGTGCAAACCTGACTCATTCATAATAGCATTGTAATACGGGGCTACAGACTTTGAGATGGCCGATGGACAATCAATGACATGACTCTTCAAAATTTTACTTTTTATATGAGGACGCCTATGTACCCACTAGTTGGAATGGTTTCTGATCAAATTGAGGATAGGTGACTTATGGTGGCAAAGCTATAAATAATGTCTCGTCGAGTGGACTCAACCCTTTGCATTCACTATGATTAATCTAATCTTGTGTAGACACCCCTAAATTACTAACATGTTCCTAATATTATCCTAATACAAACAGTCTAAAAATAAGGGCAAAGAAAACACACTATTGTGATTCCAAGCATATGTGCAATCAATTTAAGGATACATCATTTTACCACCTAATGATGATGATTCTTCTCAGGTATTACATCCAATGCTTCTTTCAACTACCCTTTGTTGTCTCCTAGAAGCCTAGAGGAGACAAAATTTACTATGAGGCATCACCAATTAATTATAGAAAGCACATCAAAGTCAACTTAATGAACTTTCTCAACTGCCACTCAGTCAACAAAAAATTGGACTCCACATCCTCATCAATAGTTATTGGTTGTACTTTTTGGTATGACAACCTTATTTCCTAAAGGTATTCACTTGCTAATTGAATGTCATGTACAGACCACCTTTTCCATGTATGCAAGTTCCGCAAATAATTTCTTGTTTTGCTCTTAACATTCCCCGTGTAGATCCTTGCAACTTCCTCTAGTATGCTTGTTTTTTTTCATGTGCATTCACCCACTTGTAACATCAAACTCTTCCATCACCAATTCCAACACTTCCCTCTAAAATGTCAGATTTTCTTATCCTCAGATCTAGAACAATTTTCCTTGCAACTTAGATACATACCTCGTAATATTTGCATTCATTGGTTTTCTCACACATAGCTGACTGATTCTCTCTTCTAGGCATCTACACCCCCCGTTTTTGAGACCATTCAAGAGCTTTCCTTACAATTCTAAAAGGAGTTACACAGCTTCAAAGGCTCTCACAACCTACTTGAGGTTTTCTTTGGAGGATTACAGGAAAGCCTTGCAAGTTGTATTGTCCATGAAAATTGAAACACACAACTATAGTTTTTTCCTCTTGAGTCTTACATTTCTGGCACGCCAATACTGGGACCCAAACCCCATCTTGTGGTTAATCTTTTGGCAATAATTTATTCCTTATTCCTATGTTTTATTTGTTTTACAATAAATAAAAAAATTACTGTTCAGCTATTCACATAGTGAATTTGGACAACCTCTACCATGGGTATTTACTGATATATCACATTTATTCAGGAAGGTCCCTAGTTCTATTTATAGGAACATTGTTTACATGAAAAACAATAGTCTATTAAAGTTTACATATCTCATACCTTTCTTCATTGGGTTTATCAATTGGTTTAGGCCTTCTTGAACTTTCTTCCCCTGGTAGTTGTCAATTGTTGCTTGAATATCTAGTTTAGCCTATTTTTGCTCTTAATTCTATTTTCTGCACATTCTGCTTGACCATGACATCCTATCCAATATTTTCACAACTGCTACCTTTTGTATTATCAAAAACATTATATATATATATATATATATATATATATCTTTATATATACTTTCCATACATATGCATCCCATATATATATACTTATATTATGTATGTATTTCTCATGGATATCAATTATTCTATCATGATTCTTATGACAAGTATCCTCTCTGAAATTAAGATATTTTTACAGCTTTTCTAATTAAGACTTCAACCTGGTATCTAAATTTCAAAAAAAGAAAATTCTTTAACTATAAATATGATTTTCTGAGATCAACTCCAATTAGGATTGATAAAAAACATAAAAATTCATAACCCTAGATACTTAACTACCCCTCCCCCCCTCTATTCAAATACCTTGATATTCCCGGACAGCTCTGACCATTTTTAGCTAACCCGAATCCCCTCCCCCCATTTCCCCCCTAGGAACTATTCTAATTCATCCAAGGAACATATACCTGGATCTCCGACTGGTGCTAACCCCCCACTACTTGAATCCTCATCCTCAGAGCCCTGTTTGACACCCCCATTCCTCCACTGACATATCTATCTCTTAATTTGTCTGCTACCCGATTACCTCAATAGACCATGCTTATACCCTTTAGGAAGGACCTACTCCAAGTTGTTAGACATCCCCTCCCTCCACCTCACCACCTGTCCACACCCCACAAATTGTTTGTTAACTAGGATCACTAGACTCGACCCATTCGCCATGCCAATCAGTGTCAACACCCCCCATGTCACACTCCCCCTAAACAGACTCACCCCATTTCCTGCGTCGACAAACTATGATGAACACATAAAACCATACACAAGTAAAACTAACAATGATAATACCACATTCATCCCTAGACACAAAGTTTAATGTGGGACCAACGCCACTCAAACTGGAAAAACCTGCACCTACCTAAAATAAAGAACTCGACTGTTTTGGATAATAATGTCCTTTAAATGTTACATATACTTTTCATGGTTAGGTTTTCAACCTTCAACGTTTAGCTACAAATGTTAAGGTTTAGGACAAAGCAACCACTTAGTCATTTTTAGACTCATACATACTCTTTCTGGAAGCTTTTTATCAACTATCATTTATCCATTATTTTTGTTTTCTAGTTACTATTGATTTCTTTTAAGATAAGCTTCACACTTATAGGCTTTGTCTACTTTATCCCAAAATTTTATTCTTACTTACTTAATAACTTTGTCAACAGCTTCACTTGAATTCTCATAAGATGTTATCTCACATTAACTAACTCATTTTTTTAATGAATTGCTTAGTCTCACTCTACTTCTCTATTGTGCAAATTTTCCTCCTATATTAGATCTTTCTTGACTTCATTATTTAATGTAAATTTCTATTCATATGGACTAATTTCGTGGATCAAATTCCCTAGCATTTTGCATGTCATGCTTACATTCATTATCTAATCATCTCTTAATTCATCACTTATGAGACTTTCTATGTACTATTTCACCATTTAGCCCCCCCCCAAATCGATCCTTCTATTATTGATTCCTCATTCATCACCAAGACAGATTCCACAATGACATGACTTGCTAAAAGGTAGGTCTGTTTCATTCATAGATGTTTCGTATGCACTAAAAAATATTTCCTTTCTTCACACTAGTATCAATAATGCTTCATCACATATTTACACACATTTTGTACACACACACACACACACACACACACACACTTTGTGATTTTTTGTTTTTAGTACATACACACACACAGTTATTTTGCAAATTCGCTGCAAGTATGCTCTTCCCTTTCACTTTATAAGCAACCTTGTGAATCATAACTTCATCAATCCTCCACTTCAAATAGTGTTCCTCATTTTTTGGGAATTGTTTACTACATACAACTTAATTATGAATCTAAGACTTCACAAATATGACTCTTTGATAGTGAGTGATAAAAGTAAATTCCGATCATATATTAATTTCATAAACATGGGTTCCACTATCTGTTGTTGAAATCTTATACGTACTTCTATAAGAAACTTTCTAATCTCTATCAGTTGCACAACCCGCTCTCCAGTTAATAATGAAAACAAACATTTAAAAAAAACTACTAATTACAGGTTACACTTTGCTCATGAGGATTCTCAACTACTAATTCTTGTGTGTAGTTCTATTATGGTGAGTAAACTTATTTATTCTATCCTTAAATAGAACATCTTCCAATACACCCTCATATATGAATAACCTTTAGATACAGGGTAGAAACAAATCCACATGAACTGTGGGAAGTGCCTTTGTCTTACAGACATGCAATTATTCTTGAGGATCTTCCATAAGAACATACAAGGGATATTCAATATCAGGGATTGGGAACTGATTTGCCAACACTTATTAGTACCCCCATCCCAACTTGACTACTAAATCCTTGTGAGTTAGAGTAATGGATATCCAATAGTGGCATTACATCCCAGAATCAAAGGATTCAATTTAAGAGAGCAACTAGGGAAATTAAAGGGGGTAAATATATGACAGCTAGAATCCCCAGAACGTCTTCAGTCGAAACACACAATACTGTTGACACCTAGTTGTCCAATGATTTCACGTAGAAATCCAAACATTGTCCAATTTTGTAATCGTGAGGACAAAGAGTTTCATTTTCAAATAGAAAAAATAAAAACTCTTTTTGTCTTGCGACAATCTTTTTTATGTTGCACGAAAACTTTTTCGCAAGGTAGTTTTCACATGAAAAAAAAAATTGTTTTCTCATAACAAAAAACTTGTTGTGGGATTTGTTAGAGTAGGTATTTACCTTAGCTCATGTTCACCTAGGTACTTTATTTACCTTTATTGTATTTATCCTCACCCACTTATGTGTGTGGATATTTCTTTTTATCTTATTTAGATATTAGGAGATATTATCTAGTTGTTAGGTATAGTTCTTTCCTTGATCTATGTATCCTGACTAGTTCTTTCCTAGATATTATGGTCTTGATCCTTGATGTCTAGTTCTCTCATAAATCTATGGACTTGACTAGTTCTTTCCATCGATTTATGGCTTGATCTACGACCTTGATTAGTTCTTAGATTGTTATTCCTTGCCTTATTATAAGCAAGGTCCATTCTCAATGTATTTCCATTGAGTTCCATCATAATATATTATATTGTTTACTCTTTTGTCTGTAAAGCTTTTATATAAAGCTATTTTAATCAAATTTATTTCATCTTATTATATTGTGATGATCTGACTAACATATGAGGTCTTTATGGCTTGGAAAAATATTATAATCATTATTTTTAATGTGCTCTAGGGAATAGTCAATTGTCTTTGACCATTGAGGGAATCTAGTCTACAATGCATTATTTTAATTAGATAAGTTATCATTTGTTGAGTCAAGAGAAGGAATCAAACCAAGTTTTGAGCAAAACATGAAGTAAATTATTTTTAAAAAATTAAATAAATAAGTGGATAAATTTGAATCTTTAATAAAAAGAAAAGAAAACGAAAATCAATAAAAGTGTTGGTTGTGAGTAGTCAAGCCTTATGAATAATATTACATATGAAAATATTAATTACAAGCATTATGTATCCTCTCAAAACCACTCAAGGGGAACTACATCGATTTATGGTCCTTAGTCATTGATCTTAGCTAAAAAAATAAGAACAATAATCATAATATATAGATCAAATACTTCTAAATCAATATTTCAAGTCTCCACAAGGTTTAACATAGTTAGTATCCATAAAAATATTGTCCCTAAGACAATCAATTAAAGCATAAGATAATGAGACACACATTTTTGTTTGTTAAGCTTGAGGTGTGCTCTACAAAATATGCATGACACTCATTGAGAAAATTCCATACATACCAAATGAATAAAAGTGGGTTTTCATTCTATGCAATAATCCACTTCCTATGAAATACTAATTTGAGCAAGTATGGACAGCCATCCAATTTTTCAGTTGTGGGGTGTTTTCGTGTAGGGTAACACAAAACAACAAAAAACTACATCATTATGATTTACTACACAACATCGTAACAAGAACATTATACATATATATACTATGTAGTAGGGTGATACAACATCATACTATGTTCGTGGTTCATGACATGACATGTTTATCACATAATGTACTAATATCACAAGTACAATATAAAAGGGCTTCATAACCACACAATATTCCCCCAATTCATAGAAACACACATTTATCACATAACATACAAATAACATAGGTAGTATGAAACAAGGTGATAAAGCATTACAATTTATCTATAATTCACTATAAAAGACATTTTTCATATTACGCTTGGTATCACATGTGTGATACAATGGTGTGATGTAACATCACAACGCATTCTAATTCACAATGATTATAGTTGTCACATATCACAAGCTAAAACTGGGGTATTATTTTTAAACACATAGGGATCACTTCTATAACATAACAATGTATGCATACTTACACATTCACACATTAGTTTAAAATTTACTTATAACAAGAGAAAATTGATAACATTATACCATCATAAAGATGTCATGTACTACGAAGCCTACCCATAAGACTTGCAAAGGGGATATACCATCATATGTAAAATCAATTTTTCCTCCATGAAGGAATCATGGCTAGCCTTAGGTTCCTCCTAACCAAAACAAACAACAATCCATTTAAATTACCTATTTTAACTCTACTAAGACTAGCCACATACTCCCTTGGTTCCTCTAATGTATTAAGACACAAGTCATTATTACTCACTTAAAATAACACCCCCTTCCCCTCCATTATCAATGATGTATTCTCAACCCCATATATATACAAACACACACATAAAATATTTACAATAATAGTTCAAGTTCAATATTTTGTTGAAAGAGTGATTCATAACATAATAGCTAAACCGATAAGATATAGAAGGAAAGATATTGTCTAAATTTTACGTAAATTATGATTTAGCTTACATAATAAATTTTAGTTTCTTAATTAATTTTTTTTCATGACATATAAACTACATAACAAGGCATAAAATAGTTTCCAAGTAATGAAATTTCATTTCCAGTTTAACATGTTTCCCCGAAGGAAACAATCACTTTAATTTTATTAATGGATCCAAAATTTTGTCGATATTATTAAATAGGGATAATATCAAGTTCAAAACCACACACTCAACAAGATCATATTGAACACAATTTGGTTGTTATAAATTATAAGGTTCCACCTGCACAAGCCCTCCTATATATGTCTTAGGGTTAGGTTAATCCCAAGTTAACATTAATTAATACCCACAACATAAACCCAACTAGGATTATCACACTATATTACTTTCATATAGATTAAACTATTTGAATTAATAATTCATTTATTATCTCAATAATAAGAACATATGAGGATTACTTATTATCTTGAACTAAAGTAGAAACCCAATGGATAAAGAGTAATATGAGACAAGAACATATTTATTTTGAAGCTAACAACACATTATGTTTGATAAGATTCCAAGAACCATGAGCATAGTACGAAGGATGAAAAACCATACCTACAAGGGGATAATTGACATGCCACAAGGTAAGGACCACATGAGGCCCTATCCTTTCAAGTTCTCATACAACAAGGTAAATCATCCCAAAGAAACTCAAAAAAGAGAGCTCAATAACACAAGGTTCCCACCAATGGAAAACACAACTAAATGTCCTTTATTAGATTGCAAGGCTTACCAAAACTTGAGGTTTTCCATAATCTTCCAAATTTAAATAAGCATAAAAATATTTTCAAGAGGTACAACACCCAAGTAAGGGATAATTGGGTTAGCACTATACTAGGAAAATTTATGCATGACCCACTTCTTGGAGGATTAAGCACAACTAAGATAGGATCCACCCCTTTAGTTATTTAGACTAACTAAGATGGTTTCACATTTGTATGTTCTTACACAACATGGAATTGTCATTTATACATTTCAAGGGTAATTTACTTCACACAATGTTTAGAAATTGGACTATATACATTAATAGCCAAGGGAAGAAACATTTCAAATTGATATTTAATGAGCCAATTCAATTAATTCCAACTCAATGTTTTAGCACTTAAAACATAATTGAATATGCCTCTCCACCATTTAATATTTACAATTACAAAATATTATGCAATTCAATAAATTAATTAGATAAGAAACACTCTTAAAATCACATTATATCAAACTCAAGGTCTTGGGATATTGGTGAGTTACAAGTAGTTTTTAATCATCAAGCAAGGTTCCATTCCAATTTATTCCATTAGATAATTTCAATAAGTATCCATGGAGACACCTTGAGATAGGGGTCAACATTCTCCATGTGGATCAAGTAGAACAAAACATGGTTCTCCGAATGAGGATCACTAGGTAAAAATTAGGGTCCTTTTCACCTTTGGGTCACTTTTTTAAATATTTGGGTTGACCTTTCAATTGTCAATTATGAAATTTAAACAATATAATCATATATAGTTAGTAACAAGTATATTCTTGGGTTATTGGTGAGTTACAAGTAGTTTGTAATAATCAACCCAAGTTCCATTTTCATTGAGTTCATTGGATGCTTTCAATAAGTGGCCATGAGACACCTTGAGGAAGGGGTCAAACTTATCCATATGGACCAAGCATAACATAAGGGGGTGATCCAAATGCAGATCACTCTGTAGAAATTAAGGAATCAATCCCACCCTCCTATCCTAATTCGAGAAATTTCTCATCCACCACTCCAATTCATAGCTCTGGTATAGTAAAAGTGTTTACGATCCAAAGTTTTAACTCAATGTTTTGGGGTATTAGTGAGTTACATAAAATTTATAATAATCAACCTAATTTCCATTCCCATTGAGTACATTGGACACTTTCAATGAGTGGCCATAAGGACATATTGAGGAAGGGGGTCGAACTTCTTCATGTGGACCAAAAGGAACACAATGGGGTGCTTGAATACAGATCACTGAAAGGAAACTAATGACCCAAGCCAACCCCCATGTACCATTTTTAGAAAGTAATCCTCCACCACTCTACTTCATAGCTCTGGTATAATAAAATCATTTACCATCAAAATTTTAGACTCAAGGTATTGGGATATTGGTGTGTTACAAGTAGTTTTTAATAATCTACCCAAATTCCATTTCCATTGAGTCCACTGGACACTTCCAATAAGTATCCATGGGGATACTTTTGAGGTAGGGGTCAAAATTGTCCTTGAGGTAGGGGGCACTCTAAATTCGGAGTGTTTAGAAAAAATTAAGGACCTAAGCCCATATTCATGTCCCACTTAGAGAAATATCTCCTCCACAACTCTTGTTCATAGCTATGGTATAATAAAAGTGTTTACCATAAAAATTTTGGACACAAGGTCTTGGGTTATTGGTGAGTTACAAAGAGTTTTTAATCATCAACCCAAGTTCCATTCCCATTGAGTCCATTGGACACTTTCAACGAGTGGCTATGGTGAAACCTTGAGGTAGGGTTTGAAATTATCCAAGTGGACCAAGAGAAACATAGTGGAGTGCTTTGAATGTGGATTTCTTAGAAAAAAAATACGGACCCAATCCCACCCCGATGTATGCCTTTAAGAATGTTCTCCTCCATCACTCAAGTTCATAGCTATGGTATGATAAAAAAATTACCATCCAAAGATTACGAGTCAAGCTCTTGTGCTATTGGTGAGCTATAAGTATTTTTTAATCATCAATCCAAGTTTCATTTCCATTGAGTCCATTGGACATTTTCAATAAGTATCCATGGGGAAACCTTGAGGTAGGCATCGAAATTCTCCATGTGGAAAAAGTGGAACATAGCGGGGTGATCTGAATATAGATCATTTAGAGGACATTAAGGACCTAAGCCCACCTCCGTGTCCCACTTATGGAAAGCACTCATCCACCTGCACTCTAGTTCATATCTCTAGTATAATATAATCATTTACCATCAAAAGTTTTTAAATGATATGGGGGTGAGTTGGTTGGGTCATTTTGATGTTTCCAATCCCACCAAGGTTTAATTATCATTGCGGCATTTGAGGCCGGTTATGGTTGTGAGCATATTTGGCGACAAATCCTATGGAATGTGTGGGTGGCCTCATGATGGAGGAAGTGATTTTTATTGTGGGTAATACTTGCATGTTTGAGTGGCTTGCACTCTCTAGGATTCGACGTTTCATCAAGGTTGTGTTCTCTTAGGGATCTAGGTCCCCCCAGTTATTTGTCCAGACTAGTTGTTGCTAGATGGTAGGTTTCATTTTAAGAATACCCCTTTGAAAAATTACTTTCAAATCATTGGCGAATCTCAAAAATAGACTTTTAAATAGTTGGTTGATTTCTGAAAAAAATTAGTGGAAAAGGCGATTCCGCAGAGAGCATTTTTCCCTCATTTTGCAAAGTTGGTCAGGTAGGTTGGTCAGGGGTTGGGCGGGAAGCTTGTCAGGTAGGTTTTTCAGGGGTTGGGTGGTTAAGGGGTTAGTGCGGGTAAGGATTGGGTGGGTGGGTTGAAAGGGTGAGGCGTTGGATGGCTATTGGGCGGGTGGGGTTGAACGAGTGAGGGGCTGGACATATGAGGGTTGGGCAGGTGAGGGGTTAGATAGCTAAGTGTTGGGAAGGCAGGCTGGAAAAGTGAGGGGTTAGTTGGCTAAGGGTTGGACGGAGTGGGTTGGACAGGGGAGGGTTTGGATGGCTAAGGGTTGGATGAGTGCGGCGTGTGGACGACTCAGGGTTGGACGGGTGTGTTGGTTAGGTGAGGGATTAGATGGTTGAGCCTCGAGGGGTTGGACGGTTGAGGCTTGAGAGATTGGATGGCTAGGGGTTGAGTAGGTGCATTGTACAGGTGAGGGTTTAGACAACTAAGGGTTGTACGGGGCCGTTGGACAGGGTGGGTGTTAGACCGCTAAGGGTAGGGCAAGTGGGATGTATTGAAAAGTGTTGGCCGTCTAATGGTTAGAAAATATAGTGTTGGACGGCTAAGGGTTGGGTGGCTAAGGATTTTCTTATGTTTACTTCGGCAAATATACGCACGATATGATTCAAAATGGTGGAAAATTACATTCATAAACTCTTATATATGTGTAAAATCTAGGTGAAATGAATAGTATAAGGGATATGTCAGTCGAATGTTTTGGCGAATAAGTCGGCTGTGAACCATAGAATATTTGCCAATTCGAATTTCCATAATCCTCAATTTTTCATGAGTTTACAAAAATTCGCCACTAAAAATTTCCCTGCTATATGGCAATTAAAAAGAGAAACATATGGAAAATGACCCTTCAATCCTTGTTTACTAGTAAAAAAAAATCATGATACCAGAAAATCATTTTCTTATCAGGAATGCTATGGGTAGAACTACTCAATTCATAACAATAAATATAGGAATCATGAATTATCATCCATAGCTTAAAAAAGTCTATTCAATTTACATCTTGATTGATTGCATACTACGAAAAAATTTGTAATTTCCTTTTCAAATGAACTTGTATAATGTAAGGATGAACTAATTGAAATTTAAATATCTTGGGTAACATCAATCAATATGTTTTCTCTACAACACTTGCCACCTGCAACAATATGCACCAACACAAATTTTGGCATGGATCTCACTTCCATATCTAGAAATTATTCACATGATTACATTTACAATTTCTAAAAGAGGAAGTCGAGATAGAGGAAAAAATCATGTTTTTTACATTATTTCTTAATCTATTCGCATTATAGAGTTTTACAGAGAGAAAAGACTTTTTAATTCCTTCACAAAATCTTTCATTTTAGTTACACATCTAGAAGAGGTTCACAGGAGAGATAAATGACATGTTTCATGCACTCATAGTTTCCATTTAATATTTTGATAGAAATGTTCAGAGAGGTTAATGCTATCCAATATTCACCCTTCAAGGTAATTTTGATAACCTAGAAATATTCTGCAGGTTTGGAGGGGTCGAGATGGTAAAAGGCGAAAAATTTGGATTTTTGGGGGTCCCTTTGCCTTCCTCTAACTTCCCTATCCAAGAAAAATCCAAGAAGTTAGAAAAAATTACAAATAATCCAAAAAAATGGCTTCTTTTAGTGTATTATGGAAAATTGGAAGTTTGTGTCCCAGGCTGCACAAGTTCAACCAGGACAGTCGAAACCCACATAGCCAAAATCACCACAGGAAGAAGGAATCAGTTAAGTTGGATACTTTTGTCCTAAGTGGTTCGCGGGACAACAGGACAGTTGGGACACACAAATCCAAAATCACCACACAAAAAAGGAATCATAAAATGTAGAATTTTTTTTCCCAGGAGGTCCGTGGGACAGTTGGGACACCGGGACGCATGAGACGCGAAAAAGTGAAATCACCGCACAAAGAGCTAAGTAAAGTGGGATGCAGAAAATGCGCAGGTCAATGTAACTGATGGCCTAGTCAATGGTGGGGAAGTTGGGATAGGGAATCCCAAAGTTGGGTGATGTGGAAAAAAGAGGCCTAGACCGTACAAGTACATGCAGGACATGAGTTGCTCAAAAGGGCGAAATAGCCGCAATATAAAGGAAACGTTGATGCCCGACCTTCGAACTTCAAATGGTCATAAATTTTGACCCAAAATCTCTGTTTTTCATGAAATTTGAATTTCTGGAACTCACATGATGTCCTCTACACCTCCATCTCTTATAAATCAAATACTTAGTCCCGTTAAATGCCATAAATGCCTATAAACCCAAAACAAGTACCTACACTCATAATGCCATAAATTTTGCATTTCTTAACGAAAACGCACAAAATTAATACCGTTAGAATCATGGTTACAAGACTGATGCAAAGAAATAAAGAAAATAGTAATTTGATGAGGTATTTATGGTGACTTTTTAGAAAACGTGCCCAATTTAGACCAGTGATTTTATTGGCGGTTGGGAGGACATTAATGAAGCATGGGAAGACATTTCTCACTGCTACAAGTTAAGGGACAGTATGGGGGGCCTTTTTCAAGAAACATACCATCATTTAACTTAATTTATGACATCTTGCAATTGGTTAGAGGACAAATTTCAAGATTTTCATTTCTCTCTCTCTCTCTCTCTCTCTCTCTTCTCATAATTCTATAAATTGGAGTGTTGAGCTCATTGTAAGGGAGATAGTTTTGAAGTAGTAAAAATATGTCATAATTGTTTTGATAAGCCAATGTGTTGTAAACCCTTGTAGTGGAATCCTTGCATGGTGATCCAGACCCTTATTCTACAATAGACTGAAATGTGCATATCAATGAAAGTAATAGATACAAGTTTGTGGATATCTCTTCCCCTGTTGTGTTTGTTCTCATTATTCTTTCCATTTCAATCTCATTGTCCTATATATTGTGTCTATCTTATGTTGTTGTAGATATTCATTATCATTGTGTGTTCATAAAATATTGTTGTGAATGCAATTTTCTAGATTGTGGATAACTGTTATCACCCCCTTCTAGTATGCAATTTGCTTCTATTTTTCACACATTGGAGACTATTCTCACACTCTCTTTTCTGGTGTATCACTACTTTAGTGTAGGATTTTTTTCATGTAGTCTCTCTCCCTACTTGCTTAGAAAGTTAGATTAGGATTAGATAGTTTTTCTTGCATTAGAGTAGATTGTGGTAGGTAGTTTAGGAGAAAGAACCTACTTTCTCTGGAGGTCTATCTTAAGTAGAAAGTCCCACAACTTGGAGATAGTACTCATGTTATCCAATCACACTATGATCTCAAACACACAAACTTGTGTGAACCATAGGGTGTTGTGATTCGAAGATAATAGTTAAATATAGTTATTTTGTCATGAAAATGTGTGACAGGGAAATTGGAAGTTTCTAGGCACAACAACTATACCTATGTGCTGAAATTTTCATGTTTTATCATTCCTAGGCACCCTAGGTCAAATCTGTTAGTCTGGTCACCCCCTATTTGATGTAAAATTGGCCCCCTAGGTGATTTACTAAATTCAATTTAATCCCCTAGGTGATTTCAGGAAGTTTTGAAAAGATGTTATCTTCTGGCAGTATTGGGAAGGGCTATCACTGGCCTTCCCAAGACTAGATCAACCCCACTGGAGTGGAATAGAAGGGAAAAATTCAACATGGAGGTGAATTTAAGACCTTATAACATCATGGAAATTATTTTGGAAGGTTTGGGAAATTTTTGAAAGACTTGGAGAAGTCTGAGTAAAAAATAGGGTTCACAAGCCTAGGCAGTACACAGGCCTAAAACAACTGTTGGGCTTCAGAACAAGATTCTAGGAGCTCTAGATGGAGTTAGAAGTAAAACTAAACATTACCAAAAATATAATTCCAAGCCCTACATTATGGTGAAATCATATTTTTCACAACACTTTGGCGTATAGGGTTTGCGAGGAAGTTTTTCTCAGGTACAAGTGGAGTACCAAATCAAAAATCTGATTTTTTAGGGATCTAATGGAATGAATCAAGACATGATACCCCACCATTGGATTCAAAAATTACCATTTACAGTTCAGGATCATATAAAATTTCACCAATAAATTCCATCAGGAGCTCAAGTTATCATCGTTCCAAGTTACCCTCTTGAAGACAGTTCAGGAGTTAGTCAATTTTGGGAGGACACGTGTCAGCACCAGGATCCTGGCAGGATTTTATGTCCCCGATGTCCCTAAGGTCAGGTACACCATTCTTGGAAAAATTCTCCCATCCCCCATATTACCTCTAGGACCCTCATGTGACCTTCATACTTGACAGTTCAGCCCCAAGGTGCATTTTTGGAGCTCAAATTCCCTGTCGTCGAATCAAGGACACGTGTCAACTCCAGGACCACCGTGGAATTTGATGTCCCTCACATCCTTAAGGTCAGGGAACAAAAGACATGGAAAAATGCACCGAGCCCCTATGTGGAGTCTTTTGGTCATCCATGTGACCGAATTTCAACCCCTAGTGCTTTAAAGAAACATTTTTCACCTCCATTCCCTGCCGTCGGATCGAGGACATGAGTCGTCCTCTTGACCACCATGGAATTTGATGTCCCTCATGTCCCTAAGGTCAGGGACATCAAGACATGAAAAATTTTCCCAGCCTTCTCCCTCCATGATTTCAAAAAATTAAAATTCTAACTGCCGCTTCACCTGCTTTCAGTGCTTCTAGTTGCTTCCACTCCCGTGCACAGATATTTCCATTTTACCTCTATAACTTCTCATCCATCATTATACCATTTCTGAACATTGAACAAGACTTTCCAAAAAGGTAATTTCCTTCCAATCCATGAAATCATGTAGGTCCCAGAAGGAAATTTGAGAAAACATAGAAGGAGAGGCACAAAACGAAGAAGGAGAAAACAGAGAAAACTCCATGGCCATGAAACGAGAAGTTGAAGAAATCTCTCAAATGGATGCATGAAACAACAAGATGTATTTTTTTTTCATTCCTCTACCTAAGGCCATCAATAATACACCTTCAAACTCTCCTCTCATGCAACAAAGCATCCACAATGAAGAAATCCCACTTCTGGCTCAACGAAGAAAAAATCCAATTTCCCGTCAAACCGTTGGGTGAAATGAAGTAGAATTACACGTGAAGCATCAGAAGAAAAAACCACATCAAAAATATAAGTTTTTTTTTGCAAACAGAGGAGAAAAAAAGACCTGTAATTTTGAGGTCCATTAATGGTTGCCACATCCAGAAGCACTGCCAGGTCCAAAATTTGAAACTTTAAAATCTCCTGGACTATTAAGCGGGCAGGCCTGAAATTTTAGAGGGGTGATATTGGGAAAAAACCCATATCAAAAAAATTAATTCCACATCAATCCAACCTCCAGAATCCCACTTTCTAAAAATAACAGGTCTACTACATAGGGACTGCTATTTCGAGAAAGTCATCAATAAAAGAACCTGCGAAGGAGACGGTGACATTGAAGATGCACTGAAGCTGAGAACTCACCAGAATGACATTTTTTTGACACTTACTAAAAATAGTAAGTGGTCCCATAGACACCTACTAAAAATAGAAATTTGATCTAGAAGGAATGAGGAACATAGGGAGAAAGAGGAAAACAGAGCCGCAACATCCAGTTGAAGATCGGGGACTTGATTTTTCACACTTACTAAAAATAGTAAGTTGTTCTTTCTGGGATAAACATGAAGACGAAGTGGATGGGTCAGAAGCTGACACAACCCTTCACCTATGAGTATGATGTGGAAGACAACGATGTCTTGTACATGGACCTGAATGACCTTAAGACTTGCATGGCCTCCAAGGACTGAAAGAGAGGATTGAAGACTAGATATTCACAAGTGGCTTGTTTGTTGCTACAGGAAACCTAGTGTCTATGTAGAGTCTCAAGTTAGTCCTAGCCTACTCTTTCCACTACGAGCCTGAGACACAGAACCATCTGAGCTAACAATGGTACAATGATGGTGATCATCAGCCCTAGGACCATTTCACTCTCTCTGTAGATACTGACATCCCCCAACATGGTCATCATCTCAAAGGATAGGGCCTTGCATGATTGGGAAACAATGGATTCATATGTCCAAGGAGTAGTGCTTAGCTCATGGTTGAAAATAGGAAGAAAGCCTTCTAGGATGCCCAAGAATCTTCCAAGGTGTGAGTTCTGAGAAGGGTATTCTGATGTCATCACTCTCCTTAGTAGAGTTATGGGTGAAGCAAGCACGAGAGACTTCTAGGACTGGATGGGCCTTTTCATCTTGAATATTGACAGAAGGAAATCAGAGAATTGACTGGGGGAAGATCATCAGTGATAATATCCATCTATAATTTCTCCAAGTGCACATGAAAAATAAGTTCCACATGACTTCTTACCTAATTTATCTCCTTGCAAGTTCGAGATCATTCAAAGGATTGGCTCTCACACAGAACATTGCTGCCAAGGTACCTACATTCGAGAAACTTCCATAGTTGGTAATGGAGGAGAGAAACACACATTTCACTTGTGTGAATGATGCATTCACCATGTACGTGGTCTAAAGCTTAGAAGGGGATCTTGAAGCTAGGATGTCACCACAAGCGACATCCCTAATCAAGGAATATGGCTCGTACTTCATACAATTCTCAACCTTCTCCTACATATGAGTCATTGGCTTTGACCAAGCTTCGCTGAGACTACCTAAGTACCTTAGTGACCAGATTGTATTGTTTGAGCTCTGCAGACAGATCACTCAAGTGAATAACAAGCTCAGAAGTAGGAGAAAGAAGTTGATTTCATTCCCTATATCTCTAGGGGTGTTCATGTGTAAAATATCTCACCTGGAGGCCACTTTCACACATCTGACTTTGCATTCCTACATCACCAGGCCCAACTTTGACATCTGAGAAGATCCTAACTCATTCTACATCCCAAAATTGCAACATGAGCCACAAGTCGAGGACTACTGGGCCAACTGTATTGACAAGTTCGAAGTACGTGAAAATGACCACATGAGGATGCCAATCAGTCAAGATGAAGAAATTCAAGTTCTCTTGGTATGAAGACATCTTGCATGATGATGGGATAGAAATGTATGATCCTGAGTACGCAACAGTCAAGATGTCCCCAATGCCCCAAATCAACTGGCATGTTCGTGAATCAGGAGATATATTGGAGTGGACTGAAAAGGTGGTGAGGAGAACGAGGAACTGGTTTCAGAAGAAGAGGACTATGGTCATCCAGTCACGAGGAATTTCTCCAAGCTAGAAGAAAGCTTCACATCATTCATCTTCAAAAGTGGTGGAGGTGACTTCCAGCTCTAAACACTCTGGAGTGAGTTCAAAAAGGAAGGCCACAAAATTGGAAACTTCTTCCCGTGAGAAGACACCCAAGAAATTCAGGGTAGAAGAAGGCTCATTGGCGTCAATGCAGGAGGAAAACTTGATCTCATTAATGCAAAAAGAAAATCCAATAGTAGAAGCACAAGAAAATGAGGAGTACATGGTTCACGATTCAGTCTTCGAGCTACCACAAGAGGTCTCCTCTTGTTGACACCAATCCCCTCTCATTCAGGACTTCCTCCTCCTCCAGAACAAGAATGGTTGGTGCACCCATCATTGATCCTGAATCCGATGAAATGTTTCCATGGATGTGGGAAATGGTCATCCCTGACACTCACATTGTGAAACAAGTAGCAGCCTCTGATCTATCAGCAATTGTGTCATTGGCTAAAGAAAAGAGGTCAAGAAAGATTGCACATACAACATCACGATTCTACAGCGGGGAGACAGGTAATCAGTACATCGAAGTAGCTCGGCCAAAGGTAATCAAGCCAGTGGATGAGATGACACTGGCCGACTACGAGATGAGCATGATCCAATTGGGACCAGCTACTCATGAGGGAGATTTGCACATATATCAACAATATTTTGCTTGCATGGTGGCAAGGAATAAATAATATAAAGAGAAGATTGAGGTACTAGAGGAACAAGTACAAACTCTTTCATCTTATGTGCAACACCTAGTGGAACCAAGCACTACAACACTTCCTATTGAGAAAGTGGCACCCATCAGTAGCTTCGATCCAGAATCCATCAGAAGAATGCATGAGCTCATGATGCAGGGGAAAGAAAACAATGAATGGATCAACTCAATCTCTGAAAAAGGGAAGCCAACACTCCAAGAGGCAGTCAAGCTCTTTGCGTACATGTGCGCAACAACCAATAGAACACTAGCACTCAAAGAGGATGTGGAGAAAGAAAGAGAGTACTGGGAACCTCTGGGACTAGTAGTGAGTGAGATGAGCAACACCCATCGTCAGGATTTGATTGACAAGAAGGTTTTTGAAAATCCTGTAGAAGACTTGACACGTGTATGGGTGAGGGCCTTGGCAATCAGGTTGAGGAAATCAATCAGGCCTTCACAGAGCTAGAGGAGAAAGAAGAACAAACATACAAGCTGTAGGATAGTATAAATCAGAAAGTTCAGAAACTTGGAGTACCTACAATGAGCGAACACACAACTGTTGATGAGTTGATCGACCCTTTCAAAGAATATGTCAAAAAAGGGGTGGGTAACCCATTTTCCTTCACTAAGGATACTCTTGACTTCCTCTTAGAGAATTGAGCCTCCATTGCACTTATCACAGAAAAGAAATCATCATGGTTTGGGAAGTGCAAGGACATCAATAATGTGATCGATGGATGGACCGAAACCTTGAGCTGCATTTACATCCCTCATGTTGACAAAGTAGAACCTGTAGCAGCTTGCTTTAATAAGGATCTTGGAAAGGCATAAGTATTCTCATGAATGCGAAGTGGAGAGATAGTCAGAGAACGGAGCCAATTCCACCGCAGTAGCTCATTCTTCCACATAATTCTTCTTCTTTCTTCTTCTTCTTCTTCTCTTCTCACTCAACGCTCTCTCTCATCAATGTTATATTTTTGCGTTGAGGTTTGCACTTTTTAATATTACTTTAAGTGACTTTAGAAACATAATGTAAACTTTAAGTTTCCTTGATTTTATAAAAGGGACTTAAATATTTAAGTGGAATATGAATAGTCTAAAGTCAAATTAAAGTATTTGAAAAGTCACTGGGAAGATGAAGAGTTGCATCCTCTTCTATAAATTGTAACTAGCTCCTCATTTGATGGTCTTCTTAGACAACTTCTAAAATATTCTTGAACTTCTTAGATATTAGAGTTGTTTTTTGTGAATTCATGAGAGAGATATCCTTGTGAAGAGAGTAAAGAGATAGAAAATTTCTTCTATTTTTTCCTACTCAAAATGTCTTCCATTTCTATGATATGTACAATTTCTGCTTGAGCTTCAATAAAGGAAGAATTAATTTTAGCCTTTTTTGACTGAGGGGTTTAGTGGTACTTTATGTTCATCAAACTCTATTTGGTGTTATTGTTTTTACGCAAATTCTTTTTCTTCTAAATTTAAGTGCATGTAATGAAGTTTTTGGCTGGTGTATGTAAGTCTTTGATTTTCTACTTGCAACATTAGTTTATCTTTTCTAATTTTCTCACTCCCTTTCCCACTCTCCTAGAAAATTCTTCCCTTGCAGATATCTGCAAGATTTTTCCACAGGGTCAGTGGAGTGTCCCTATTGGATCCTCAGCCATAAGGCCACCAGGAGAAAACTCATTTTACTCGCGCATACACATACGATAGTTGCACCAGTTAAGTAGAGGGACTTAGGCTCCCAAAGCATTAAAAAGATAACCAAATTTTCTTCTTAATGAGATAAGATGAAACTAAATATGGATCACAATTGTCAATACAATATTTAAGATGTTTGAAGTGGCATGACACATTTTCTTGACCTAAAAGTCTTTTTTGTAGCATGATATTACAAATTTATTTCACAAACACAGAGTGGCTACCTCCCATGACTTGTCAAATGGGATTCTAAAACCAAAACAAAGTAAATATTAAAAGGGTGTGCATTTTGTTTAAGGGTTCCTAATGTGAATCCAACTGTAAGAGGTTCAAATACCTCCAAAGAACACGCAAACAGATTTGTAAATTAAAACCAGTTATTTCAAAATAGATTTTTTCTCATTCTGGAATCCAAACTAATATTTTACATCATTACAATCCACCTTTTATTTCACGTCTACTCTAAAAACCGTAAAATGTCAAAAAACCCTAAATTATCAAAAAACCCTAAAATGCCAAAAATTACCTACTAGCAAAACAACTCGGATGGGCCCCAAAATTTTCATGCCAAATATTCCTTAATAGATTAAGGCTCACGCAAAATTTTGACTTATTCTAATAAGCACAACAAAAGTTATTAAAGTTCTAAGACCTAGTCAAAAGTGAAAAAACATTCGGAGCCAATTTTAGGCCACTAGATGAAGGAATTCAGGCCCGAAAACATGTCAGAATGGCCTCATCCTTGCTGAAACTTAAACTTAAAATATCAATAATGTATATCTACCACCATGTAAAATTTCAAGCCGATCCAACGGTCGGATCAAAAGTTATGGTCTCTGCAAGTTATTCTCCTACATCATTTTCCCCTTGTTGAAAAGAATTCAGCTCCTGCGAATTCAGTTGACAGAATTCATCTAATTTTACACTATAAATATTCTTCAACTCCCACTCAAGAATACAAGTATTTTATTCTTGTTGCACCAAATATCTGTTGTAGCTCCCATGCCTAGTAGTGACTGCCTTTTGGTCCAAGACACGCATAACCCTTTCCTTTTTCTTCTTCGGCATCTACTGCTCCCAGTTTATTTCTTCCTTCTCCAAAAAAATTTCATCATGACATGGAAAGTTAAATAAGTCAGAAACATTAAAAACTAGTGACATAGAAAAGTTTTTAGGTAGCTCCACCTTGTAGACATTATCACTCATTTTCTTCAGAATCCTAGACAGCCCAATCTTCTTATACTTGAGTTTATTATATGTCCCTTTTGGAAACATCTCTTTTATAAGATGAATCATCACCATATCTCCTTCTTCAAATACACTTACTCTCCTACCAGCATCTGTAACTATTTTATGTTGCGCATTACTCACTTTTAGCTTTTCCCTCACTTCATCCTGTAGTTGTAGAATGTGTTATGCAAATGATTATGCATCATCACTAGTTTTATCTTAATTATGTAGCACAATTAGATCTAGGACCCCCTTAGGATTCCTAACATATAAAATCTAGAAAGGAGACCTCCCTATTGACCTGTTTACCAAGCTATTATACGCAAACTCATCTTTTGGTAAAGCTAAGCCCCATTTTTTTTGGATTTTCTCTAACTATGCAACGTAGGATATTTCCCAAGATTTTGTTCACTAATTTCGTTTGCCCATCAGTCTAGGGGTGATATGCACTACTGAACTGTAGATGTGTCTTCAATTTACTCCACAGGTCTTCCAAAAGAGACTCAAAAACTTCGTGTTGTGATCTGAAGTGATCGTTCTTGGAACTCCATGCAATCTAACCACTTCTGAAAAAATTAAATTTGCAACTCTGGAAACATCATTAGTTGTTTTACAAGAAATGAAATGTGCCATCTTAGAGAATATTTCAACCAAAAAAAATATAGAATCATTCCCTCACTGTGTATTACGAATTCCTAACATGAAATCCATACTCAAATCAACCCATGTCCCTGTAGGGATAGGTAATGGTATATACAACCCAGTATTCTGTGCATGGCCCTAAGCCATTTGGCACACTCTACATCTTTCTACAATCCTAATTATGTCCCTCTTTACCTTTGGCCAATAATATTTTTCTACAAGAAGAACAATTGTCTTACGTATACCAAAGTGTCCAGCCAACCCCCCATCATGCAATTCTCTTATAATATTTCCTCTCATTGAACCAACAAGGACACAAAAATTTTCTCCCTGAACAAATAACCATCCTTCATCAAATAATTAGAAGAACCACTACCTACTGTAGGGTCCTTAAGTTGTCTCACAACATCACCAAAATCCAGATCACCTTCATACAATTCCTTGACTTCCTCAAACCCTACTACTTCATTTTCCATTGTTGTCAAAAGTGTTACATGCCTACTCAAGGCATAACAACTTGATTATGTTTACTCGAATTATGTTTTAAGACAAAATTATATTCTTGCAAAAATGAAACACATTTTTCTTGCCTAGTATTTAGTTTCTTCTGTGTGTTTACATACCTCAAGTCGTCATGGTCAGTGAAGAGTACAACTTCTTTTGCTACCAAGTAATGTCTCCAGTGCCTTAATGCCTGAACAATAGCATTAAATTCCACATCATAAGTAGAATATTTCCTCCTGAATTCATTTAAATTTTCACTAAAGAATACCAAAGGTCATCCTTCTTGACTTAGTACATCTCAAATCCCAACATGTGAGGCATCACAGTCAACCTTGAAGACCTTGCTAAAATTTGGCATTACCAAAACAGGTGCTTTTGACACTTTCTTCTTCAACAATTCAAAACTATTTGTTGTTGCTTTAGTGCATGCAAACTTCCTCACTTTTGTACATTCTGTTATGGGTGCAACAATGCTACTTAAATTCCTGATGAATTCCTATAGAAAGTTGCCAATCCATGAAAACTACGAACCTCTGTCACGTTCCTTGGAATATGCCATTCTAAAATTGCCTTTACTTTTCCCTCATCCATCCTCACCCCATCACCCGATATCAAACACACACAAAAAAAAGACTCTTATGAATAAATTTACACTTTTTTCAGTTTGCATATAGACTCTATTTATGTAACAAGTCTAACACCAATTTCATATATAACAAGTGTTCTTCCACTGTCTTACTGAATATCAAAATATCATCAAAATAGACAACAATAAACTTACCATTGTATTATCGGAGTACTCTGTTCATCAGCGTCATGAATGTACTGGGTGCATTAGATAGCCCAAATGGCATCACCATCCACTCATAAAATCCTTCCTTTTTTTTGAAATCCATTTTCCATTCAACCCCTTCACGGATCTGGATCTGGTAGTACCTATTCCACAGGTCAATCTTGCTAAAATATCGGGCTCCCACTAGCACATCCATCATATCATCCAATCTTGGAATTAGGAATCGATACTTAATTGTGATCTTATTTATGGCCCTGTTGTTTATACACATTGTGTAGTATCCATATTTTTTACAAGTCAATAGTGCTGGAGTTGCACATGGACTCGTGCTTTCTCTCACTAAACCTTTCTGTATTAGATCTATCACTTGTCTGTTCAAATCTTCACTCTGTGTCGGAATCATGCGATAGGCTACCTATTTTAGATGGGACAATCCTTGGATAAAATCAATATGGTGTTGAATATCTCGTTTTGGAGGTAACCCATCTAGTAGCTCATCTGGGATGACATATTTGTATTTGCTTAGTACCTTTTCCGCAACAATAGGTATATTAAAATCCTTTATTTCCATATTCTTTGACATCAATGCATAACTCCAGCTAACTTCTTCCATTTTTGTAACAAAATCTTTTGTAGCCAACAAGCCCTCACTCTTCTCTTCTTCCTTGAAGGGTAACAAGACCACCTTTACACAATCCTTCAAAAAATTATATGTATTTTTCCCTCCATCAAGTGTTACCTTTCTATCATATTGACAAGGCCTCCCCTGTAATATATGGCGTGCATCCATTGGGATAACATCACACCAAACCTTATCTTTGTAGGTATTCCCAATCGAAAACCTTATAAGGCATATTTTATCTATGGTTACCTCATTTCCTTTCTTGAACCATGATATACGATAGGGATATGGGTGCTTCTCACATTCTAGATAGAGTTTATCAACCATCACAGTTGAAACCATATTTTCACATCTACCACCATCAATAATAATTTTACATACCTTTTCTCTAGAGGTGCATCTTGTTCGAAATATATTTGTTCACAGCCACAAATCAACACAAAAAAACATCCTGTTATTTCTCCTTCCTTGGGGAAATCATCTTCCTCCTTATCATGAGGGTTTCACCCATGTCTATAGCAACCTCCATTTATTCTTCTTCTTCAGCTTCAACCAGATTTAGTCGTTGTTATTCTCCTTGTCATCTATCTTGTGTAGGATAGTGTGGACACTCAAAAGCTATATGCCCCTCTTCTCCACATCTGTAACATGTATATTTCCTTTGGGGGATATTCTATCCTCGTCCTCCATTATAACCTTTTCCCCTCTAAAACCCCCTACACCTTTGGTAGTTACCATGGCTTTGACAAGAATCTTCATGCCCTTCTACATTAGAGGACTCACCTTTTGTAGATTCAAATCTACCCCTACCTCTCATGGAGATGATGATGACCCTCTCTTTATACCTCTTCTAAAATTATTCCTCTTGTTCTTTTCTTATGCCTTTAATGCGAGTTTATAAGCATCATCCAGGCTATGGATCCGAAGCATACTCAAATTATCTTGGATGGTGTAGCTCAACCCATTTATATGCCATGTAGCCTTCTGTTATTCAGACTCTTCCTATTCCACCCTGATTGACAACTTGTAAAATTCATTGATATAGTCATTAATGCCGAGATCCTTTTGTCTTAGGTTTTAGAACCTTCGAAAGAGTGTCTGAGCATAATTTACAGGAAGAAACTTTTCTTTCAACTTCTTTACCATTTTATTCCAATTTTGGATCTTTCCCTTTCCATTCCTTTGTCTTTCATTTTGTAAGTGATCCCGCCAGATCAACGCATGTTCAGAAAACTTAGTACATGCAAAATTAACCTTCTCCTCCTCTGAAAAGGTTTTTCCACTCAAAAGATTTTTTCCATGCGATTCAACTGGTCAATCAACTCCTCTGGTCATAACCCTCCACCATAATCAGGAACATTAATCTTGATTTCATCATTCTTTCCCTCTAAAGCCTAGATTAATCTCTCCTCAAACGGTCTCTCATTCACAGTTTCTTCATCTCTATCATTTTCTTCTTCATCTCCTCCTTCATTCATTATTGGAGGCACTGTCGACACTAAAATTTTCCTCCAAAATTTCCATTTCATTAATATATGTATTAGGAATAGGATGTTGTTAAGTGTAATTAGTAGTAGCGTCCGATAGAAGATAACGGCACCGTCAGTACGGTGCCGCCAATAATGTGGAGTACGGTAACAGTCAAAGTACAATAGGAATGTTGTAAAAAGTAAATATTTGTCGTAAGTGGTCCGGTAATGTTAAAATGTCAAAGTTTGGGTAATTAGAGAAGTAGGGTCTACATGATTAGGAATTAGAAATATTATATTGGTAATAAGGACAAGGAGTGAGGTCATAAATATTTTGTGTATTTTATTTGTAAAATGTCTAAAAATGTGGAACCCATGTAAAATGATAAGGTTTATCTTATCTTAACAAGATAAGCTTACATGTACAGATAAGAGTTAAGGTATGGAATATGATTCGTCAGAGTGGATTTCTTATCCTATCTTAGAGATAGGATGGATAAGCCTGGAAGTTCTATAAATAGAGAGGCCACCCCCCTCATTTAGCATAGAAAGAAGTAGTGAGAAATATTGTAGGAAGTGTGCGAAGGAAGCCATCAGTTAAAGGTGTGTTGAAGAAGCCATCGAGAGGTGTAATTGTAAAGTTTCTCCCATAGTCTTGTTGAAGAATCTCATGGGTGAGATTGTAACAGTTTCATGTTAATATTATAATTTATTTTGATATTTCAGATTTGTCGTCATTCTGTCTTATCATAGTCAATGGTATTCTTGTGTTATGTTGTTTTGTTTCCAGATTACGTCCACCAAACTAAAGGCTGTGCATTAGTAAATAATCATAGCACGAGGAGTTCCCGGTGAAGAATTATCATAGTGCCGGATTGCTGATGACAGGTACAACAATATTCTTTCGTATATATAATAAAACAATAATGTTTGTTTTATTATATTTATATACAAACCGCTCACTAACCAAATATTTACCATTACAACCATACGGTAATTATAAACACGTGTAAATAATAATTACCCATGTAAATATTAATATCCTAGCATCCTTATGATAGCTATGAGCCCATCTATACTCAATAGAATTGCTGACATCATTTTTGGCAACTCTCATTATTTTTCAGTTGCATTCATGCATGTGATTAGAGGGTGTTCTTCCACCATAATTGACAAGGGTGAGATGGAAGGTGAAGATGCCCCATTGGAAATGCTTTTGTTGGTCAAGTTATTGAGCAATTTTTAGTTTTTTTCCCTTTCTTTGAGCTTACTAGCTAGGTGGAAAGTGTTTGTCCAGCTGAGTGTACAAGGGAAGAAATTGTACTATCGTTTTTGAGGACAAAATTGGGATAATTGGTTGTTTCTTCAAGGCAGCCATAATACTTTATGGGCTGCCAAGAAAGTTCAATGAAGATACGAGCAACCATTGCATAAGTTTGTTTTTGCAAAAGTGCTCCCACTTGACAAACACAAGAGCTAGATTATGAGAGTACTTACATCATGTTCTTTCACTTTGGTACATTGGCACTTGGTTATGAGAGCTTGGATTTGCTTGAGGGCAAGCAAATTTAGGGAGGGAGGACTGTAATGTCCCATTTTCTAGATTAAAAATAATTAATAATATTTTAAGTTGGGCACTGCCATTTCTTCATTTTGGGACAACTTAATAATATTCTTATTAAAATAAAAGGTATTTTTAAATACAAAAGTAGAAAAAAGACCCTTAGCCTATTTTCAGTCGGCTAAAAGGGAGATGTCGTCTCTCTTTAGGAGGGAAAAACAAATGTTACAAAAGAAATAAAGAGGCCTACATGGAGCACTCCACAAAGAAAGGAAAGAAAAGGCTATAAAAGAAAATGTTGGGGCTCATTGTAATCATCATCTTGTAAATTATATACTTCTCTTTTGGGTTGGAGCATTGAGCTCTCATTTTCAGCCTTTCAAGAAAAAAACCCTCATTGGATCTTATTGATGACAAAAACCCTCATTTGTTCCATTAGTGGCTTCATCTAGGAGTCACATTTGGGCTTCAAAATTCAGAATTTCTGAACGGAAAGAGTTTCCATCAGTGCTAGGGCACAAATTCCAGCTAGGGCACACCTTTTTGGGGCTGTCACATTCATTTCCAGCTTAATCTACTCATTTGGAGATTTTGGGATCACTTTTCAGTGGGTTTCGTGGTTGGAAAAATCTTATTCTAATTTAATTGGATAGCTGATATTTTGTGGTCAATTTGAGCTATCATTTGCATTTTAATAATCCAGGTATTTATGAAGATATGGAATTTTGAAGTTTCAGTTGTTTTTGAGTAATAATTAATTCCAACGGTCTATAATTTATTGTTAAAGCATTTATTTTGCATGAATTCATCAAGTGTTTCATGCCGTTTATGTATTTTTGAAAATTTATGTGTCAAAAAGGCTAAAATATGAATTCTACCTAGATCGCTTAGGGTTTCGTGGACCTAAAACAGGTCGTTGCCCTATATCTTACAAAAAATTGAGTTTACTATCAATTGGGGTTTGTGTTATTTCCTTGTTTTTCAGTTTCAACCCAAAAAGGGACATTACATATATCAAAGGAGGAGTTGAGATTTATTTAGGATCCAGGTACTTCTAACTGCTCTAGGACAAGCAATCTTGGGAAGGGGGGTCTGTCATGTCCCTTTTTGAAGGTTGATTTTTAAAGACCTAAACTCATTCTTCTCCCCACCGGTCTAAGGAAGAAAGCAAGGGGAAGATCTGGATTAGATTTTTATTGTTGTTTCGGTAGTTATTTTTATTATTATCTTGTATCCTATTGGGAAGCCTAGCGCTCTAATAGAAGAACCTAAGTAGTTAGGAAATAAAAGTATTTTGAGCATGTCAGCTCCAAATACTAATTAGATATTTCAAAGCACTTTGGGGTCGGCCATCATTTTTTGTATGGTAAAGCACTCCTTGTGGTTATAAAAGGAGGTCGCTTGGCCATTAATGAATTATGTTTTTGGTGAATTTTCATATCTTGGTGAAGGATTGCTTATGAAGCACCTTTTCCATCTCTCAAGGATGAAAATCATTGATTGAGACCCTTACAAGGATGAAAACCCTTGTGGAGAAGTTGGTGTGGACGAAACCCCACACTACACTTGGTTTTCTACGCTTCATTATTGGTAACAACTGATTTATGCCCTAAGCGACTTTCTCAGGAGAGTGTTTTGGATGAAGAGGTTGGTTTTTATGTGAACAATTTGAATGATTGGATTCTCTGTAATTTCAAAACGTGAAATATTCCATTTCTATCAATTATCGAATGTATTCCAATGATATTTCAATTCTAGAAATTATCATTTAAATCTGCAGTGGATGGGTTGCATGATAAATTAAAAATAGCACTTGTGGGTTTCAAAAAATCAATTTTCTTGCATTTAACAATTGTTGGTTATTTATTTTAAATTCTAAGCATTTTTTCTAAGGGTTTGCGGGAGATTTGTGCCTAGAAAAGTGTGTTTGACTTCTCCTAAGAGGTTGCCACCCTATGCGCAAAGTGCTGACAGCGTTTGAGGGTTTCAAAGTAAATTTTCATTCATCTACAGTCTGCCCTAGTTCTGATTTCAGTCCTTCACAACCAGCTTTGGGCCATTTCCGAAAGTCCCCCAAAAAGGGACATTACAAGGGCAATTAACATAATTAAACACCCACGCCCTACATCATGCTATTACTAGTTCTTTTCAGGCTGTCTAGCCATATGGATTTACAAAATAGGGAGAGTTGAGAACCTGTCACCTTAACTTCCTGAATGCAAAGAATATCCAAGTCTACAAAAATTCTTCGAACATCTCTAACAATATATTTGCGATTGGATTCTATAAGACCCCTCACATTACATGAGATGCAATTCGTGGGAGACGTGAATCAAGGGCCATAACTTTTGAATCTAAGCAGTTCAAGGCATCAGATTGGTTTTGCAAGAATTGAGGATTATTTTGCTTCATAAATTCTTGATAGTCGATATTGTATACCTCCTTCGTCGACTCCACACTTCGTGCAGGACTATGGTCTCAGCTTGACATGGTGTTCCTCACAGGTCTACGGGCCCTTTTGATTGGGCCCCGTGAGATGGATGGCGACAATGAATGGGAAGCAGGAAGTGTCGAGGTTAGCCGAAAAGAACTTGAACGGTCCATGAGAACGTTGGCCGCTCTTTGCATAATGGAAAACTTAGGTAACATCGTTGGAGTTTTCTCGTTGGAGTTTTTGTTGAATAAGGCTCTGGGGCAAGTCGTGAGACCTGCATATGTTCCTTATCAATTGGCTCATTGGATCCACTGTTTGGCATCGATTTGGCCTTAGAAACAGCTCTATGTTTGTTTTTCAGCCTCATGATATTTGAGTTACATAGAGTGCATTTCAAATGTTTGGTATTATCATCTTGTTGGACAATGTATTTCATCTCCACTAAACGACTTGCCATGGCGTTGTTGATAAGGTACCTCCCTGCAAAAAAAATGATAAACATTTTCAATACATATACTTATTGAAATCAATTTTAAAGAACATAATAACAAAAAATTAAAATTAAACTATACGAAATAAATTTAAATTTTAAAAATTTAAGGATATAAATAAAAAAACATTTTTTAGAGATACTATTAACAAAATATATAATGTGTAGTTATTAACGTTGATAACGTTAATAACGAAATATTATTTATTTTTTTATTAATGGTAAAAGAGGGTTAAGGGACCCTACCCCGTACAAAAAGTGGAGACAAATATAATACAATGAGGATCAAATGAAGCAGCCTTTACCAACAGTATAAAGAAAAAAATAGCAAGTCCAAACCAACAACCCATATGAAAAAAACAACACAAAATACCAAACATCAAGTATTAGACCCTTCCCTTAGGATCGTAAGTGCATCTTAAGGGGGGTATTCATGTTCTTTTTTCTGTTCACAACCATCCAATCCTTTTCCTTATTAGGATTTTTATTTTCCTTATTATGGATTGGAATAATCACTTCTCAATTCTCCTTAGACATTTGAGTCCTTGAAGAAGCCAAAGGAAGGGGACATGTTACATTTTCCTCATCTATCAAATTTGTAGAAATATGAAGAACTTGTTGTGGATCCATCTGAGTTGGAGGAAGCACTTCCTCTATATTGGAATCTAAATCAACATCTTTCTTAGACTTACAATCTGATTCACTATCAGATGGGTCGTTTACAACCAGGTGACTAGCATATGAATTATTCCACCAAGAGCTTATACTTTTAACATGTTTTCTCCCCAAGTGATAGTCTGAAGCTAAATGACTAAGAGAAAAGCATGTTTGACACTTGAAGGGAAACCATTCATAGTTCACATTTCTTATCCAAATTCTATCCTCAACTTTGAGTTCAATAGTGGCTGGAAAGTCTACAGAAGTATTCATATGAACCAAAATTCTAACGTATGTAGTGTTCTCATAATATTCAGTCTTTTGATCAATAGCCAACCATTTTCCTAAGGTATTAGCTATAGAGGTTAAACAGCTCGCCATCCAAAATTGGAATGGATGATAGGGTAGGCGAATTCAAACTAGTTTTTCTTGGAAGGTAGCAGTCAACGGGTTAAACAAAGGGAACCATGGTTTCATAAAAAGAAAATGGGATTGGAGATCCCAAAATCTACCAAATATCAAATCTCTATCTGAAGTTACATAAAACATTACTATAAAAAACCCATGTGAAGTAAGGTAAATATCCAACTTACCTTCCATCATGGGACTCCAATGGATTAAAATCCATTCATGAAGAGTGGGAAATCACGGGAAGAAGTTGTTTAGTCTACAAATAAAGCCATTTTTAATGAAAAAAGCTTCAAATTTCACTACCTCCGCCCCAAAACTAACAAAGGGAGTAGATTTGGAATAGGCCATAGGTTTTTGGCTAGGTTTCTTAACCACATCCTGAAAGATGCAAGTGGGATCCATTTTACTCTTGTTCCTATTTCCTATAGCATAAAAATGAGAAGAAGATCCATATTTGTTCACGGCTCCAGTAACATTAAGAGAACTGCCAGAATTTCCTAAGCCTGACTAGCCAAGATTTCCATAACCCACACTTGTCTCCAAGAGCCTGGATCCAATGTCACTCACGTCTACAGAAGCTATTTCATTTGTTCCATGTGAAAGGGCCCCCTTCTCATGAAAAGACACTGATAAAGATCTAAGAATCAGGGTATGGGGGCTGCAAGTATGGGAAATAGAGCCTCATGAAGGGACAGAAGAGCTAGATCCAATAGCTTTTTCAACAGGGGAGCCACCAGCACCAGAGACAACACCTCCATTAGTAGAAACACCCTGCAAGAAACCAAGCCCGACGTCTAACTCACTAAGGTTAACCTAAAACGAGACATCATCGTGAAGAGAGAGATGACCATTACCAATCCTTCCCTGGCAAATCAAGGTCTTTCCGCCACATCCTCTGCCAAAACATGGAACATAGTCACCGCCATGATTGCTAGGGTGAGGAAAACCAATGTCCATGTTTAATCAACTATTATTTGGGGAAAGTACATTCATTATTAATACTTCAATTGATTTCTTTTATGTCTATGAGATATTGAAATAATTAAGAAAAAAACTATTCTAATTTATTTTTTGAGATTCAAATACATGTTATAATCAAGATACAAAATATTATCTCTTCTACATTCTCTATCATATCATATAACTATAATATATTAAGAGTGGATCAGTAAAATCTATGTCAACCTATCACTAAGAGTGGTTAATATAACAGATCCAAATTTAATTTCTTGTAGATTTACCTCTAAATCCATTATTGGATTATTTTAAAAATCTATTAGATTAATATTATTGAATGTGTATGATTCTAAAATTTAAAAAAAGACATGAGTTTTAAAGCATTTTTTAAATATCCTTATATAGTTTTGTTCTCTCATTTATTAAAAACTCTCATATTGAAATTTTACAAACTAAATGAACTCTCCATTTCATAGTTTATGTGAGTCAAATAAGGGATCTCCATAGTAATACTTTATGGCATATAAGTACATTATCCATCGGAAATCATTTTTAAGGAATTGGATTGTTGGTACCAAATCTTATTCCCCCATAATCTTTATTCTTTTATATGGAGGATAAGAACTAGTGTATTTATTATCCTTCCAAAGGAAGATATATAGTCTTCACCAACATCAAAATTCATTTTTACTTAAACCAATCCAACTCCTCACACATGTTTTCATAAAATTTAGTAAATAAATTTCAAAAAATTAAATTTAAGAAAAAAAAAAATCTTTAATTTAACTGGCTATCGCTTTATTTTTAATGGCACAACAACTTTATAAAATTTGTAATGGCGTGCTATAGTTTTTGGGAAGGAAAGATTTTTGATTTTTTGCTTTTTTTACTTTTTTTCACCTAATTTTCTGTATGTATTCAATTTTCTTTTCGTTCTCCAATTTGTTTTATTGTTGCATTTTTCTTAAAAAAACATTATCTTCACTTTGCTCATGTTTTTTTTGTTGTTGTTTGTCAAAGAATTTTATGGTTGCTGCATAAAAATAAAAATCCCACATAATAAATTATAAAAGTCACGAGAACAAATGGTATGACGAGGCCATTCCATTGTAAGTTATTTTGGACACTTTTTTTTATTTTTCTAGCTTGGAAATATTCTATCACATGAAAAATCTTTAAAAGTGGCCACCCAATATTGATTCTTATAATTGTTTTACAGTAATACAAATTTGTGTTTTCCTTGTAGCAAAGAGAGAAGAAATAAAACGTCCATGTTATGTTTGGTAGTAGCATCAATTCATGCCCACATCAGTTGAGCAAGGTGGCGAATGTTTTTTTTCAAAATTAATGGTGTTAGGTAATCTTGAGCCCCATGCATATTTTGGTTTTGTGTGTGTTTCTCTCATCTTCTATCTACCTTCTTGCACATACATTTATTGGTATTGTGGCTATTTTATTTTTTTGCCCATTGAATTTTGAATTCCTCACCAATGTCACATGACATGTGGTACACTTCCGACCCTTTATGTTTTTGGGTGCTCCGAACATGAAGGTTACATAATTAGTTGTAGCTAATAAACTCGTCAGGTCCATATTCTTTCAAAAGCAGTCTGTGGGTGGTGATCAACTGTCCATTGCAGGACACATGACATGATTCCTCCAACCATTTGGGAGATGAACTCCGACAGATGTGAGAGCCACAAAATGAGGCATAGTTTATTGTAGCATTGGGTCCGGTCATGTGTCTAGTTATACGAACAAAATGTGGAGGCACAAGTATGTTTATATATATATATATATATTCTCCTCTGAGCTATTTGTTCTCTATTTCTATATTCTATGCTACTGCATATATCTCTCTTGAGCTAATGATGCTCAATTTTTTATAGTAAAAATCATGCGGCATATATATATAGATCTGCAGCTCAAGGAATATAGAAAAAAAGAAAAATACATTTGCAATAGAAAACAAAGCAAAAAAAAGACAGAAGGAATAATCAAAATAATATAGAAAAGGAATATTGTAGATTAATACATGTAGCAACACGAAGTAGAAGAAAAAAAAATTTGTAAGAAAAATAAATAGAGAACAAGACACAAGAAGAGAAACATAACAAAAAAGATAGAGCAGCAACTCTGAGATTGTATGAATATTTTTGAAATAATATAATATATATATTGTGTGTGTGTGTTTTATTATGTTTTGGATTTTTCCTTCCATGTATTGGTTGCAGTTGGCACCAAATTTTTACAACAAACTAGTATCATAGCATAGGTTGTTGGAGAAAATAGAAAAACTCTCAATAGCTTGTTGGTCTGGGATTTTGTTTTCTGGGTTGAGTTGTAATGGATTCTAGTAGCAGCAACTCTTGGCAACAACCCCCAATATTTGATGGGAATAACTATGATATTTGGTGCATTAAAATGAAGAAATTGTTCTCCTCTCAAGAGCTATAAAGAACTAATTGAATAAGGATATGTAGAGGTACTAGACTAGGCTACATTCAACGCATTGACACAAGATCAGAAGAATGCTTTGAAATAAAATAGAAGAAGAAAGGATGAAAATGATTTAAGCTATATTCAGAATGTTGTGACTGATTGAGTTTTCCCAAGAATAACAATAGCTATAAACTCCAAAAAAGCTTGGGATACCTTGCAGAATGCATATCAAGGAAGTGACAAAGTGAAAATCGTTAGATTGCAAATGTTGAGGAAAGATTTTGTGACCCCTCTCATGAAAGATTCAAAATCAGTAAATGATTTGTTCATAAGAACAATGACCATAGTCAATCAAATGAGGACTAATAGAGATTATTTTAAAGATAATAGGATCGTAGAGAAGGTATTGAGGGTGTAATGTCCCATTTTCCTACGCCAAAGGCCTAAGGTTCAAGCGAGTCCAAGCCGTGGTCATATCCAAGGGGCGGGGGATGCTAGGGGCTACTGAGAAGGGGTCGCATGGTACTAATAGTCATGTTCGGTGTATGGGAGTCACTTTGGACCTTGGCGACTTAAACAGGAAAAATAACTTTAGTTACTTTTATTTTATTGACCCCTCCGTGGAATGAAACGTGTCTTGGTCTATTGGGGCTCTTTTTCCTTGGAATGTATTGAAGGAGCTGGGAGAGAAAGGAGAGCACCTTTTTGCATACATTTTTATTGACCCCTTCTCGTGTAGCTGTTGTTGTTGCACATATACAACTTGTGGATTCAAATCCCATAGGGACCCTAACTTTGGTGATGAGAGACCCATCCCTAGCTAGCATGGCATTCTTTGGTAGTGAGAGATCTACCCTAGTTTGTCATTTAGGAGCCGCTTTCAGATCCGTACGGAAGAGACATTAACAAAGGTTTCAGAGGAAGGATCTCGAGGGTCTTAGGAGAATTTGGGGAAGATAAACAGAGGGGCTCCAGATCAGATTCATAGCAGTCATTTGGGTTGGGCGTGGTAGCACATTGAAGGCACCTCCATCATTTCCCAACGCCATTCCAAGCGAGGTGACTTGCAGCCTTTATTGGGGGTTTTCTAGTCGACCGTTTCAGATCTGCAGGTGGCAGTACTATTTCCTATATATGTCATTGTTATTTCCAAAGACCCTTGTTTTGTTCTTTATTTAGAGAGTAACGAACCTCAAGAGAGTTTTCCAGCTATTTAGGGCATGTTGTTCTTTTTATGGCAGTATTTTAATCTCTGTAAAATTCCAAAAATAGTTTTATTGTATCCTCTATAATAATATCAAGCTCTATTTAAATTTTCAAGTATTTCGGTTGGACATTTTGGCAAATATTAAGTTTCTTTAGTTCGTTGTCCCAACTGTAAAAATCTGGTAAAATCTGTATTTTATGTGGCTGCAAGTTTTCAATATTTTGTGCATTTTTTTAAAGTGGTATCCCACAAGGGATATTTCATGAGGATCCTTCCAAAAAAAATAATTATCCAGTTTTGGTTACAATAGAGGAGTCTAAGGACTTGAGACAAATGATAGTTGATGAGATGATGGGTTCTTTATAAACCCATGGACAAAGAATCAATAGATTAACCAAATCTTCTAATGAACAAGCCCTCAAGACAAACAAAAATGTTAGATGTAGGGGGAGAGAAGCATACAACAAAGGAAGAGGAATATTTAGAAACCAGAAAGAAGGTGGAAGACATAATAATCAACAAGAGCCACATTCAAAAGGAAGAGGTATAGGAAGAAGCAACAACAATTCAAGAGGAGGTTCTTTGTAAAGATATGATAAATCAAATGTGCAATGTAATTACTGCAAGAATTTTGGACACTATGTAAGTGAATGAAAAAATAAATAATATGATTTGAGAAATCATAATCATAATGGAAGCTTCTTTAATGAAAAGTAAGTTGAACCTAAAAGAAAGAAAAGAGTGGAGCTTTCCTTCTAACTTGCAATGTAGCTAAGCAAGGAAGAAAGAAATTATGGTATTTGGATAGTGTTTGCAGCAATCACATGTGTGCGAATAAGGAGATGTTTAGTAGTATATCTAAAGAAATCAAATCTGAAGTGAAGATGGCACCAGATAATAAGGTTCCTATTATGGGTAAGGTGATTGTATCCAGTATCACCAAGTAAGGATAAAAGAAGCTTATACATAATGTTTTCTTTGTCCTAAGATTGAAGTATAATCTTATCATTATTGGGTAGCTTGTTTAAATTGGATGTAAGGTGAAGTTTTAAAATGGAGAATGCATGTTATATGATAAAGGTAGAAGAAAAAAGATGATTGCAATAGTTCAGATGACAAAAAATAGAATTTTTCCATTGAGAATGTAAAATGTAGTAGTAGGTGCAACAATGTTCAAGGAAATAACCATTAATCAATCCATTCTTTGGCATCTCAGGTATGGGAATATGAGTTATGGTAGATTGAATGTTCTTTATAAAATGCAAATGGTTAAATGAATTCCACATATTGAACAACCAGATAAGGTTTTTGAGGCATGTATATTGGGGAAAAAACATATAAATACTTTTCCCTTAGGTAAATCTTGGAGAGAAATCTCACAAATTGAGGTTATACATTCAGATTGTTGTGGTCCCTTCAAAACTCCCTCCTTGTCTAAAAGTGTGTATTTGATTACCTTTATTGATGACTTTAGCAGAAGGACATGGGTTCATTTATTGAAAAATAAATTAGATATATTTGAAGAATTCAAACAATTCAAGGCCATGGTTGAGAAGCATAGTGGCCATTATATAAAGACATTGACAACTGATAGAGGTGGAAAGTATATATCAAATGGGTTTTTAAACTTCTATAAAGAGAATGAGATCAAGAAATAATTCATAAAAAGGTATACACCTCAGGAAAATGGTTTAGAAGAGAGAAAGAACAGAAGCAATCAAGAAAGGATAAGAAGCATGATGAAACCTAGAGGATTATCTGATGAATTCTGGGTAGAAGCAGTTGGGACAACAATCTATTTGCTGAATAGATGTCCAACAAGGAGCGTGAATAAAAAAATACCTCAAGAAGCATGGGGTGGAAGAAAACCAAGTGTTAAACACTTGAGAGTTTTTTTGATGTGTGGCATATGCGCATGTGCCAAAGCAAAGAAGATCAAAGTGGATAAAAAGGGATAAAAGTGCATTTTTATTAGATATAATGAGAAATCAATAACTTACAGATTATATAATCTAGTTACCAAAGAGCTTATAATCAGCATATATGCTCAATTCATTAAGGAAGAATATTGGGGAGATTTACAAGAAGTGGAGGAGCCAAAAACAAAATAAAATGCACCTATTATTGATATTGAACCAACATATGGTAGAGTACACAATGTACCAAGTTAGACACCCATTTCACAAAAGGGTGAATTTTCTCATGGTAGTAGCCAACAAATCATGCAAGGACAAAAAAATGAGGCATCTTCATCATCATTAGACTCATTCCAACATCAAGGAGGAATGAGGAGTGTTAAAGAGATATATGATCAATCAAGCTACGAATAAAATGAAGATGAAACATGATTGATTTTGCTATATTTTTAGTAAGATTGATACTTATTTATCATGAGAAAGTGATTAATGATCATAAATGGTGTGAAGTAATGCATGAAGAAATGCATGCAATAGAGAAGAATGGAACATGGGAGCTAGTAGATCTTCTAGAAAGGAAAGGAAGTCATTAGAGGGAAGTGGGTTTATAAAACCAAAGACTACTCCTAGAAGGTAAAATTGAAAGACACAAGGAAAGATTAGTTGTTGAAGGCTATAAACAGAAGTATGGATGTGATTATAATGATACATTTGCTTCAGTAGAAAGGTTAGAAACTTTGATAAAAATTATTGACATAGCTTATAATCATAAGTGAAATTTACATCAAATGGATTTTAAATCAGCATTTCTAAGAGTGGATTATTGGAAAAATAGGTGTATGTGGGCTAGCCACATGGTTATGAAATCCCAAGGCATAAAATAAAAGTATACAATCTCAAGTAAGAATTGTATGGATTTGAAACAAGTACTAAGGAAATGGTACATTTGGATAAAATCCTATCTAATAAGTAATGGATTTAGCAAAAGTAGAAGTGAGACCACACTCTACATTAAAGAAAAGAAATGGAGATATTTTAATTGTTGTTTTGCATATAGATGATCTAATTATTTAATGAAAATTCAAGAAAGGACAATAGATGAATTCATATTAGCCATGTAGAAGGAGCTTTGAGATGACAAATTTGGTATTGTTGAAGTATTTTCTTGGAATTGAAGTCAAACAAACAAGAGTAGGAAATATTTTTCTCTCGAGCAAAATATGTAAAAAAAATCTTGTACAAAGATTCAGAATGTTGGATAATAAACCAACATCTACTCCAGCTGAATTAATTCTGAAATTGACAAAAGTTGATTGTGGTAGATAATGTGGATCCTACCAGGTATATAAAAGCACGGTAGGAAGTCTTAATGTGTTTAAATGCAAAATATACCACATATAATTTATGCAGTTAGTCTTGATTTATAAATTCGTAGAGACTCGAAAGGAGAAACAATGGCAAGCAGGAAAGGTATTTTACAGGACAACAATTAGAACAAGGAAATTTATGGAAGTTTAAATTATAATAATGATGATTTTAAATTAGTTAGATACACAGACAACAATTGGTTAGGAAGCCTTGATGATAGAAGGAGAACATCTAGATATGTGTTTATTTTTGGGCTCAGGAGAAATTTCATGGGATTTGAAGAAAAAATTCAGATGTTTCATTTTTTATAGCTGAAGCAAAATATATTGTAGCAAAATCAAATCCACTTGAAAAAATGATTTGGTTAAGGATAATCCTCTTAGAGTTTCACATGAAGATAAAAAAGGAGGTTCTACAATTTTATATGATAATATGTATTCAATTAAATTGTCTAAAGAATATAGTCTTCAATGGTAGAAGCAAACATATAGCAATTAGGTACCATTTCATTCATGAATTGGATAAGAAAGGAGGAATCGAGATTATAATTTTTTAAGTCAAAGCAACAGCTAGCTAACAATTTTACCAAACCTTTGTCAAATAGAAATATTTGAGTATTTAAGAGCAATTCTGAGTGTCGTAGATGTATAGGAATTTAAAATGAGTCCTTGATTGGATAATTTTTTGGATCAAGATTAAGGGGGAGTATCAAAATTAATGGATTTGTAATCTTGAGCCTCGAGTAGGTTTCCAAACATGTTTTCCCTTGCTCATAACCATATTTTTGACATGCATTTATATTTGGTTTTCAGCCATTGGAGTATTTTGTATTTTTCCACCAAAGTGATAGGCCATATGGAATTTTTCCAATGTCATTAATTTTTATGTCTTTGGGAGGACCCAACTTTGCAGAATTCAATGCAGTTTATAAGTCTTCAGGTAGGGGATGTTCAAAGTGAGGATGTGACAGGCATGGAGAAAACATGTGTCGGATTTCTAGAACCTACCTTAATAGTTCTCCGTGGTGGACATGAAGTACGTGGAATAAGCCATAGCTTATATTCCGTAAGGTCCGGTTAAGTCAAGACAGTAAGTGATCATATATCGATCGCCTAAGACAAAGACACGTGACTACATTTCTATGTATCCATCAGGTTTAAGTTAAGCATAACTCAGAGTTACGATGCGAAGCCACAACCACTAAATGATAAGCATGAAGCTAGATAGATTGAAAAGTGTGAAGGGTGTGGAGCTTTCCCATTAGATGGGGATTTATGTGTGACAAAGGCTATGGATGAAGAATGATAATGCAAAAACCATGGATAATTCTTATTGGTATTAGCTTCATGTCATAGAATAGAGGATATATAAAGACCGACATGTGGAATAAGTTCCATCTAACTTTGGCAATGGATTTGGGTGAATTTCAAGCCATGAAGAGAAGGAGCCAATTGATCTTTTGGGTCCATTTCAAAGGTGAATGTATTTTGAAAGACACAAAAAGCTATATAATTGGATTTTACAAATATAGCAAATATAGAGCATCAATAGCTCAAAGGAGAATATATAAAGTGGTAGCTCAAGGTTTTATACAGAGAATGAATATAGAAAATACGTGCAGTAGCACATAGGAAAAAAGAAGAAAGAACAAGAAGAATATAGAGTAAAAAATCAAGAAGAAAATATTTTTTGTAAGAAAATGAAACAAATAATAGGACACAAGAAGAGAAAAAAAAAATACAAAGTTTTAGCTTATAGTTTATATGAAGTTTTTAAATCGAATATAATAGATATTTTGTGTGTTTTGTGTTCTTGGTTATGTTCTTTCCCTCTATTGGTTGCATTAGGCACCAAATTTTTGCAACAATAATTATTCCTCCTTTTTCAAATATATGCTATAGATGTTTATGATCATTTCATATTTTTTTGTGTATCTTACATACACATATTATTTTACATTTTTCACCTATGTGTTCTTGTTGTTTTTTACATTTAATTGTTTTGTAATTGTTCTTTATTTCTCATAGATATGTTGTAGATGTTTCTCATCATTTTCATATTTTTTTGCATATCTTACATGCATGTATTATTATGCATTTTTCATTAGATGTGTTAATTTTGTTTGTTCATATAGTTTCTTAACTTACACATATTTTTCCAAAATGTATCTCTATTGTGTCTAACTTAAGTTTCATTTGGTGGTCCTTTCCAACTTTCTAACTACATATTTCATATCTACATTTTTCTATAGTATCATTTCCAATTCCTATCTCTACTTTTTCAATGAACACATATTTAGTATCTTGGTCAATTGAATAAAAGACCTTCCAATTGTCCATCTACATCTCTTCCTTCACACATTTTTTTGACTAATCTTATCAATTGAAGTTTCTGTTTGATGAGTGGAAATCTATTTTATTAGTTGGATATCATCGAGACTGTCCTCTAGTATCCTCTTCCTTAGCAAAAAATTGTGAGTAGAATTTATAAATGAAGTTTCTATTTGATAATAAGTATAAATGTGTTCTACTAATTTCATTTCATAACAAGGACTATTTTCACGTGGAGGAACATTTTAACCATTTTCCTCTATCAGAGGCATGCCATCATCAAAATTATTTTGAATTGGTGACATGTTATAATGATTAATGTTTTCATGTGGAATATCACTATTAGTTGGTTTTACATTCAAATGTGTCTTGGTATTATTATTTAGCCTTAGTATGAGACTAAAAATAAATAAAAATAGAAATATAGATAAATAAATTTAAAAGAAATTAAACATAAAATCAAAAAGCCGTGTTTTCTCTTAAGGGCGAATTAGGGCAGAAAGTCTCCTTCCATCGTTTTTGGCTGTGTAGAGAGAGGGAGAGTGCTTCTGCCGCCGCCATGGGAGAGAGAGGGTTCGTTGTCAGTTGTTACAGTCGTTATGCCTGAAGGAAACGTGGTGCTTGTCATGCCTGGTCGCAGTTTTGTTTTGTTCTACACAGATCCATAGCTCTGGCCGCAACTTTTACTAAAACGATGTGCATAAAGGCATTTTTTGTTTGTGCAAAGAAATGCCTCGCCAAATGTCGACCCATGGGGTGCCATGGTTGCGGCCAGCATCCTCCCAGCATGTGTTTAAAAAAAAAAAAAACGAGCCCCTTGACCCGCGTGGACAGCTATCAGGCATAAAAGAAGAGGGATTTGGTTAGATGTGGTAGTTCAAATACATTGGGAGCGCCCTTTTAGTGTTTGACCAGATAAAAAAAAAAAGAAAAAGAAAAGAGACAGCTCCTGCTGTGCGTGGAAGTTGCGTGGGTGCCTCAGGGGACAGTCACATTGTTTCATTCGCAACAAGCAGGTCTGCAATCCAATGAGTTTGCTTTTGCTAGTGCACCCCTGACCTATGCCAAAATACGAGCCCTAGGACAACGTATGGACATCCATCAAAACATTTTGGAAATCTGATTTGTTTTGTCTCTTTGCTGGCTCTTCCCAGCCTGCGCCAAAAGGGGGATTTCAGCATCAGTTTTTTTTTTTTTTCTTTTAGTTGTAAGTACCCTGTCAGATCTACTTGTGCAAAAATGTGGAAGCTTTAGAGTAGGGTATGAACATTAGAATTTGTTCTTTTTTTTGTAAGATTTTTACTCTTGCAAGTGTCACAGTTGATATGCGTGGGAAAAAAAAAATGTGGAAGTGTATTCAAGTCATGTGATCTGTTCGAAAAAAATGCCTCAGATATTTCAGCGCATGGAATGCAATGATTTCAGGGTACTCATAGATGAACTTGTTGTAAAGGCCTTTGAAAAAATTTGAGGGAAATGTATTTGGCAGTTGTGAAGCAACACTAAACAACCTTTTTCAACACCCTCTCAGCTACGCCAAAATAAGTGTTTTAAATTGGGATATGCGCAAAATGGATTTTGTTGAAAAGGCGTGTGTTTTGTTCGACATAGAAAATGCAGTCTCTTGGATCGGGATGACTTCTTGAAAACACGAAATGGTTCTGTTTGGATGAGACATGGGTGCACAACAAATGGCTTGGTTTGCACGTGACTACCTGGCGTCATGTGGCAACAATGGCGGTCTCGACGGATCGCGAGTGTAAAAAGCTTGGAGCCCCTTGTACCTTTTCGCTCATCGTTTACAGGCATGGTTCTTCTTTCCTTACCTCTCATAATTCTCGTGTTTTAGTTCTCTTTTGCAATTAAATAGAATATTAAGTTATTAGATTTTAATACAGTTAAATGTCTCTTCAACTCATTGCAAAACAATAAAACATCGTGTCGCAACTCTCGAAGCCATTACAACTCGCCTACTTTAAAACATGAACTTTCACCCTCGCTTCGAGATGATTTAGAAATCTCTTACCCTTCTTGACCGCTCCAATGGCGTTTTGTTGACCAGACAAATTTGACTCTCCACTGATAAAGTTGACCTTCTCCTTGTTTTAAATAGTTAAAATTTACAATTTTCGGAGACTCACCAGGTACCCTTCGCCACTCTAGAAACGAGATGGAAAGTTTCATTCGGGTACCTTGGTATACGAGGAGTCACCCTGATGTTTGGTTTGGCCCGAAACGATCGTTTGTTATCCTTTTGACGCCCTTATAGGAGCCTTGCAACACTGATTTACAATAGTAAAAAAGTCGTTAAAACTAGAAAGTTGGCTTTCGTTTTGGATCGCCATTTGAAAACTGGAAAGAGAAATCACCCACTTCGGGGGAGACTTCCTGTCTTCACAAACCTCTAGTGATTATACTAGATAAATGCATGGGACATTCAGTATAGGAAAGAGAACTTTTTGGGATAGTTTGGCGAAGCCATTTTGCAGGCCTCCGATCGCAGTTTGACGAGGTCAAACTGGTCCATTTTTGTCTTGACGCTCCAGAAAGCTTGTCGCCGTTTGAACTTGGTTTTCTAGTTCTCCTTTCCGTCGACTCTGACGAATTTCTCCTTATATGGGAGAACTACTAGGAAGAGTCTCGTTGTGTGCACATCTGTCGAACGTCGTTTGGGACACGGTTTCTGGGCCATTCGAGCTAGCTTTTTCTCTTTACAACTGGGGTGAACTATAATCAGAGGTCCCGGAAAACTAGCTGTCAAACGAAAACCGTGCGCTCTGTTTCGATTCCGTCATTTGCTATGAACTCTTGGTATATCCGGGAACACGTAGCAAGTTGATCAGGGAGAGCGTTCTCATTGGAAGGTAACTTTTGGAAGCAGTTTCTTAGCCTCCGAGCCCGTTTTGAACGTTTTATAACTAGTGAGAAAATGTAAAAATAGAAAACTGCACGACCCTTGAAAGGTTGCCAAATCACCCTAGAAACTTTTAACACACGTAAATAACTGTTTAAAACACTATAATGAAACTTGTTGTGTTTTTTTGGGACCTTTGATAAAATGATATTTTCTCTCTCTTGTTAAGGGTATTCAGTCAACCCAAGAATCGTAGGTGTTGCATGTCACAGGTGGTGCAGGTGGCATGCATGTACATTTACACACCAGAAGGAGATATTAAAGATGAAAAGAAGAAGATCAGATCATTTTCTGTAAAAAATTCTATAAATTACAAGATTTTACCCCCAAAGTGAAGCTTCCAGACCAAGTGAAACTAAAATGATTTTTAGGGTTTGAGCTCCAATTGGTGAATGGTCATTTCAAGTGGAAGATACCGCTTACCTTTCCTTCTAAACTGACTATGATTAGGTGTTTTTTACTTTTTCTAACTTCCCTTGGGTGGGATATTTTACTCGATTATTTTATTAATGTAATGGATTTTTCTACATGGGTGGGTGGTGGGACATAAATGCTTTTACAAATGGGCTTAGCGCTAAGGTCCACACTAAAATCAAGTCATTAGCCATTTCTATTTCACGCCAAATCCCAATTTTGAGAAAAGTTTATCCTAAATTTTACTAAGGATTTTTATTATTACCTTAAACTGTCTACAAAATAATGAAAGATTAACTTAAGTCAACAAGGTGAAAAAAAATGCCTTCCAAGATGTGTTTTGAGCATAAGTTTAACGTATATGCCTATTTGGTTATTACTAGAAACTTTGTATTTAAGTATGCAAGGGTTTGATATAATGCAAATTTGAGCCTTTAGGGAGAGATAGAATTGAATTTTTTTCCAACTAGACCCAGCTGGAGTTCAAACTCATAATTGAAGAATTGAACTAGGAGTGAAATAAAATCAACTAGGAAACTAGGAATAGATGGAGTGAACTAGAGTGTTGAAAAGTTCTAGATCCACTCCTGTTCCTCTTACTTCTCCTTCATTTTTCTATATGTACCCAAGATTTTGAAGAAATGGGGGCCTTGTGATTTTTGATGCCAAGGTTATGCTATATTTTGTACTTTAGAACCTATTTGATGTCATAAATGACTTACAATTCCTTATATATGTAAACAAAAGATGTACAATGTTAAACATATAAAAATTGGGTGGAAAAATCACACCCCAAAATAAGAAGCAAATCGAGCCAAATAGGCCTCGAGAAAGAGGCCAATTTACAATAAAACCACCATAAAAGTGTGATAATCAATCAAAAAAGGCAAGCAAAACAAGAAGCCTAGAAAGCTAGGCTGTAGCCGAAAACATGGAGGACGGTGGAGGACGCAAAAAGTTGTCGGGTTTGTCACCCTAGCCAGAACCAGAAGGGTGAGACAAGTCCGGGATGGGCTCCCACCCATTTTCTTGTTGTTATTGTTATTGATGTTGCTCATAAAAACCTTAGTAAACCATCGAGAAGGAGAAATGGCAAGATCCATATGTGGGAATTTTCCCTATTGAGGGGCATTCCCAACCAAGTGCCACCATAATCACCAAGCATGACCAAAGACCCCACCATGAGTAGGGGAAGGAGGTCTAAGAGAGAAGGGACCACCACCATCGAGGAGAAGGGCTCTGCCGGCTCCAAGAGCGATTTGGGATTCCCTTGGCCCTGAGCTGGAGGAGGAGAGCGGTGCAGATGAGGTGGTGAGTAGCGACATGTATGGGCATTCATGGAGGCATGTGACTGACTGCACAGGGGGTGGCACCCAATGGTCAAGCAAGCATTGGAGGTGCTTGACCTCCATCCAAACTTTCTCGGCCTGTTCTAAATCTGGAGCATAACAATGGAAATAACCACTTTATTAGTAACAAAAAAAATTTTTCCATAACAAACTCTATTAAAAATGACATTATGTCTATCTTTCCAAAGATGAAAAAGAATATCAATTATGAAAATGTGTCAAAATTTGTTGTAAATGGAAGGTAACAAGGCCAAGTCCCCCAAGAGAATAATTTTCTAGGTAAAGAATTCTAGAGAAAAGTGGCTGAAATAGGGTATGAATCCACTTCCATGTGACTGAGCTCGAGGGAAAAACCAAAAAAATGTGCTTAATAGAATCCTTGATGAAATGGAAAAACCAAGAAATATGCTTGATGGTCCCTAGTTGGAAGCCCTTGGTGTAAAATACACCACAAAAAAATGAGCTTTTTTGGGTTGATAAACACTCCAAACCCTTTGAAATCGATGTTTCCAAACAAAATCATGGGAGGTGATACTCTAGCGATGATTAAGAGTGTCAATGTGTACCGATTGAGGGCCCTTTAAGGAGTACCCCAAATGGGGCTTGTAATGGCGAAAAGGCATAGCAGTGGGCCAGTTCCAGTCCCGCCACCATGGGACACCAGAGGTGATGCCAACTTTGTGCACATATTCATCAGGTATGCAAGAAATGATTTTTCTAATAGGTTATGCATCCTTTAAGTTGATTATATTTAGTAGCAAGAGCATCCTAGGAAAGCCAAGATCTGGAGTGTTTGCAAAATAAATCACCCACAACCTTGATTCCTTTTCTAAAAATTCCAATACCTTTAGTCCAAAGAGCCACCACAAGAGGACCATCATGAAAAGCGAGAATATATGACCATAAGAGAGAGTGGGAGTCAATAAACATACAAGATTTGAATCTATCCCCCTTCCAAATTAGGTGTGGTTTAAGGAACTCCCAGGATTTCAAAACGCTTTGGGAAATTCAAGTACCCCCAATATTAACTGAAATAGGGTAGAGAAGAAGGGATTGAAAGTTGAGACCTTTACAAACTTGTCTACCCAAAGGAGAGCCTTGTACAAATGCAATGTATGATAAAAACCTTCCAAGCATCATTACCTTTGAGGCTATAGATTAGCCACTTGACACAGAGAACACGTCCTTGGAGTTTGATGTCAAGCAACCCAAGGCCCCCAACTTATTTAGGACGACAAGAGATGTCCCAAACAACCTATGGAACCCCTTATGCCCCTCAGAGTTAGCCCATAGAAAGTCTTGCAACAACTTCTCAAGTTTGGCATATGTAGCATTAGACAGAGCCCAACAAGAAGAATAATAAACATGAGTGGTAACTAACACCTTAGAGTAGATTTGAAACTTTCCTACCAAATAAAGAGGCTTGGTAATCCAAAAGGTAATCTTACACTCAACCCTTTGAATCACATAAGTCCATAATTGTGTATAAGATGCATGGAAAGTATAGGGAATACCAAGAAACTTGAATTGAATACCATTATGAATCCAGCTCCACTACATGCCTTCCATCTAGGGAGGAATAAGAGTTGGGACTGTTAATAACACTGAGTTTTCTCGCATTGAATAGAGGAGCTAAAAGCTAGACATAAAGTATCCAAATAGTCCAAAGCATTTCAAACAGACTGTTCCTCCTCTAGGAGTGTGAGAAAAGAATCATCTGCGAAGTGGCCATTGATGAGTTGTTGATCCAAAGTGGGTAGAGAAATACCTTTAACCAAACCTTGAGAAGCATTGTGGGCTAGCAGATAACTAAACCCTTTAGCAACAAGCACATAAAGTGAGGGGGCCAAAGGACACCCTTGTCTAATGGATCTGAACAAGCCAAACCCTGAAGATTGAACCCCATTAATGGAGATATAGGCCCCAACATTGTTAAAGAGCATCTCCATAGTGTGAACAAATATCGGCCCAAACCCAAGAGCTTGAAGCATAGCCAAAATGAAAGACCATTTAATGCAATCATAAGCTTGAGAAAATTCAATTTTGATTAAAAAAAAATCTTTTTGGTTAGAGAGTCAAGCCCATTCCATCCCTTACCAAACAATAATTATATTATCCAAGATGTATCTGTGCTTGATGAAACCAGTTTGTTCGCTTCTAACAATAAGAGGAAGAAGATTGAAAACCCTATTAGACAAAGCCTTAGCAATAATTTTGTAAGACATATTAAGCAAAGTGATGGGTTTCCAATTAGAAATTTGTTCAGGGTCTCTAGATTTGGGGATAAACTTGATGTTTCCTTGGTTAATCAGTTCACCAAAGAGTTGGAATCTAAAGCTTCAAGGTACACATTATGCAGATCAACCCCCAAAGTGTCCCATAAGGTCTGGTAGAATTCAGAGGGGAAGCCATCAATACTTGGAGCTTTATCAAGATCCATTTGAAAGGTTGTCTCCTTAAGGTCTGTGAGAGACAAATGCCTATCACACGCTACCCATTGAGGGTGTGTGACCTTGCAAGGCACAACTTGCAAGAATTTTAAAAGAGCCTCTTCCCTAGCAGGGGTGGCAGGTTGAGAGGAAAAAACCCATGATAATGGTGGAAAAATGCTTGGAGAATATCCATACGAGCAGTGTGTTGAACATTCCCTTGAAAAATGGCTTTGATTTTATTAGAGGAGTGCTTAGAGCAAAGCATAAAAAATAACTCTTTGGAAGATCTGTCACCGAATTTGAGCCAATGTAATTGAGCACGCAACTTAGCACCCCGTGCTTTGTAAGCTTCTTCCACCTTAAGGTTGTGCCTCCAATGGGAGCCTGGAGTTACAGGGAATGATTGAAAGGAGAGGCATTAAGCTCTTGTGAGACACGTTGAAACTCATGATATGAAGCCTCATGCACTGCCTTCTGAAAGAGAGCAACTTGTTTTCCATAGATGTAAAGGAAGGTGCTAGTTCTTTTGATGACATCATTCCACCAAGCAATCCATCCCTCCCTTCCACAAGGCTGAGGAACCAAGTTCCAAATGCATTGGATATGGGACATAGTTTGAGCATGCTTCAGGTGCATAATGTTTAAGTAAAATTGAGAGTTAACCATGCATTTTTTTGTAGGTTTGGACCAAGTAATGTCAAATAAAATGGGGAAATGATAATATAAGATAGCATTGTCAGAAAACACAACAGGTTTTCCCAAGATGGGAGAAAGATAGAAGAAGTCTTCATTTAATATTATATTATACTTTTATTAATTTTTTATAATTATACTTTAAGTTTATTTATAGTAAATATAAGAAATTAGGGTCACTCTGCACCTTATGGAATTAGTCTCATAGCTCCATGAATCATGGTTTAAGGAGGGTAGTTTTTCAAAAGTATAATTTGGTCAGTACATAGGTAATTTTTTCAGGATTTCAGCAAACGACCTAAAACTTTCAGGGCATATATATTGTAGTCGGTCTTTGTTTTAGGAAAGCATATAGTCATTTTTTAGGTTTTTTGACCTTCTAAAATGGAATTTGGCCCTACCACTGCTTGAATTGGCACTAATTTTTAAATTTGGTCCATAATTCACTTTAGTGACCATGAATTAACTCTATGATGTTTTTCTACTTCTTACTAAAAAGAGATCTTCACTTTGTAGATAAAGGATTGTTCCCTGAATGGGATTCTCGTCAAAAAGAGGTGATTTTAATGTGCTTCCTCCTTAAGGTGTGATAACACTACTAGGAGTTGAATGAGTTGTTACGAATAGTACCAAGTGAATTGCATCAAGTGAACTCAGATGATTGCTCATTCTTAGAAACATGGTGCTCCATATAAAGATCATCCCCTTACCTTTCCTAGCTCTAAAATCATCCTTTCATGGAATCAAATTCATGATTCTCATACATGCTTTTGCTCATGTCTCTTATGGAGACAAACAATGCCTTAATACTTCACAAATAATGGTCCTTGATAACTCGGTGACATGACTAGCTCATTTTAGCTTGTTCTGAAGGGTGTTCAATTAACTACAAAATGGCCAAAATGCCTTTTTAGGCCTTCAAAGGAAGTAGTCTCTTATAATAACTAAATGAGTCAATCGATTACCTTAAACACTATTCCCTACACACTGAAACACGTTGAATGGTCTTTTTAGGAATTTTCTTTGGGTGATGGTTATGATTTAGGGTTTAGGGTTTAGGGCTCAGGGTTTAGGGTTTAAGACTCAAGGTTTAGAGTTTAGGGTTTAAGGTTTAGTGTTTAAGGCTCATAGTTTAGATTTTTGGCTTTAGGGTTTAGGGTTCAAGGCTTAGGATTCATGGTTTAGGGTTTAGAGTTTTGGGTTTATGGTTGAGGGTTGAGGGTTTATGGTTTAGGGCTCAAGGTTCAAGGTTTAGGGTTTAGGGGTCAAGGTTGAGGGTTTAGGGTTTATGGCTAAAGGATCAAGGTTTAGGGTTTAGGGATCAGGGTTTAGGGTTGAGAGTTGAGGGTTTAGGGTTTAGGGTTCAAGGTTTAGTTTTTAGGGTTTAGGGTTAAGGGTTTATGTTTGAGGGTTCAAGGTTTAGGGTTTTGGCTTAGGGCTTATGGCTTAGGGCCTAGGGTTCAAGTCATATGTTTTATGGTTTCTAGGCTCAAGGTTTAGGGTTTAGGGGTCAGGGTTTAGGTTTTAGGGTTTAGGGTTTAGGATTTAAGACTTAGAGTTTAGGATTTAGGGCTAAGGGTTTATGGAATAGGGTTTAGGGTTTAGGGCTCAGGGTTTAAGGTTTAGGGTTGAGGATTTAGGGTTTACGGTTTAGGGTTTAGGAGTTAGGGTTTAAGGTTTAGGGTTGAGGATTTAGGGTTTACGGTTCAGGGTTTAAGGTTTAGGAGTTAGGGTTTAAGGTTTAAATGTCAGGGTTCATGGTTTAGGGAAAAGTGTTTAGGGTTTAGGGTAGGGTTTAGGTATCAGGGTTTAGGGTTTAGGGTTGAGAGTTGAGGGTTCAAGGTTTAGGGTTTACGGTTTAGGGTTTATGAGTTAGGGTTTAAGGTTTAAGGTCAGGGTTCAGGGTTTTAGGGTTTAAAGGCTACAGTTTAGGGTTTAGGTTTTAGGGTTAAGGGTTTTGCAGAGTCGCAGAGTTCAGGGTTTAGGGTTTAGTGTTTAGGGCTTAGGGTTTTAGGGTTTAGTGCTTGGGTGCTAGGGTTTTAGGGTTAGTGCTTGGGGTTTAGAGTTTAGGGTTTAGGGGTCAGGGTTCTAGGGTGTTATGATTAGTATTTTTCAGGGTTTTAGGGTTTAGGATTTAAGGACCTTTAGGATTTAACATTTAGGCCTTAAGGTTTAGGGTTTACGATTTAGGGATCATGGCTCACGGTTTTGGGTTTAGGGGTTAGGGTGCATGGTTTAAGGTTTGTGACTTAAGGTTCAGGGTTCAGAGTTATGGGTTTAAGTTTAAGGGGTTAGTTACGGGTTTAAGGTTTAGGGGTTAGAGATCAGGGCTCTAGATTTAGGGCTTAGGGCTTAGGGTTTAAGGTTTACGGTTTAGGGCTCAAGGATTTAAGGGTGTAGGGTTCAAGGCTTAAGGTTTAGGGTTTATGGTTTAGGGATTAGGGTTTAGGGTTCATGGTTCATGTTTTATGGCTTAAGGTTCGGGGTTCAAAGTTACTGGTTTAGGGTTTGGGGATTAGAGCTCGGGGCTCTAGATTTAGTATTTAGGGTTTAGGGCTTAGGGCTCATGGTTTAAGGTCAAGGGTCAAGGGTTTAGGGTTATGGGTTTAGGGTTTAGGTTTTAGGGTTTAATATTTAGTGTTTACGGTTTAGGATTTATTATTTTGGTTTTATGGTTTAGGGTTTAGGTCTCATGGTTGAGGGTTAAGGGTTTAGGTCACAGAGTTCAAGGTTCATCGAATTTGTAGGTAGAACATTCAAAGAGAGTCATCAAAATTTGATGTTTTTCATATGTCGATATTTTGAAGGAGGGAAATGTCATATTCCCGACTTTCCAATCCTTCCAAAGACCCTAGTAGTTCTCAATCCTTAGATGTATAAGGAGACATTGTTACTTGGCTTCCATTTATAATGATGAAGATATTTGTAAATTCATGTTATGACCTCTAAATCTATATGAATTTCAAGTTGCTTGGAAGTCACATCACACCCTTCACTAGGATTGATGACTACCCCTATCTTTTTATTCAGGGGATTTTGAAAACATCCATGGGTTTATCATATAAGGAATTATCAATGAATGGAAGGTCACTAAGTCGTAGCCCAAGTAACTCCTATTTAGAACTAAACAAGAAAGATTTACTAGGCGATTGATAAACCCTTAGTGTTCTTAGCCATTCCCTTGTTTCTATGCTTATTTTGAACACTTTAGGAAGTTCTGTGAAATTTATTATCCATTCCAATATAGCAATTGAACTTTATCTTTCTCCGGAGGAGAGGATACTACAGGAAATTCAATTATGATCCTACACCTCTGCATTGATATATTCTCTATGTTTCTTTTGTTTCCTTTAAGATTAATTTTTTTGTTGTGATGGTTATTTTTTCCAGCTTCCAATGGGTCAGCCTGGCTTGCATAATACCATACATGGAAATATGAGAAATGTGAAATTTGTTTCAAAGTGTGAATAATTTTACATTCAAGAGTGCAAGTATATGTGGGGAGAAACAAGTGTGGAAGAGATGTGTAATATATGCATTACAAGGCACAAGGTAGATGTCATATCCATTTAGGTACTTGTCCCACCTCCCATAAACAAGTTAGTTCTATAAGCAGAATCAACGATGGTTCTAGGCACGAGACTAAGAAATATTGATGAAATATGGTTTGGGGTTTAGGGTTTAGGGCTCATGGTTCAGGGTTTAAGGTTTAGGGTTCAAGGCTCAAAGTTTAGGGTTATGGTTTAGGATTTAGGTTTTAGGTTTAGAGTTTAGGGTTTAGTGTTTATGGTTAGGGTTTACAAATCGAGGTTAAGGATTTAGGGTTTAGGGTTTATGGTTTAAGGTTTAAGGTTTAGGGTTTTGGATTAAGGATTTAGTGTTTAGGGATAAG
>JAHRHJ020003379.1:0-184875 GCA_019776745.2 Taxus chinensis
AATGTCCTAAATGGACTATTGAACGCTAGTGGAGGATTTTTTTGGTTCCCTATGCTCCCCGTGCTTTCGGGCTACCTCGTTCAGGCGTAGTCTCTTAAGAGCCCTAAGACCAAAATACCTTATATCTTCGACATGTGATTTCTCAAACTCCGTGGTACCTCGAGACGTCTCTTCAAATCCAAAACCTCCATGTTGAAGCCATCTACAAAAGCCTCTTTTGGTTTTCTCCATCTCCATTCGCTTCTCTCATTGTCCTACTATTTACAAATGTGTGAAATACTGTAGTATAAGTCAGTGTACAACTGTCAGACGCTATAGTTTGCAAATGGAAGCTCGTGGGACCAAACTAACTACACCAACATGTTAGAGTGGCAAGGTGAGTGCTAGTGGAGGCTTTTTTTTGGTTCCCTACACTACCCATTCTTTCGGGCTACCTCGTCCGGGTGTAGTTCCTTAAGAGCCCTAAGGCAAAAACATGCTATATCTTTGACGGATGATTTTTATGACTTTATGGCACCTAGAGATGTATCCTCATATCCAATACCTCTATGTCGAGGCCCTCTACAAAAGCCTCTCATGGTTTTCTCCATCTCCCTTCTGTTCTCTCGTTGTCCTATTGTTTGCAAATGCATGAAATACTGCAGTCTAAGTCAATGTAAGGTAGTCCATTGCCAATCACCTGAATAATATAGGTGGTTCATACAATATAGGTGGTGAAAATGAAAATTTTAATAAGATATTTTTACAATATAGGTGGTGAAATGAGAATTTCTATTTTTTTTTCCTTTCTAATATTTAATTTCTCTTAGCTTCACTTAGCTTTGAGAATAATAAATTCTCTACTGATAGTGTCAACCACGAGAAGGTGAAAGAGTTTTTGGCACCACTAACCTACATAAACATGTTAGTAAGAAATTAAATATAATTTTAAATCATACAAAATTTAAACAAAATCATTTAAGTAAATATTTAAATTAAATTCATGAAGAACATACCTTTGCAAATTCAATCCAATGAACCAAAAGGATCAACTCTATTCTTGATAGTAGTAAGAATTTCTTCATGATCTAATTCACGAACCTTCCAAAAATTCTTTGTTGATGGCGTACCTCAATATTTGATCAATTTAATATTTGTTACAAGGACCAAATGTGAATAGTTAAGTATCTTTCGATGTACTTCATAGTCTTCAAACAACCAAATGTTTTATTTTTTGATAAGATATCCTTGAAGCCAAGTTCCAGTGACTACCACTGAGCCAGTGGAATACTCAAGGTCTTCACCATCAATGACTGTGGAAGCCAATTTTTTTACCCTCTACACAATGAGACAAGAAGTAGTATGTTCCCTCTTCGTTAAATTCCGTTGCAATAACTGCAAAAACGTGCCCTATGTATCACAAAGTAAAATTGTTCAATCAATTTAAAAATACATTAAGAGTTGACCATTTAATAATTTATAAATCTAAAACATGGCATGTACATATATGTATGTACCTTATTGCACTAAATCAGAGACTTGATCAAAGTCAAGTGATGTTGTCATTTGATCTGAAGACCCTGCAAGTTGTAATGCTTGTGGAACTTGATGTGTGTCGAGTGGAATTAGAGGTCTACAAGTCCATTCATCCACCCATTGTTGTGACTCACATTCATTCCACATAAAATCAATGCATGATATACAAAAACATGCCATGCACCTAATATAAATAGTCCAAGAATTTACATCTGAACTACGAAATGAGTGCATATCACTTGATCCTACAACTGTCATACAATCTTCAAAGTTTTCCAGATGTTGTTCCTCTATCAACCAAAAATATATACGAACCATTGATCTCTCTTGAGATTCATGGCCCATATTATTGACACAACCAATCAACAATGTTTTTTGTATCTGTAAATTTGACACCATCCTTGAACTTTAACTCTTCTCTTGCAAGTTATCTTTTCACACATGCACTTGCACCATCATGCTCTCCTTTTCCATGCCCTACCTCAGTAAAAATTTAGATATGTTTTGCATTTGTTTCTTTGTGCATCCTGCTTAGCCAATAAAACATTTGTGCATTCTTGAATTGTGATGTGCAGTTGTTCGACCAAATGTAATGTGGATCGAAACTAATGTTCGTCTTATTCAAGTTTTGCATAAAACACCTAGAAACACCCTTGTACATATTCTGTAGAATGTGTCTGATCATCACTGATGTAGAAATGATAGTCTCTTAATATTTTTCAATCTTGCTCTATGCTTTCAGGAGAGTGCATGAATGCTATATGCACAAAAATAGAAACTTGCATTGAGTTATAATATTGAGACTGAACCTCCATTTGTGGCAACAATGTGTAATTATCCATGAAATCAAATATTGAAACAATAGTACCAAGTGGGAATGTGTCCTTGCTTAACTTGAATTGTTCATCCAACCATCAAGCTCTATATGTGTGCCTTGCATACTCACAAAAATTTTCCTCTCTGCATTGAACCATAAATTCTGATACAGGTATTTGTTTTCTAACAAGCTCACACCTCTAAGATTTTTTTCCATATTTCAATTGATATGCCACCAATTTATATTTGGTGAAATCAATCAATTCTTTTCCTATTGAATATGTACTATCCTCATGGATATAACTTTTCAGATAATTTGGCAAGCCACCACATATATTGCACATTCCATCCAAACATGCTTTGTTATAAAAAAAATTGTCTTGTTGATTTTTCACAAAATATTGTCAGAATAAATTCCCTTAAATATTTTTGTTGGACATTTAATCCACACTCATGCAACATGATGTCAGTATGCAAAACATGACATATTTGACAAAAAACATCATAATGCATTGAAAATTCAACATGATGCCTGCAACAACAAGTGGTACGTGAGTGATTGATTTTCACATAAAAGGGTTTGCTCATTTCAAAGAATCGTTGGCTAATGTTAAATTGTTGATTTTCATTCTTAAACTTAGAGAACAATTTTTTTTGAGTCATATCTAAGAAATGTTTTGCACATGATTCATGATTACGAGAACTTGTTCTTCTTTTTACTATATATCTTCTATTCGGTGGCACCCTTGTGTTCTCATTCCAAAATTTTACAATTAATTCTTTTAGAATATCATATGTATTCTTGTCTTTTCGTGGAAGTCTTCTAGAGAAATCCCAATAGTTAGTGTTATTGATTGACTAGAGACGTTTACGTCTCTCTATTGCTTTCATTAGTTTTTTTCTATTTAGCTTCAAAGCACTACTTGTTTTTCTAATCAAGCATTTATTAATTGTTTTATCACTTACTATACAATTAGTAAGTGCACGAAGTGTAGCATTACTATCTTTGGTGCATATTTTCCACCTACAGTTTGGTATGTTTTATGTATGTTTTCAACAATTGACGCATTTTGATCAACAACATTTGTTATTCTTAACCCCAGGGTCTTCATTATAGGTCTCATCTTAATTAATTTCATCAATGTAACAAATAATTGACATCTTTGCGTGTCATTTAAATTCTCAAAGTAATTATCCCAAATTCCACTAGCTTTTCTTCTCGCATTTATTTCAGACATTTTGTTAGGCATTGGTTTTATAATGTTTTCATCAATTTCAATTAAGTGAATTGTTTTTCTTCGCAAAATGGAAGGAGGTGTTCTTAGAGGTGAAGATTCATTTACAAGGTTACTTTCTTCATTCAGTATTTTTATACAAATTTCGGGGTTAACATTTAAATTCTCAGGTAAGGGGTCAACAATTGGATTGATATCAATTTCTTCATCCATACCAACATTATCATTCAATTCAATATCATTATTCATTACAAAATCATTATTCTCTACATTTTCATTATGTATTTCATCCCCATTTTCTAATACATTTGATATAGCGGATGTACCTTGCCATGCTCAAAGTTTTTGCATTCTCTTCAATTTCTTTATTCTCTTCTCTTCCAGTTGCTCCGGTGTCTTGTTCTTGACTTTACTCTTGTCCTTAGCTTGATGTTTATCACCCATGATTTGAAAAAATCAACTAGTGGGGTAGGGGACAAAATGAACTACTAAAAAATCGTGCAAGAATGTAGAGAAAATTGTAGACAAAACAAAATGTTTGCAGAATTCCCATGAAAGAGATGCAAGGGACGTTGGGGGCCACAATATATAAACAAAGAAAAATGTGTACGCATTATGTAACATGTATGCATTATAACGTGTACTCATTTTGTATTTTCTCTTTTTCTAAGCCATGCCTCAAGGCTTAGGATCCGGTTTGGATTCCCAAGCCTGAGGCATGGACCTGTACAAACACAACAAACAACGTGTTTTTGCAAGAAAATGTAAAAAATGTCACTTCTTCTATGATAAATGGAAATAAAACAATTGATCCATTTAAAAAAAATTATACCATAACGTAGAGCAGAGTTTCTTCTTTCTAAAAATATAATTTTTCAAATTTTCTAACTAATATAAGGTTTCCATATTATTTATTTTCTAACTATTCCTTTTTATAGCTATTTTTTTAAGTGTAAATATTTCTATCTTTCATGGTGTATCTTATTTTTAAGGTGATCGAAATTTTTAAAAAATTCTACTAGCCCAAACAAGGCATAGTTCTATACATATTAAAAAAAAAAACTAATTTTTGATATTTTTTGAGGTAGTTAGAGGGGCATGGTTGGAGCTCCGTTATTTTTCAAAACATTAAATTTTTGTACTAGAAAAATCATAAACAAAAAAATATTCGCTATAAAAATCTAAAAAAATGGAGCCCAAACTAGATGCTCCTAGCTATCTTTTTACCAAAGGGTTTTCAAAAATACTAAATGGTGCTCAAAAAATGGTGGGGGGAACGAAAGTCACTCTATTATGTTTTTTAACAAAAACAGGAGAATCTGTTGGTATTTTAGTTGTTTTACCCACTTAAACTTATCCGTTTTCAATAAAATTTAGTAACTTAGAAACTACACTAAAAATTATACGATTCATATTTCTACAACATCTTCCAATTTTGAGTGTAACTATTTCGAAAACCTCGTACAAGTTGAAGTTTTTTTTTTCCAGAAAAATGCATCCACTTAAGACCCCCTTTTGGCCCCCCAACTTGGTGCACTTACCCCCTTATCTACCTTTATTTCAATGTGTGTACCAAGATCATGAGTACGTAGGAGTGACATGTTGCAATTGATGAAGTATGATTGTATTTCTACTATGTTCACACTAAGGGGGGAATGTTAGGACAATATATTAGTGATCCATTATTTTGAGTGCTCGATATTAGTTAGATATCTAAGTATGTACATTATTTGTGAGTTATGGTAACCACTCACGTATAATATCTTAAGAAAAGTTTTAGGGATGATAATAGGATATTGTTGAATAGCTAAAGGTAACTTCGTGTTTAAAGGAGAAGTTAGAGCTATAAATATGTAACCTTGTCTCATTGAAAGATAATAATGTGATTTTTTAGTGCTTATGCTATGAATATCTAAACCAAAATGAATATCTAAACCAAATTTATTAATCAATACATATTTTTATTCTTCTATGAATTGATCATCTTTACACACTTCTCTGTTATAAATTCAAGAAATATTAATTAATCAAAGTAGTAAATTAATCCATGTGTATCTTGCAACAAATTTCTATTTCTTATGGAACTTCTCGTCTTGGACTATACAGTTTGGTCAAGATGTGAAATCCAGTCTAGACCGACTTGTATGGTCTTGACCTTTGCTATCCTTTGACTTTTCTTTAATTTGAATACCTTTATTGTGTCGTTTCACCTTCGTAGGGTTTGGCTTATTAGAATAGTTCACCTATGGAAGGCTATATAAAAAAGTAAATATCAATTTATGAATCACATAACACTCTTACAAGCTACTATTGTAAATATCATTCCAAAAGAACTTGAGACTCTCTTAGATCTTCCTACATCAATTTCACAACACTTAGAGCAGCCCCTACTATAGATGTAAAGAACTCAACTCGGTCAAATAATTTAGCCTCCCCCATTTCCAATCATACAAATGTCATAGAGCCATGTCTTAGCAAGAGAAAAGTCACTCTAAGCATTGTAAAATGGTTTTAAGCAACAAATGGTTAGATCATGTTGCTGAAGTACACCACATCATGCTACTACGATAAAGGGTATATTTTATACTTTGTAGTTGGACTATTATCTTATTGTTAAGAGACATAAGGTCACCCATATGTGGTTTTCTTAGATCACACTTGTGCATGCACTTATGAGAACTACATGAGACTTGATCCCGCACGAGGGAATGCAACACTTGAACTAGTTTGGTTAGGTCTGACGCCAAGGGTAGCCCAACCTTACCACACATAATTTATCCATTTAGTTATATAATGATTTAATGAAGGGTACTGTAGGTTTACAGGATTTTCACTTAAATTGTTGCAAGTGATTACATGTCATCTTGAGATTGTGCAAGCATTAATGACAATTTAGCAAAGGACATATTCATGCAAGAGAAGAACATAGGAAGTTGCAAAGTCTAGTTGTCAAAGGGTCCAAGACTATACACTTCTAGTTAGAACCATACAACTCCATGTTTGGGCCATACATAATTCCTATGGTCTTGAACCAACTCAGTTGCCAGTTCTAGAATTGATAACGATGCATTTCTAATTTTTGATGTCTTTTCCACCCGTCTGCACATCTGTATCTCCTAGATGTATTGACCTGTATAAATATTTCTTTATCTACTCTTATATATTTGAGTTATCGTGTTGTCATCCATTAATTGTTCCAAGTATTAATGTATTATAATGATTATGTATAGTTAATTATACACTGATTAGATCATAATAATATCCCATAACAAACCCTTACATCCTACTCATTGTTGTGCACTTTCTATAACATAATTTAATTAGTTTGTAAACAACTATAACTTCCTAACTATTTCTTTATTTGGATTTCTATATAAGGTGTGAGTATATTTGTGCAAAGTGCGAGTCATTCAAGTAAGGAGATCTACAATAAATAGATCCAAACTAGATAGACAAGTGTGGTACAAGTAGAGGTTTATGTGGATTATAGATATGAGTAGTGAGATTGATTGTGATGCATCTCTTAAGATATTCTTTTCTTTTTTGAAGTAGATTGTATAGTCTGTAATCAAGATGTAGATATTTGTAAGTTGTGTTTCCTCTATTGAATGAATAAAACTGTTATGTTAAGTTGATGGTTTCCACGAGTAATTTAATTAGATTATTTATTTGTGGGATTTTTAATTGTGTGGTTTTTAGTCATTACTCAAAGGGACAAAGAAATATTTTGGTGAGTGTGATGTCTAATAAATCACTCTTTTTCTTACAATTATCTATAATATGGGACTAAATCAGGTATTTCATGTTAAGTTAATGGTTTGCATGAGTAATTTAATTAGCTTGTTTATTTTTGTAAGATTTTTACTCGTATAGCATTCCACCTTAACACACAAGCATTGTAAGTCTTGTAGTAGAGGGATGAATGGTGAATATAATTTACCACTTTAGGCTTGTCACCCTCTAGTCTCTTTCCCCATTGACAAAGTTTTGGTGAGTGTAGTTTTTAATAAATCACCGTTTTCTTACAATTATTATCAATGTGGAATTAACTCAATCACAACCCAATCATATATTTTATGTTAAAAGTTCATGGTTTCTACAAACAATTTAATTAAATGATTTATTTTTGTAGGATTTTTTGTTATTACTCAAATGACCTCCATGAGTAGCCATTATTCTAATAACATTTTTATTTGTGTATTTCTCACAATAATTATAGTGCTTATATATTAAAGTGGTCTCCTTATAATTATAATAAAAAAACATGAGAAAAAATATCATTAAAATAATGAGTACTCACGAAGATCATTTAAATAATGACTAAAAACCACTAAAATAAAAATCACATTTAAAAAAATAAAAGTATTAATTTAATTTCCGCATACAAAAGTATAGGTTGCATTGTTTGTGTTAATTATATCTTACGAAGGCGGACAAGGAATTTGTCCCAAATCATTTTTTATTCCTCCAAACAATTTCATACTAAGCATTTTACTTTTTGACCAAATAAAATAGCACACAAATAAACACATCACATGTAGAATGACGTGTCATGGTCCCACCGATTTATAATCTAATAATAAATAATATTCTGTATACAACCACTTGCAAAACAATGCGGGACACATTTGCCTTCGATTCGGGACATAAATAAATAACTGTTTAATATTATATTCACAAGTCAAATTCGTACCCCTTTCATAACACATAACACATGGATGATGTTGACATTTGTCATTTTTCTTTTTTCATTCAACTCAAAATCAATTAAATCCATATCTTTTCAACACAAATATCCAACTACCAAGCAAATTGAGAATTGAGATATTTCTTAGGGAAAAGGTGTGAGTTGATTATTATATTCCACTAAATTGAAAAAATTGTATACACAAATAGTTATAATGATTACATTCACATAATCTATTTAATTTTTTTAAATTAAAAACGTAAAGAGTAATTAAAAATGGTATCATAAGAAAAAAAAAGGTAATATTAGCTAAATAATTAAAAGTACTAGTTAAGGAGGTTTAAAAAAACTTCTATGAAAAGAAATTCAAAATGAAATTCTGATCTCTATTTTTCCTTTCAAGATCCATTTTCTTTGAGACCATCTCCTAAAATATCCACATTTTGTCTCTTTCATAGGAATTTACCAATGAGAAAATTTACCAATTCAAGGTTTGATCTATCCACCCCTGAGTCAGGAATATTAAGGTAAAATAATCATTTATCCTTTATTATTTCAATATAGATATGATCAACAAGCACAAAGGGATTACCTTTTAATATATCATCTTAGGAACTAGTTTTTCTAGTAGCCCAATGAGATTTAGAACTATCATTTTCACCTCTTAAAAAGGATTTATCCATAAAACAATTAGATCCTCTTTTCTCCTCTTTATTGTCATATGTTACCCTAGCTTCTCCGTTCATGCAAAAACCTTTGATCACCACAATTTTTGAATTTAAGCCATGATTTAGAAGCACATAGTTCAAGGTGTAACACGTACGAAGACCATTAATGGTATAGGAAGGCTATAGGTCCTATGGATCAATATGTACGATGATAAATCAACAAAATATTTTGACAGAAAATCACATTGTTGCATATTTACCATCACCAATTTGTAGTAGTTGATGTACTAATTTTTTAAAATGATGGTGATAAGATAAGATAATAGTATTCATGTTCATGAAAGGTCAAAATCATCTTATGGGAACAAAAAATTACAAGGTAAAAAAAGGAATAGGGGGTGTAAAAATAACCCCAATGAACCCAAAAAAAAAAAAAAAGAATCACCAGTTGAAAGACCACATGTATCAATCCTAAATTTATTTCAAATGATTAATTCACTTGATTTGATTAGAAGTAAATACTATATGTTATAGGCTATAGAATTATATATTCTTATACAAATTTACAATTCCAAGTTCACTTGGTCTAGCAGGAGGAAGGGGGACGATCTAATTCAGATTAAGTTGGATATATTCTTGATAAATAAAATTAGATGATGTTGTTGGTGTATATGACTTGTTTCATTGTCATTCGACGTCTTGTCCACCACATATGGTTACTAATCTCACTTAGTAAGATCATGTCATTAGGGTGGGTTAGGGTTGTGTCCACGTGTCATGCACATGAGTTACACAACACTCTTATATGTACCTCTTATTTTTTTTATCTATGAGAATGCTAGACCCTGTTTCTTTCATACTTGATTCTCGTTTTGTGATTCAATTTCTTTCTTACTACGTAGAGTATTCATGTCACCATTGGAAGTGAAACCATTTTGATGTGCACAGGGTTTCGTATTGATCATCGTAAGACAATATGATATGATATAAGAGATATTTTTCGGTGAATGTGCACTTGTTTTATTTCAGTTGCTAATCACTTCATTTTTGGTTTTCGTGCTTCTCATGCAAGTTTTCGATCATCCTTTGGAATCTTGTTAACAAGTTTAACCATCTCATTTTTGGAGTTTGTGGTGGTTTTCTGGTTGCGAATGTGCATGTTTCAAATTTTTCACAGCCAGATCTAGCTAGTTATAGCTACATTAGGATGGTATATCTAAATATGGAGGTAGGTTGTGCATTTTTTGGTTTTACCATTTTTTAAATCAAAAGTGATTTTTTTAATAAAAAATCAGCATGGTTTTCCTTCCCTACCCCGACCCTGTTGTTATTTCATGTTTCCTTAATGATCTTTCATTATTCCTGGATGGGTGATCTATTTCTCTCCTCTGGTGAGCTCCTCAATGAGCTACTTTACTTTGCATCGAGTTGGCTCTTTGTTAGCTCGCCTTGACGAGTTGAGTTGCCTGCAGATTTCTGTTGGTTTCAAGTTGTTCCTTACATGAAACCAACACAAGTTGTTTTCTTTGCTCCCTACCCAAGTTAATTAGATCTTTGCCCAACATTGACGATCGAGTTGGGCATTTTTTTTTCATTGAATTGTTTTTTTTTGCATGGTCGAGCTTCTTGGTTGTATGCGAGTTTGGTTGCTCGGGTTGTGATTATTTATTTTTCTTTGCATTAGCTATGTGTGGTTATGTTTTGCATGAGTTGGGTTCTATTTTATTAAGCACTGTGAGCTCACTTCTTGTTTGGGTTATGATGTTCCTTACATGCATGTTGTTTTCTAAGCCTCCCTACCTTTTTCAGCTTGTCCCTTCCTCATCTATTTTAGCTTAGCTCAACCTCTCTGTTGTTGGCATGTTGTGATTTAGGTGTTGTCATTGATGTAAAATACCATTAATGAAAAATAGGATGATGGAGTAGAGTCAGAGCATGATCAATGTGATGGTGACATGGTGTTTTAGGTGTGTTCTTGGTTGCATAAGTTGATTTAGTGAGAATGGTTCGTTCTAGCAAGCCCAATCAAGTGGCCTAGCTAGCATAGGTGATAGTGCACGATGGTTGGAGTTTCTTGATAGCTTTAGGAGCATGTCGACAGCATGGAGAGAATTTTTAAGAGTTTTTAAGCACTCATATGAGATTCAAGGTGTAGATATAGGTTGGAGACCAAGTTTTAGGTGTTCATCTAGACCAAGTCTAGGTGTTATGAGGCATTATGATGAGATGTAGAGCTATATGATATCATATAATAATGCAAGTGTCATACAATATATTCTAGGTATGTTAGGATCTTTTGGATATGTTTCATGGTGATTTTTGATGTTATTTCAGTTGACCTAGCCTAAACAGTGCAAAACCCTAATGGGCTAGACATGCAAATGAGATGGACTAGAAATATGGAGAGCTATTTGAGACATGATTGTGATTGGATATGATTCACATAGGTGTCTTAGATGTTTTATAAAAATTTGGATTCATTCTGAAGATAATTTTGCAAGTTACATCATTTTGTGTTAAACAAATTCCAAGAAATGGTGTTTTCTAGCTCGAATTGCACCTTTTAATGCTCACCCTAAATTGTGTGCTTTGCATGGGACCTTATGGGTTTTAGCGATGTTTATAAATTTATTATATAAGGTTTAAAAAATATAATGAGTTCATTTGATCGTCATGTTTTTATGAACGAATGTTAAAAAGGTAAACAACTTTTTATGTGTTTGAAACCCTGACTCAAAAGCGGTAGGAGAGATAATGCTCATAAGTGCCCAAAATTTATTACTAGTTCATGGATGATTATTTTATGATCTATATGAATCATCAAGGTTTCAATAAAGGTATGGTAGTGGTTATGGTGATGAGTGGACCCCACTCAAACAAGTATGTTTATGAATATGTTCAGTTTGGGACAAGGTTGTCCAAAGGATTTGTAAAATAAATGGACATTGTTCTGATTATGTGATTTTTTATTGATGTCCATGGTGGTTTTAAGTCATGGTGATGCATAAAAATGGAAAAGTGTGCCCTATTTGTGAAGACTAGTAAATGGACAATTTTGGGGTAGTTTCAGAAAGTTTGTAGAGTTGAGCTTGGTTGAAGGTCTTCCACTTAGAGTTGGAAGGAGTTCCAATATGTTATGGAAATAAGATTAAGATATATTTCCAATGGTATTAGTTTTTTCTCATGATGATGATATTTTATGTGTCATCCAGGTTAGTTTACGAGTAAGAAGATTGTTGGTTCTCCAGGATAGGATTGCTTTTGATGAAAGAATGAAGTGAATGAAGCATGTAATAGATGATTTTATGATTGATATCACATGGAGAGTGAAGATGGATGCATTTTGTTCCTATTTAAGTCTTTTGGAGGTCTTGGAAGTGACAACAAGGGTGAAAAATAGTTGAGTTCACAAAACTGGTTCCTGGGCAACATGATTTAGAGAAGAGGAAAGTAGCTGTGGATTGAAAACATAGATGTCTCATGAGCTCTAACTTGCATATATATGATTTAAATTTCCTAATAATTCCATAGAGTTGTCACATGTGATATTTTAGTTGATATTGGGTGGTCTTGAGGCCCAATGGTGAAGATAGGGTGCTGATGTAGACTCAAAATTATGCACTTTACACATAATTTGGCCCGGTCTTATACTACTATTTAGAAGGTTCTCAAGTGTACAAAGTACTAATTAATCCCACCTTTTGGCCATATTTATTTTATATTTTATTTCATAGTTCCTATGTATTTTCTAACACTTACCCACCCATTTCGGAACTGCCCCGAAATTCTATCCCTAAATCAGGGCACCCTAGTCTGTACTGGGGCACCCCAACCTATACTGGGGAGCCCTGGTCCCCCCTAGGCACCCCTGATCTATGAAAATCCCCTTTCATTCCTTTTCAGGTAATTTCTAGCTGTTGGTCATCTTCATCTTTTTCTCAGTCACCCTTGTCAAGATTAATTACAAAATTAAGCTTGAGAGCCATATAAATATAAAGCTAAAAGACCATAATGAGGGTCCTAGCTCATAACATTACACACCACTATCACTCTATCTAGGTATACATCCATTGCATCACTTGCATCCACATAGCACCATGTATTAAGGCTAAGAGATCTACATCACACACACACTCCATATGGGGGGATTTTATTCCATTCCATGCACACATGATATTTACATTTTTTATAGTTACTATTACTCACTACTTAACAAAGTACGACTAACACAAGAGCACCTAGGGAATGATATGCACACACTCACCAAAACTGAATCTGGGTCCAAAATGTAGTGCAACGCTTAGTGATAAGTCCACTAGCTTGGTGGATGAGGTCAGTCTGACCCATTCATTTACATATTTTTTTTCTGGGGTTTTATATTTCTCTTTGTATTACAGGTCATTTTCCATCTCATCTGACAGATCCACTGTGACAAATAAGGAAGGTTCAGAACCAACTTGCAACCATACCAGTTGCAGGTTTTGAGCATTTACAGTGTTTAGATCACATAGATTGCAGACCATGACACCCCAAGGTGCCCCAGTACACTCTCAGGCACCCCAATAACTTCATATCTATCCTTCGCAGGGTGCGTGAGTTTTTGTTTTCACCTCCATATTTTATTCTCATACCTGCAACAACCTACTACAGTCACTGCCAATCAGCTAAGCTATTTCTCTCCCATCTCTTGCACATTTAGGGTTTCATTTCACTTAGAATATTTTACTTGCATTTATTTCATATTGTTTTAGTTTTTTATTACAACATTTAAGTCCTTCGAATTATATTAACTTGGATTACTATTTCCTTACACTTATTCTAATTTTAGTTAATCAACTGGAAACAACTATTTTTCAAGGATATGAGCATGTGTGCCCATTTTATGATTTATTTGATTGGTTCACATAAATGTGCAACCATGTATGATTCTTATATGTTATAGTACTCATGTATGGTAAATATGGGATCTTGAATAAGCATGGTTTTAGCTCATCCTAGTGATGGGGTTTTGAGCATTTTTGGTGTAAGTTGGATGGTTTTAGGAATGACCAGCCTATATGGGTCATATGTGAATATTTTAATGATTCATTTAGGATTTTTTAGGATTCCTTAGTTGAACCAGAGGAAGTAAACCAAATTATTTTTAATTTGAATCAAAAGAGCATATAAAAGTGATGTTTTGGTTACTATTTTGCACTAGTTGTCCAAAAGAGAGAAAGTGTGACCTAGATAAAAGTGTTTTGCAGGTATCAAGGTATAAATTGAGATCTGAAAGTGCGTATGATATGTTGAGGAATGGTTTGAAGAGTGTGTGTAAGGGTTTGAAGCATTTAGAAGTGGAGAAAGTGAAAGATTGTGCAAGTTTGAGAAGCTAGGGTTTGAAGGAGAGTGAGTTTAAAAAGTGATCTCAATCAATTGTGGCATCAACAAGACATTATATATCTTCATAAAAAATTTGGTTGAGTTGGTGCTTGATCATCTTGGGGGTTGTAGCCTCCTTGTGGAGTTGGTGCTTCACAAAAACTAGGGGTTGGTGCTCCTTATAGGGTTGGTGCTCTACTAAACTAGGGGTTGGTGCTCCTTATGAAGTTGGCGATTTACTAAATACTTTTTATTTGAGTAATATAATAAAAAAATTTAGTGGGTTTTATTCCCTTTGAGGGTTTCCCACTTATAAATTTTGTAATGGTGTTTCTTTTCTTTCTCATGGTTAATTGAATATATGTTGTATGTTGTTGTGCACACTCTAATGAATGGATGATTGATTAATGGTTTATGTGAGTAATATGAAATTGAAATTAAGATTGTAAGGACTGATTCACCCTTCCCCTCTCTCATTCCATTGTACTTTCAAAAATTTGTATAAGAGTAGGTCCTTTTTGAGAAGTTTGATCATTTGAAAGGAGATCCTTTGAAGTACAAAAATGACGAGTTAGCAGAGTGGTTTATATACTAGCAAGGCACCTTTATTTGATGGTGTGAATTATGATTTTTGGAGTTTGAGGATGAAGACATCACAATTAGATCTCTAGGGTATATGCATTTTGAAGTTTTGGAGATGGTATACTTCTCCTACGTGTGCAATGGAACGTTTCAAAAGCCATAGAATGAGCTAACCACCTCAAGCTTCATTAACCACTGTGCCCCATGATATTAAGATAAACAGAAAAAACTACAGCAAGCATTATAACTTGACCAAAAACATCAAACTAACAATTAATGGATCTCGAATGATGTTCTTTATTATACACCATTTTTATTTTTACTACTATTTTGTATTAATTACACACCACCCAATTATACACGCCTCCCCTATACTTACTATAACACAACACTATTATACTACTAATTTATACCTTAATTTATTCTTACACTACACTAACCCCCATTTACTTATTATTAAACCTTACCTACACCCTACATTAACTACTTTTTATTACCCATACCCATGACCCCACTATTATCCCAATTACTATATTTTTATTATATTTTACTTATTTTACACCTACCCTTACACCCCCCCACACAATATATCTACTCACTACTACTCTAGAAAGCTTAATGAAAGGAACCTAGTTAGATCTAACAATCAAATTGCTGTGTTGTTTACCTCAAACATAGTGGGGGGGGGGAAGAGATCTCTCTAAGTTGGATACATGGACAACTTAAGATCTTCCCTTTACTACTATATTTGGAATGATGGCTTAGATGGGGAGCTCTTAAAATGGCTAATGGCCAAGATCCAATGTTTTTATATATAGCTTAAAGTATCACAAATATGTCTAATGCAAATCTCAAATGTAAGAGATTCTAGTTATGTACACAAGGTGTGTCTAAAGTTGTATTTTTGAAGGGTAGGCCTTAGCTTTGTATTTATAGTGGTCCACTTGGGAGAATTTGGAATTTGTTTGCATGTGTGACTAATGCTCAAAACAATTTAGATAGAATGACGATAACATACTTTAGGCTTAGTTAAGCTAGATGAGGCTATTTTAAACTTTATTAGCAAGTATTAAGAGACCTTGAGAGTTGGGAGGGGTTTGGATAACCATTGTGACTGATAGATAGCCTATAAAGCCATAGACGTGGTCCTAGAAGAACTAGTGAGGTTCTGACTGGTCGAAGGAGGATTGTTTAGCTAAATAAGAGAGATATTAGCCAATAAGCTAACTATAGGCGAATCGACTAAAGAGTGTCGTGAATGGCATTTGCGATGGTTGAAGTATGGGGATTTTTAACAAGTGTTTTTACTTGATTGGATTGGATGAATGCTAAGTGTAGATTATTTTATGTGTCTACATTTTCCCTCTTTGGGGTGTCGTAATCGATTCACTTCAAACGAAAGTAACAATCCTAAACCAATTATCAATCTTTAAGGGATAGAAGAAAAATGATAATAATGAAGAGTGCCCCCTTGATTTTTGCTGTTGTGATAGAAGAACTCGATCGTGATCACAAAGATGACATAAGATAATAGAAGAATGATACTTGAAAGAAGAAAAGAAAGGGGATATGGAATAAAATGAGTATGAGAAAGGGGGAATGAGCAACATCCATCTATTGCCCTTTTAAACCAATTTTATTTTCATCATATTGCTAAGATCTTCAATCCTGTCCTTATAAAAGAATGAGAACAAAATTATATGACATGAAAAAAACAAAAATCCTATACAATAAGCCTTGCTAAAAACACCCTCTCCATGGCCCCATATGACATGCAATGCAATATTATAACTTAAAAAATGTTTAACCTCCATGCAACAGACAAAATAATGCAATATGAGAAAGTAAACAAGCTAACCTACAGAGAAACATAATGTTGTAATGTTTTTGTTACAAAGCTTTCAATTCCAATCCACCTATTTGATTAACGAAAAGGGTTTAATGACGTGCCCCAAGTCAGGATACAATGCAAAGGGAAAACCGAGGACGACTTTAGTCAATGAAAAATAATTGCCACTAACGAAATATTACCAGGCAACTCCGTTGTTTCCCCAAAGCACAGAAGAAGTAAGAAGCCTGCTTTTGTTGATGGAGGTTAATCACGATGATCCACGAGTCATGACATGAACAGGTGAGAACCACAGAGCGAAATTTTGTAGGATATTTTCAAATTTTAAGAAGTTTTCTTAAACATTTTGAATGTTTTGATTTTTCTTTCAAATAGTTTAATGTTTGATTTTTCTAGCATATTTGAATGTTTTGGTTATTTTTAATTTTTTTTTGAAACTATGTATAGGAAGATGAGAACTTGAGGCCCCCATTGATAGAATGGGAATCTACAAGGCCTAAGGCCCCATGCATTGAGAAAGGTGAAGATGCAAATGCCCCACGATTAGGTGGGAGTATTCAAAGGAAACTCTTCACAGGTCTAAGCGGGGACCCAAGGCCATTATGGATAAGTTCACATGATGGTGACTAAACCAATGAAGTAATGGGAAGAAGTTAAGGGCTTCCCCAGCGGAATTTGGCCTAAAAGCACCTGATTGGGAAAGGAAGAGAAAGGTTTTTTTTTGTGAAAATGGGATCATGATGTCCCGAAAACATGGCAAAATGCAAATCTATGAACATGGATGTTAGACAGAAGTAAGAAGAACCAATGTGAATGATATGATGTAGCTTAGAAAGCCTCGCGATGAAGAGTGATTAGCCAAAGGCACATCTGTGAGATGAATCATTGGACTATATAAGATTCACAACAAGGTCAAAAACACTTGGTAACATACTATCTTGTTTTCTCATAGAGATCCATGTGGGCACGTGGAATTTATTACCATCGTAAAGGGAAATTTAATAGACAAAAGTGAAGATACCTCTAGCCAATGCGTAGGAATAATTTATTTTTTATAGTGGCTTTTGTGAAGGATTTGGTGAATGGCTAGCCTATTTGCTCCGCTGCCAGCCAGCATCCATAGCCCTGACAGAGATGTATTTGATTCTAATCGCAACATTTCTCTACTACCAGTCAGGCGTCCATAGCCCCGATAGAGTTTATTGGAAATTCCCCAAGAGAGAGTAATATATCAATTTGATTTTTTCTTTTATCTTTTAGCTTTTGATTTTTTATTGATTTTGATTCTTTTTCTTTCTGAAAACTTATTTCAGCTCTCTTGTTTGACAAGGAGTTAAGAACCACATATGGCTCGATGGAAGGAGGTGGAAGTGATTTTGATGATGACATTTGCTGGCTTATCCTTATTCTGAACTCAGATCCATGGCAGCTGCAGGAAACAAATATTCACTGCCTGTATGATGGATTGAAGTCATGCTATTCAAGGCTTCATAAAATTTCCCTGAATCGGGAGATGAAGGTTTATTACAGTGCAGAATGAAACGATTCATATTGCTCAGCATTTCTTCTCCTAAAATGAATTGAATGTGAAGGTCAACTCTAAAAATACCTGGTCGGGCCATTTTGCATGCTACATCCTTATCACTTGTAAATGGTCTCTTTGGGAAACTCTGAGGGCAGATAGGAAATATTTATACCCTTCCATTATTTACATCCAATTAGACAATAAAAGTGTCCTTTTACCAGGTCCGGAGAAGCTTATTTTTAACAATGGACGATTATACTGTAATTTCAAGCTGATTTTATCTAGCTTATTTCTATCAGCTTTGATCCATGACTAAGGCAGAATTCATATGGTTGTTACCTATACATTTTTCCAAGGTCCTTTTGGTTTCCCCAGTTGTTTAACGTATTTTTTTGAAGGGCTTATTTTATGTATTGCAAATTGTAACATAAAGGATCTTTTAGTTTCTGGAAAAATGAGTATATGGTGTAGCTCACAGCTACCTATGCCATACTAAGATCCCAATAGTGGCATAATTGTTGATTTGAGCTGAGATTGCGGAGTGCAATACCAAAATACCAAAGGGCTCTTTGGCCAAAAAATCAGTCTTAAGGGTGTCTATCGACATGTTATGGGCATGAGCCTGGGTCATCATCATGGTAGCATTAGGTCTGTGAGCCAACGGTCATTTCAACAGAAGCTAAAATTCAATCTCTTGTGGTCTAAGTGTGAGAAAAATAGAAACATAACCCACCAATCAAATCACTTCAAAAGCATTTATAAGAGTCACTTTTCAATGATAATGAATACAAATTCAATCAACTGCCTGTTCAGCTAGTAATTTGAACTTTTGCACTGCACTATGTTAAGACCTGAGATCAAGTCAGAATACATTAAACTGAATCCAACTGGAAGGCAGGTTATTCTTAAAGCACATCATTTTATGCTCCAGGAAAATTTCTTGGCATTACTCTAGTATATATTGCAAAAAAAAATCAGTTATCACCATTGAAGTGAACCTTATATGTATCTAGAATTGTTCCCATCTGAGTATTGACTTTGGACCTGCAATTTGATGTAATAATTAAAAGTACAGTTTATACTCTAAAATTTTGACTTCTGGTGCATTAATCAACGCAAGTGTAAAATATATAAAGGAATATGGAGTAAATCTCCTTCCACAGAACTTCAAAATTGTATTTATATCTGTAGAATAGATTTTTCGTTCCCTACACCTAGCACGTGACCTACATCACAAAGGGAATACAGACAGAATCACATCATTAACAACTGTCAAGTAGGTAGAATTTTGTGCCCTATCTATTCTCAACGCTCGTTAAACACAAATTGTAAAAAACGTGTCTGTGAGCCTGTGTTGAACCTCAAAATCAGATGAATGTGGCTAACTGTCTGAGCTTCTGTTTTTCCTGTGATTTCCTGTCCTGTGCCCTAGCAGTAAAAACATGATTGTATCCCATGCATTAAACAGAGAAAACATGACTATATCCTGTGCCCTAGCTGTGAAATTTCAGTTGACTGTAAATCTGCTTGTGATCCTCACAATTTTCAAATCATGACTGAAATTTTCAAAATCGTGAATCCTCCTTGAAATCTGGCTATAACTCGTGATTTTCAGATTTCAGATGTTGCTCAAAACTTGCATCTATTTTTACAGCTCATGGCTGCAACCAATAAGAGTGTTATCTACTCCTGAAAACACAATCTCTGGTGACTGGAAATGGAACTCAGGGTTTGCTTCCTTTCATTAATGGCGACCTGGTCTCCATCATCATCAATGGTGACTGTAATGGTCTGCTATCTACTGTCTGTATTTTCTACCTCACTCTTACTGTGTACTTGCGTTTAGCTTCCAAAAGTAAAATGTTTGTAACTTTACGCGTCAATGTCCTCCCTGATTATTTGTTGGATTTAGAATGATGATATTAAGATGTGAGTACACTAGTCGTATGAATGAGAAATTAGCAAACCCATTTTTAAAGGATGAGACATGATTTCCAAAGGATGGAGTATCCCATTTCAATTTAAGTTAATCAGTTGGCCAACCAATTTAACTTATAAACCAATACCTACTTAGAGACCTGTTACATAGTATTATATCATTCCATGAATGTGATCAATGTTTTCCAGCCGGCTCAAATACATCTATGTTATGCCTCAATTTCTTCAAGTTCTCCCCTAATGGCACACAAAGTACTTGTAATAGATAGGAAAACAGAGGATAGGTTATGGCAAGGTAAAAGTTTGTTTCTTGGTATTTTCGCTAGCAAAGTTTTTAACAGGATCAACAATCTTTGACTGCCTCGTAGGTCTAGATGGATCATCACTCTTTTTTATCTTATTAGCCTAAAAGATTTAAGCATGAATTCCTGCTGCTATAGATATTCATATGTTAAGCCATGATTGCATATTTCATTGACATGATATTGTTGTTCATTCAACTTTTATGTGTTGTACCCATAACCAGCTGTTCATAATTGCATTTTAAGAGTGAATCAAATTAATATCTGGCTATTAAATTCGGATGATAGAAGGCTATGCTCAAGTAAAAGTGTGAATACTGTTAGTGTGAAGATATTTTCTTTTGGCTTTGTGCTTGATTTCATATTCTGTTCTGTTAATACAATTTCTAGCATGCATAAGTGGTCAACTTGTACATGTGGAGATATAGTTGCATTAGACATGTCTTTTACCGATGTGTTTTGTTGTTTAAAATTGGTATTGGTGTTCTATTTGATTGTGCTTAATTCTATATCATATGCACAAAAATTGTGTTCCAGGGAAAGGTGAATCCCACTCAATGTGAGGATTTGACAATGGTTTGTGCCCAGGTCAAATAACTTAGAAACATTGTACTTTTATCATCTAAATGTATTAACTGCCCAAAATCAGCAGCATCACTCAAAATCATTTTTTCATTGTGAATCGAGCCTATAAAATGTAGATAGCTAGCAACATCATGCTCATAACAATTTCTGATTTAAATTAGACATAGAACTAAACTCTTTAGACTGTACACACCCATATATCTTATGGAAGCCTCTTAATTAAATGAAGAACACTTGTTCAATTTGTAAAATATTTTGCCAGTTTTTTCCATGTTTTTTTTTACAATTGAATGTTGAGTATTATTCAACAACCTTTTAAAATAAACAAATTTGATGTTTTAAAAAGCAACATGGAATCATTTGTCATATGATGAATATTTGTTAACATTGCCATATGAATGCACATTTGTATTTCTCATTCTTTTCATTTCCATTGATCCCCTTTCATTTACAGCTATTAATATCTCCTTATACTCCCATTGTAGACGTAGATCTGTAGATATTTTAAACAGAAATTGATCTAGTGATGGCTTCCATCTATTGGATTCATACTTTTTACTTATAATGTTCTTTCTTCCTAATTATCCGTGCAGAATTTACTTGTTGTATATCCAGGTCACTTAGAATTCGTAATTTATGTAGATGGGAAATTTTGTAATTTATGTGATTTGTAATTTATGTAATTTATTTGATTTTGTAATTTATTTTCTATATTAGTTGCATTGAAGCTTGAAAATTTCATATTTCTGTTTTCATTAATATAGGAGAATATCTTAGGAATTTTTTTTAATTAAAAGTACTATTAATTAGAATTTTACTTTCATTTTTTTTACAGTCATGGCTTCTTCTGGAACTCCTAATTTGTTTGAGAGGACCGATTTAGAGATTGCAAAATTGCAATCTATTCTCAAAAATCCAACTACAGTTGGGCAGTATAAAGCCCATTGCGAAAAAATACTGGTTGATCTTCGTAGAATAGAGACAAGTTTGAAAACATATAATCCATTTGATTCTGAATCAATAAAAAATTTTATGGATTCACTAAAATCAAGTGTCTCAGGAGATGTAGGTTATAATGAGATTACATCACGACTTTCCGATAAGGAAGTCGTTAAGAGGTCTTGTTGGAGTTTTTATGCAGACAAACGGAAAATAAGGGCATATTATGTAAACAAATGTTCATGTCCCCTATGTGCCCCTTTGATTTATCCTAGATTTGTGGCCTCTCAAGGCCAATTTCCAAATAATGACCAATTACCGTTATACTTCATAATGATGCTACATGCTGAGGTTCACTTAAACCTAAAGGTGAACTATTTAGACATCCCTAGTTATTTGGGGCAGGGGCGTGGCCGTATTAGCCACAGGTAGGCATATAGAAAGGAGGGAGCTCCTGTAGTTGTTGACGCGCGGAAGCTTGTACCAAGGCCACAACCATTCTTATCAGGCTTTCAGGATGTCGCAACACCTGTCGTTATGACTGCACATGAGGCTGCTATCGAGGGTCTTGCTGGCATTGCTCGTGAGACCCAATTGATCTCTTCTGACTGTGTGGGTCAGTACCTTCAGAGACGTGATACTAGCAGTGGAGGTGCTAGTAGCACCAGTGATGCACGCAGCGAGGTATACGCTCGTGCATCTTTGATTTCCCCAGATGACTTTGAGCTAGTTACAGATCCCGCTCAGGCACGTCGGCTAGGACGCATCATGGCTGCTGACTTGTTGCGTGCGTATGAGGTGATTGCTCGGCATTGCAGCATTCCACTATCGGGGGTTTTAGATTTTATAGAGCAGAGTGGGAGTGTATCTTCTAGTCAGGGTACTACTGCCACTGCTACAGATAGACTTCCTGTTGCTGGGATCGTCACACCTGATGTTCAGCACATTTTTGTTCCGGTGTGTGAAAATTAAACCTTTAATATAATTAAAATTTATTTTAATTGATCATTACTTTACAATTTATTAATATTAAAATTAAACATGTACTTCTGTGTTTAGGCTTCTGCTCCAGTGTGTGGAGCTTCACAGCCCACACCATCTACCCGTGTCACATACACACAGCTCTTGACTGAGCACAACATGGATCTCGATGTTCCGGGTCTGAGTCAACTTGGCTTAGTTGGCGACATATTTGCTGGTGTTGAGGTCATGGATGACAATCCCATACATTTGGAGACGCGTTCCGCAGAGGTATAAATACATGTGTTTTAATAGAATTAATATTTAATCTAAATTGAAATGTTAGAAATTAATGAACTTTATTCAAAAAACTTATTTATCAACTTCTTACATTTTATTTATTTTGTTTCACAGGGATCTACGGGACAGAGATCTACACATAGCGTAGATACTCCCAACATCCGCCCAGGGACAGATACTGAGGTAATCAATTGTACATATCTGTTATATGATGTATTGAATTAATCAAGATTCAAAAAACTTATTTATCAACTTCTTACATTTTATTTATTTTGTTTCACAGGGATCTATGGGACAAGATCTACACATAGCGTAGATACTCCCAACATAGCAAAGCCGCCCAGGGATCTGATACTGAGGTAATCAATTGTACATATATGTTATATGATGTATTGAATTAATCAAGAAATTGTTGTAGAATTTTGCTTATATATTTTAATATATGGTACATGCTATATATAGTTTATGACGTGTATATTCCTTTTTTTTAACATGCAGGGTGCAGCAGAGCGTAGTGAGGGGTCTGGCACTCGCCCTAGTGCACGGAGGAGACTTCAGTGATATTTTATAGATTTCAGACATTTTAGACATACTTTTAGAGATTTTAGACATGTATATATATTCATACTCATTCTAGACATTATTATTATATTTTGATATATGTCTTAGACACGTGTATTATTAATATATTTTGATATATGTCTTAGACACGTGTATTTACAATTATGGATGTGAATATAAGACACCCCCTTATCTTTCATTTTTGTCTCTTGATGATATCATAATAGGTATATAATGATAGATAAGATATTAAATGCCCTTCATTTTTGTGATATAACATTGTAAACTTCGTTAAAATTCTATATTGAATTATTTTCAATGCTTAGACCTAATTTAGTAATACTTTATGTTACATTAAACATTCCATGGTATAATGGCTTATGTTACTATTTGAATCATATATGATGAAAGTTTAAGTTCAATAGATCATTCAATTAACAACTTGAAATAAGACTCATAATGACCATAGATTGTAATAGATCATTTTTGGGGGTTATTTTGGGCAATAGATCATTTTTTACACATCCTTTCTATTTTAAAGTCATCTCACACCCATTTTGGACACATGCAATTATGAATAAATCTACATATATTTTTGTTTATGTAGGAATAAAATGTCATATAGGTCATGTGAACCACTTAGAGTCTTGCAAACAAATAATACAACATCACGAATTGCATTTTACATTAAAATATATTCCAAATCATATAATATCTTTGCAATTGGAAGGATTTTGTTTCTTAGAAACTTAGAAAAGAGAAATTCATCCATTTTCTCCTTAGAGAGTTCCATTTAAATTTTCTTGGTAATTGATCCTTGTATCAAAACCTTCCATATTAATTACATTCTCTCTTTCTCCTCCTCTCTTTCTAAGGTAGCTAACTCTATGTCTTCTTGCAACTCTTCTTACACATAAAAGGTGTCGTGCCTCAAATTTTATACCTAAGATGATATATATTTCTGAACTTCAACCAACATAGTAGGCATTGCTAATAATATACATTCTTATGAAATAAGATGGGTAAAATTTGAAATCATTCTCAAATAATCTTCACACTTTTTGCAATCTTGTGCATACTAATCCATAGTTCTCACATATTTTAAAAACACCATTAATCTCTGCTCATTACATCTATAACCTATACTATACATTCATCCACTTTCTTTACAACACTCACACATCCTTAGTCCATACAAGCATGTCTCTTGGTCAAATTACGCCTTCTTGCAATCTCATGCAAGACTTACACTTGAAAATTTTATGGACCTTCTTTTGTTTTATCATAAAACTAGAAAAACAATTTGTTCTACCCATAGCCTTTAAAGCCTCACACCATCATTGACATATTGCACCCTTATGAAAAAAATTCGTTGTTCACCATTGTTATTCTTTAGTGCCAAGATGCACCATTGTAAAAATGTGAAGCACTTAACTCCTCCAAAATACCTCATGCTAAGCACACATAATCATACCACTCTTGTGTGCTTCCAAAACACCTTGAAACATGCCACACATTTTCTAGACATGTGATTCAAAATCCATGTGGAGACTCTCGGTTTCTATGCATCTTTCAAAGTGACATCTTCCTAGTTCCACATCACATGGTATGAATATCTTGGTCTAACTATTAGCACCATGTCCATATAGAGGAATTTCAACGATCACTCGGCTTGGTAGATGAAATAAATTCTAACCATTATTCTTTATAGTCAATCTTTTATAGCTAAATTTTTCTAACTATAAATATTGTAAGGCATTTGAGAGAAAATAAGGGAGTTAAGAGATTTTATTTCCCCTTTCTTAATCAACTATACCCAGAAAGACTAATACTATCATGTTTCACATTTCTTGTATTATTTAACCATGTCTCCCACATGTTAGCATGCTCTACATAATACCATAAAAATGGTAACTTCCTTGTTTAGGATTTTTTTTAGGATACATTCCCCCTACCTGATTGTAGGAGATTTCTCTCCTTGTATTTCTAGTTACTCACAATCTATGTTCCATTACATATTCTACAATCTATTTCCCTCCTATCTCATTCTCTATGACATAATGAATCCTTAATGAATCAACACAATTCCAAGCATATTGAAATATGATAAACTTGTACAGTGATAAGGGTACTCCATATACAACCTTTTGGTTCACAACTAAACAAATAACATATATCAAAAACTATGTACATCTGAATTCCCAACTAACATTTCCACATTAAAAATAATAATGCAACATACATCCACATCATAAATCATGTTTATACCATACATACTTCCATGTAACAACCATATCACAATACTTGTAAACCATAAACCATCTCACAACAAGTAAGAATCACAAGTATTAAACAACTTTATTGTATAGTGGTCTCCATAGTCCCTTCAAGTAGAAAATACAATGCTATCTAGCTTAATAGTTTATTACCAACAAGGTTTAGTAATTTATTCCATGTCCTTCTATATAATACCAAGTGGCTCTGCTCGTTGTTCAATGACTTGTAAAAGTTTTTCATGGTCTTCTACATCTAGTCTCCATTTTTTGCGTTTACTATTTGTAGTCTTCACCTGCTGCAATTGTAACCCTGTAGCAATTATGTGATGGGTGTAATGATACACCTTTTTGTCTGGTTTGTAATCAACAAAGTGAATCCCACTTTGGAGGGCTTTCACTTGTTGTAAGTATGTTCCCTGCACTACAACCGAGCCAGTAAAAAATGTTGTCACTTCACTTGTTATTTCACATGTTAGCTTTGTTCTCTCTTCTGTGCAACGCAACAAGTAGTACTCCACTTTCTCAATATTGGCTTCTTCAGCAATGACTGCAAATACATCTCCTACAACAAAATGCAAAGAAACATTCAATGATCGGATGTATAGTATAAATTATATACATATATATTTAATTATCAAATTATACTTGATCCTTTCAAATAAAACATACCTTGTTTAACCAGTCCAGATATGTGGTCATAATCAGTTGAAATTAATGGCACATCTTCAAAACTATCATCATGATCTGATCCATATGTGTCATCCACAACTAAAGGAACTTGCTTCCACTCACCTACATACCCATGTTTTTGACTATTGCACTCTGAATATGATTTGTTCATGCATTCATAACAAAAACAAGAATAATCTCTTGTACAGATTGTCCAGTTATTACTATCCATAGTCATCAAAGAGTGCAAAGACCTAGAATTGGGAATCCTTTCACATCCATACTTTGTCCTTCGATCAATACCTTCATTTAATCATGCTCAAAAGATCAATAAAGTTTAAAACAAACAACAAAAATCAGAATAAAAAAATTTAAAGTTAGTAACTTGTAGTTCACTTAATAAATCACATCAAGATCTACATATCTATGTTTTAAATGTGCATGTACCTGTTATCTCCCAAAACACTCTGTGTGGGGTTGAAGCCTGTGGGGTTGTGGGTTGAAGCATGTGAGGTTGAAGCCTGTGAGGTTGAAACCTGAACTGTAAAATGTTTCTTACACCATTCAACAACGGTGTGGGCATCAATCAATCGATCTCCCTCATAATCAAAGCTTTGTTTCTTTAGAGCACGTTTGATGCATGCACCCGCACCATCGTGTTCTCCCTTCCCATGACCACTCTAAAAAAAACTCCATAAATGAGGAATTTTGTGATGACGATGATAACGACTGAGTGCAAAGAAAGGGCGAGAGGATTTGAATTGTGATGCGCAACCATCTGACCAAACAAAATGTTGATCTATTTGTATTCCTCGCTGATGAAGATATTGAAAGAACAAACCAAAACAATGTTGCACAAAGTGGGTGTCATGTTCCTTGTCATCACTTATATAGAAGTGATACTCCTTCTTGATCATTCGCTTCACATATGTACTTTCAACCCCATCCAAATCCAATTGTGCATGCCTATAAAATACTTGAACCATGATAGTAACCTGGTCAGTATGATAATACTGTGTTTGAATTTCTTTTTGATGAGAAAATGAGTAATTCTCAGCAAAATCAACCACGGACAATATGGAACCAATAGGGAATGTGTCCCTATTAGTCTTGAATTGTGTAGCCTGCCACTTTGAATAGTGAGAATGTTTGATGTACGGACTAATTAAACTTCGGAAACTTTGCATGAATGTAGCAATGGGGATTTCCTCTTCTACCAAATCCAACCTGGTTGCATCTTTTCCAAGCCTTGTTGAATATTTTATGTATTTGAACCTACAAAATCAATTCATAACATGGACAAATTGTCATGTATTCATTTGCAGTAAAATAAAAATCAAAATAAAATCTAACATCCAAATTTAAAAACATAAATTTATATATATCACCTCTTGCAAGCAACCAGGTTAACTGTGTCCAAATCTTCATTTGTTTTTGGCAATAATTTCAAGTCCCCACACTTGTCACAGACACCTTTGATGCAAGTCATACGATCATCGACATGATCATCAGATACGTTGCAAAGAATTGAAGTTATGAATTCACTGACACGTGTAGGTGGGGCAATTTCTTCTCGTAACTTTCTATACACCTGAAAAAAACATAGATTTTGAAATACATTAATTTTAAATCACATCTCAAAAAATGATATTTAAACAAATTTCAAATATATAGATATAAATGAAAGCACGCCTCAAAATATATATACATTGAATCTATAAATTTTTTTGTACCTGATAGTGATAATCAAACTCAACGTGATAGCGACAACAACATGTGTCAAGGACTTTATCAGCTCGCACATACCAAGGCTTCAAATTTTCAAACATTCGTTGTCCAATCTTAACATCTGGATTTTCTTCTGTAAACTTTATGTACATCTCATGTTGAGTTATTTCAAGCCAATGTTTTATATGTTCATCATAGTTATTGCGAGTTATCCTATGTTTTAAAACATCCCTCACATTCGGAGAAGGACGAGTCCTCTCAGTCCAAAAATCAGAAACTATCTTCACAATATTATCCTCTATTTTATCAGAACGTGGATTTCTACACATTAGTGCCCAATTTCCTTCCATAGTAGAGTCATCCAATGTCTTCCTCCTCTTTGCATACCTGCTAACCGTCTTTCTAGATAAACCCAATGCCTTGGCAAAGGTGGTAACATGACGATTCTTTGTTGTATCTTCACTTACAACTGAAGTTAATATTGCTCTACGAGAAATACTCTTATCAGCAGACCTAGTTTTTGTACCCAAAGAACTTATTCCTTTAAAAACATTCCCAACAAATTCTTCTTCTACACGTTTTGAATTTTTCCGTCCAAAATCAACACCCAACAATTCTAATGTTTCCCTCATATCAACATGATTCAAGAATGTAACCAACAAATGTGCTCTAGCAACTGTAGTCAAATTAACAAATTCACCATATACTATCTCTACACTTTTTGTTGTTTTCTTTCGTGATAGTGGTTCTTGTTGGGAAAATTCTTTTAATTTTTGTAAATCCATCTTCACCAAGTGTTTCACATTTTTCTTGGGAAGTAATTCCATAACTTTTGTTATCACTTCAGCATAATGTTGCGCATCATGATCTGTGTCCATAAACATACACATGGGATCCTATCAAAACCCTTTCCTTCACCCAATCTAAAAAACATAAATTATCATATTTAAACCTTAGAACTAAAAAAAAAATTAGGATCTATCAAGGGTTTCTATACATATGTACCAATTTTTGCAATGTTGTCTTTCACTTGTGTTGTCTCTCTCTCTCTCTCTCTTTGTGCCCTCCTACGAACAGATCTTCTAGCATTCTTCTCTGCATTCTCTTCCTCGGTATATTTTCGTTTCTCATTCTTTGCATTTCCCATGATTCATCCACTTCAATAATTTTCACCTGCACACATAAATCGTGATAGATCTGAATGTCTAAGAGTAAACTCGATACAAAACTATATGTGCATGCAACTCTATTTATATACAAATCTCAGTAGAAATTAGGTTATTTTTAATTTTAGTTTTCTAGAACTTTAAAACAAATTTTCTAATTTTAATAGAATTTATATTTAATATGTAAAACAACTTTTCTAATTTAATATTACATATTTTTGGTTAAAAACAATTTAAAAAAAACACACTTAGTTTAAAACACAAAAAATATGTAAAAAACTAAATTTAAAACATAAAAAGTGAACAATATTAAATAAGTAACTTGTAAAACATTAAATTTAGAAGGGGAGACGCAATTGCGAAACATTAAATTTAGAAGGAGATGTTTTGGCGGCGCTTTGGTGGTGCAGAGGGGGTTCGCGCAAAATGGGGGTTCATGAACCAATTCACAGGTTCTCGCGCGAACCCCCATTCACGCGAACCCCTCTGAGTGGCAGTGACGTGGCGCCTGAGTGGCACATTTTGGCTCCAAATCCTTTTGGGGGACAATTGTGAGCCAAAATCTGCCACTCGGGTGCCACGTAATTAGGGTAAACGAACTAGTTAAATTACAAAATTTTGACACAAAATTCATATTTTTATTGGCTTTCTAAAAATGTAATTTTCATTTTTTAAAAATCTGTTTTGCTATTTATTTTTTAATTTTTACTAACATACGGTATTTTAGGACAATCAATAGTACACAATCAACCAAATTTGAAAAATAGTAGAATATATCAAAAAAAATTGAAAAAAATATACTTAGTATTTGTTGAATTCTTCTTCTTACCTGTGAAAAAAAAAATTAATTTCGATATAAATATTAAAAGTTATTGGCATAGAAATATGGACGCCATTTATTTTAAAATATAGTTACTAAATAATTAATTAAAAAAAAATATAAGTCAAAAAAATATGAAAATTTGACATCACGTCAAAATTATAATCTTGAACATATATCTAAAATTTCATAGTGAAAAGATAAGTTTTCATTTAAAAAAACCACCGGGGGACAGTCATTCCTCTTTAATAACATAAGAAACAACATATGAATAAAATTAAGAAAAAGACCATATTTTTTGCCAATTTTTTTTTTTTTATACATGTATTCTACACTCTAAACACAACATTTCGTTAGTTTGTGGAATTTCATGAATGTGTACGGTTTTGTGGCTATTACCTTTAGAAAATTAATTAAACTAAAAATTCATGTTTACTAAGGTACAAACCATACCAAAAAGTGGGACATTTTATTGCAAATGGTACAATCGAGACCCTGGTCAACTACTAAAAAAAATTGACCTCTATAATGAAGTCACCTTCATAATAATCCCAAAACTACATCCAGAAATAGAGGACTACATACCAAACCAGGAGAACAATGGGAAAATTCACATATTATTTTCAACAAAGAATTAGATGCTTGATTCAACAACTATGTATTGACACCATGCAATTCCATATTTATTCGTAATGTTGTGTGTGTGTGTGTGTGTGTGTGTGTGTGTGTGTGTGTGTGTGTGTGTGTGTGTGTGTGTGTGTGTGTGTGTGTGTGTGTGTGTGTTACGTTCATAGTAGGTTTTTGTGGCCGTCGAATTAAATAAAATACCTACATAACCTACTATTCAAATCAAAATTTAAAATTTGAAGCCACTTATATGTTAAGTTATTTTTTATTTTATAATTATATGAATATAATAATATGTGTAACTAGGTCCTTTCAAAATTTATTATTTAGTTCGAAGGTAGTTCAAATCTCTTTGTTGAAATACTTATAATGTTAGCGTTCCACTCCAAATAAAAATTGTTGTGAGCTCATTTTATGTCGTCGTAGCCTTATCTATTGTTTGTAGAGTGAGAGAGGACCCCATGATATATGTAATGAAAATGTACTATGGAAACTTTTAAGCACTAGTAATACATTATCATCACAATAATCATACGTAATTTAAATTAAGATTTAAATAAATTAAAAAAATAGTGAATTAGGGATCAAGTTATGTGGCAATTAAAATTTTTCATAATAAAATTGTTAATATTAATTATGCCGGAGGCGTTTCACAGTGAGGAGGGCATGGGGGTTCTAACATCCATCATAATTTGGAGGGCAGAGATTGAGTTTCAAAATGTGCGTTGAAATTTGATGGTGGTTAATTCGTGACTGTTAGCAGTTTTTTGTGCCATTTTTTGTGCCTTGGATGTCTATCTCTTGTGCCCTTGGATTTGCATACTAGACAAACTGTGTAATAACCATTTTTCTGTCACCGTTGGTGTTTTTAATTAAGATAAAATAGATTTCATATCAGGGCTTCCAACGCTAAATACTGAGGATCTCCCATCGTTCATCTTCAGAAAGGCGACCCCTTTGATACAGTTCTGCAGCTCATATTTCACCAATTCAAATTACTGGACAAAGCAGATTGGATTTTGGGGAACACCGTTTACGAAATGGAAACCGAGGCAACTTATTTCAGTGGGTTCTTTGCTTCCGTCTGCTTATTTTAATGATGAAAAGGATGGCACAGTAATGTACAGCTTGTTTGAGGAGTCCAAAAGTTGCATTCCATGGCTGGATTCGAAGCCCAAATGCTCAGTTCTGTATGCCTGTTTTGGCAGCCTCATTCACATGCCAAAATCCCAGTTTGAAGGAGATCGCCATGGGTTTCTTACAGAGCGGGAAATACATTCTTTGGGTAGTCCGGATGGATATTGTCCACTCTAAATCCTCAAATGTTTTTCTCCATACTTTCATTTCCATAGTGGTCTGAGCAGTACACAAACACAAAGTTGTTAGTAAAACAGTGGATGGTGGTATTGAGCCTCAAATGTGCATCTGAAGATGGAATCATTGATAGAAAAGAAATAAAAAAAGCTGCGAGGACAATAATACAAGGTGAGGAAAGAATGGAAATGAGAGAATGCTAAGTGTGTTGTCCGAGGTGGCAAGTGGACATGAGGAGTTCACTTGGTAAAATTTTGGTATAGCACGTGGTTGAAGAGTATTAAATAATACCCTTAATTCTAGTTTATACCTCTAATTATTCAATTTGATAATACCCCCTCCTGTTATATTATTAGAATGAAAATATCCCCTATTTTTTCCATGTACCATACTTACCCATTTTTCAATTACAATTTTATTTACCCTTTTTATTTCTACCCTAATATATAACACAAAAAATATATTATTTCTCACTCAATATTTTTTAATATGCATTTCCTCTTGGAAAGATAGTTTGAAGCCATTGAAGACCTATTACAAATCACCTTATATATGTTAAGCTTTAATAATTTATCAATAGTTATTCAAATAATTAAGATGGTGAAATAATATCACTTCTGTTGGAAAACATATTCAATCCTAATTTTCTACCATCTTATTATTTTTTGGTTAAGAATCTAGATCTCTTTATTTAAAAAATATTATAATTTAATTTATGACCACACTTGTTTTGCAATTTTAAAGTATTTACTTTTAAATACTAAGGTTCAAATGTTTTAGTTTTATATTGAAATTAAACCTCCCTTTCCTTTGGCCCACGTCTCTAAGCTACCTTTAATATCTGATTCAAAACATCAATAAATTAAACTCTTTCACCTCCTCATGTCTACTAGTATATTGACTTTAATTTTATTGATTTTAATTACCTCAATATGAACCCATGTGTTAGGATATTGACTAGCTGATAAACCCCCCGTGCAAGTGGATCGGGGTCGAAGGCCCTGGTTGCGAGTCAGTACATGAATTTGGTGGCAACGGTGAATCTTGCCATGTGTGTCCACACGTCCCTAGTGGAGGACATTCATCTACACAAATCGACATAGATGGACTAGAGGTTGAAGGGATGCAGAAAGGTCGTGGGGTTTCTGTATCAAATTGTGGAGGACATGCTCCACGTGGATGCGAGGATCATTAATACCACTTACCCTAAAGTTCATGGGATGTAAAAATCTAGGCTTATAGTGAATGATCTCTATTTCAAGGAAAAGAAATTTCTCTCGCCATTTGGACACAAATTGATCACCCCCTCTTCTTAGTTTTGGTGACGATGTTGCCACTAGGTCCTAATAAGTGTATACACCATATAATTTTTACAAGTCATTTTTTATGTCAAAGGTGTGTTATCAAATAGATTGTATATGGATGAAACCTACTTGCCATGTGTGTCCACGTCCCTAGTGGAGGACATTCATCTACACAAATCGACATTGATGGACTAGAGGTTGAAGGGATACGGGAAGGTCGTGGGGTTTCTGTATCAAATTGTGGAGGACATGCTCCACGTGGATGTGAGGATCATTAATACCACTTACCCTAAATTTCATGGGATGTAAAAATCTAGGCTTGTAGTGAACGAGCTCTATTTCAAGGAAAAGAAATTTCCCTCGCCATTTGGACACAAATTGATCACCCCCTCTTTTTAGTTCATGGTGATGAGTTGTTGTTGACTAGGTCCTAATAAATGTATACACCATATAATTTTTACAAGTCATTTTTTATGTTAAAGGTGTGTTATCAAATAGATTGTATATGGATGAAACCTACCTTACTCTAGCACTCAGTTGATTCGGTGTTGAAGACATAATTTTTTATTGTTCTCTTCCAATCAATTTTTTGGAATTTATATGCATCTTCCTGTCCATTCTCAACTTTTCAACCTTTTCAATGTCATAAAACGGTCACTAGGAAGATCCCAGAAACACCAAAAAGCTATCTGTTTTAATGAGTCTTCTGATATTGTAATCACTTCCTTGGCTCATACAAAACCTGCACATTCTAACCCACGAGCACCATAATATAAAAATTCCATTTTTCCTCGGTCTTCAAATTTTTTTACTCTCCTTTCATGATTTCAACAGTAGCGAGTTCAAACTATAGCACCATTAAAAGCAATAATTTTTGTTGTGTTTTTTAATTTATTTTGACACATGCAAGCTCATATTGCACTCATGCAAATAATGCAAGTGAGATTGAGATGATAAAGAGGACCATGTGTAACAAATATTGTTTTGGTGGGGGCACTCTAAGATGTGGTAAAGTTGTACGACATGCATGTATTTTAATTCTAACATTTTAATCATGTGTTCATCTTGTTTAACAAATTAAACTTCAAATTGATAAACTTGATGCCAAAATAACAAAATAAAATAATAGTAAAAAAAATTTCTATGTCGGTGGTTGTGATGTCACCTTTAGATAACCCTTGTCACATGTTGAGAACTGTTGTCCTCCTTGTCACTCAAATTATAGATAGAACCCATGCATGGAAGACATAAGATCCATTTCTTCCGAAGACACAAACAACATTTTATGTTAATGGTTATTGATCAAAAACTCTATCAAGATTGTTGATGAGGGAATCCCTTACATTGCCCTAATTGTCAAGAATATTCCTTAATCGTAAATGTGAAAAGAAACGTGGTAAAGGTGTATAACATGCATGTATTTTATTTCCAACATTTTAATCATGTGTTCATCTTATCTAACAAATTAAACTTCAAATCAATAAACTTGATGCCAAAAAAATAAAATAATAATAATAGAAAAACCCTTTTCTATGTTGTTTGAACTGTGATGTTGTTATCAGCTAATTTTGACTTTGCAAAATTATAAAAAATGAAAATTTTGAAAATTTTGAAAAGTGTCACTTTGCGTGGTTCATTTCCCTCGTTGCGATCATCTCATTTTTGTGATCATTTCGGTCTTCGTTTCATCCTTTTCGGGTGAGAACTCTTCCCGCCAGGCTTTAAATCGCGTTAAAATACATTAAAATTAATTAATTAATTAATTAATTAATTGCTCCTTGTTTGATTAAATTAATTTTTAAATCACTTGAGAAGTATTTAATTAAATAAATATAAATTAAAAGTTCATTCGACAAATTTTAATGCCGGGGAAGTAAGCTTACGCTTCCAACTGCCGGGAAGCCAATCTGGCTTCCCGAACCCGGATTTCCCCTTTCCTGGCAATCTTCTTCAATTTCCCGCACATGGATTTTCTCCACCAATTGCCAAATCATGGATTGGCTAATGGGCAAGAAATTCCCCAATTTCCCACATGGGAAAATTAAACGCGGATTGCCAACCCACTTTGCCATTCTTGTTGGCAATTGTCAGTTGCTTTCCCCATTTCCCCCTGGCACTTAAGCCACTACCCGAGAAGAGAGGAAGTTGAGATTAATCCCATAACTTCCTCCATCAAACTCGTTGGAAAAATTCATGTGAATCTTTACTTCTTATTTCTTCTAAAGGAAATGATATTTTGGTTACATCCAACAATCTTCCACGCATTTGTCAAGAGAAGAACAATCCAAAGAAGGAGGAATATCCATCAAGTATCTAGGCATTCTGAAGGAACCACCCCAGAACACCACTAAGCTCTCCTGCGTTTTTGTTCAAAGGATGAGATCTGAAGAAAGAAATTTTCGCCTCCCAGGCCATGTGCACGTCTTTTCATACGTCTTGAGGAACAACCAAGGAGCGCTGTGAAGGCGCTTCCACTGCATATATTTTTACGACCATCTTCATACCATTTCAATGTTTTTCTTCAGCGAGCTACAATTCAGTGGGCTTCATGAATATAGCAAGGTACAAAAGAACCGTGGATAGCTTTCCTAGCGAATGGTATGGGAACCCTGGCCCTGCACTTTGGTGCAAGGTTCACTAGCGAAAGGAAAGACACCACAGTCTGGGGAATGTCAGAATCTTATTTCATCAATTGTTCAATATCAAGCATTATTACGTGGACCAACTCATGAAAAGAAACTCTCTCCTATAAATGCAGGTCAGGAAATCCTACAATAGCATGCACTTCCCCTCACAAATTGATCAGTATTGCAAGCACAAGAATGGATCGATGAGGTTCATGGAAGTAATAGTGAAATCTGCACAAATTTCGTATGCTTCCAAACTTTTCCCTAAAACCAAATGCTGGTTTCGTCCATCAAAACTGCAACAGAGGAAGCACAGCAAATGTTCTGGATGTGACGGAGTTCAGACCAATCTGTTATCCTTACCCTCGAATGTTCGAGGGTTCATGTTTCATCTTCGCAAAATCATGATCTGCACAGGCAGGCTTATCACGTGGAGATTACAAAGAATGCCTTCGAAATTCTTCCAAGAAATGTGCCGCCATGGAAGTTGGCTAGGGCTAATTACAGGGGAGATGTCTTTCCCCAAGGATTGTGGATCTACTTCTGAGGCTACCATTAAGGATGCATGACCATTCAATTCTTTGGGATTTTTTCCCCAGGTTTAAGTGTGGCATCCAGAAGATCAATGAGGGAATGCTAATCGGGTGTCAAGGGCTGTTTGACATGATTTGAACCATGGGCAAGTATGTTTGAAAAAATCAATTGATCTTTGTGCCAAGCTTGTTATATTCTGCATTTTCATCGGCCTTCAGAAAGAATGCGTAATGCATATGGATGGATCTGGGGCCCTGATAAGGCTTAAGAGCTTAATCTTCTAAAATCTGGAACAAATGAAGGTCACAAATAACAAACATAATGCAGCTGTAGGCTTATCCTTATTCTGAACTCAGATCCATGGCAGCTGCAGGAATCAAATATTCAGATGCCGTGTACAGATGGAAAAGAGAGTCACGCTATTCAAGGCTTCATAAAATTTCCCAAATAGTAGGATTGAAGAAATTTATTCAATGCAGAATGAAACGATTCATATTGCTCAGCATTTTTTCCCCTAGAAATGAATTGAATGTGAAGATTCAACTCTAAAAATTCCTGCCACATGGTCGTTTTGTATACTACATTCTTGTTACTTGTAAATGGTCTCTTTGAGAAACTCTAAGGGAAATAGGCAATATTTATACCCTTCCATTATGTGCATCCAATCTGTGACAATAAAAAGTATTCTTTTAACAGGTTCAGAGAAACTTGTTTTTTTCAATGGACTAATTGTACTGTAGTTTCAAGCTAATTTTATCTAGCTTTATTTCTATTAGCTTTGATCCACGACTAAGGACTTTGGAATTCATATGGTTGTTACCTGTACATTTTTCCAAGGTCTTTTCAATTCTTGGTTGCCCCAGTTGTTCAATGTATTGAATTGAAGGGATTATTTTATGTGTTGCAAATTGTAACATAAAGGATCTTTTTAGTTTCTGGAAAAATGAGTATATTGTGTAGCTCAGTACTACCTATGCCATACTAAGATCCTACAATAGTGGCATAATTGTTGATTGGAGCCAAGCTTTCAGAATGCACTGCCAAAATACTGAGGGGCTGAATTTGGCCAAGAATCAGTCTTAAGGGTGTATCTATCGACATGCTCAGGGCTTGAACCTGGGTCATCGTCATGGCAGCATTAGGTCTTTATTGGTAATGGCATTTTCTCATCGTTTGGAAGGTACAATTGTGCTTATTATGGCAAAGCCAAAACATTCTTACTACAAGTGTTATATAATAAGGAAGAACTGTGAGCATTGTGGTAAAACCATTCTTTTCAGAAATGTTGGGTTAAGCTTGAATATAAAGTAGTTGAGCTGAAAAGCTAAAAACAATTCTGATTACACTACAACAAACTTAATGATTATTGACGAGAGTTAAGTGTAATCATGGTGGCAAGGTCAATCCCTATAGATGTTGGTTTAAGCCTATGGATGAAGACCATGCTATGATTTGAATTTGGTTTAATTCTATGTAAGACCATAGAATGATTCATACTTTTTGTGGAGGAGATAGATCGCACTAACAATTACCCACGAGATGAAGGCAAAAGGGTATTTTTTAATTTAGATTCCTAAAGGATGTTCATGAGTAAAATAACCATTCCTCTGTCACATAAATGAGAAGTTTGCATTGCCATATTGATTGATAAAAATGTCTCTTGGAATAACTATTTGACTCGACAAGAACCTTCAATTGTGTGCATGTTGACACACTGCAACCGAGTTTGTTTCCGAGATTGTTGTGAAATATGAGAACTGCTTCCATCATTTCAAACAAGGAAAATGTTATTTTTGGTGATTATTGGTGATGTTAAGTGAACCAATAAAAGATAGGTTGTGCAGTGAGATGGAAGAGTCAGGTTATTCAATTTGTAGAAAGTGTTTGCAAAGCTAGACAATGCTTTCGACTTCATCAAATCAGATGTATAGTGCAAATAACTGGTTATATTTATTCATGGGGTGTTTGTTAAAGCCATGTTTTGTAATACCATTGGAGGTGAATTACAATTTTGGCTCTTGGAGATCTTCTCAATGGTGAAAGACCAGAAGCTGGATTCTGATAAACCAAGGTGGCGTAACGACTACGGTCTCACAACAAATGAATAATTCACCATGGAAAGGTACTCGGAGCATGTGGAGAATTGTGAATGTGAATACGAATGAAGACAAATTTTCTCACACCAGGATATTGCTCAGACAGAGGGGTGGATGAATTGCTCAAGTTTCAAGCTCAACACTCTTGTCATTTGGAGGATTGTAGAGCACAGTCAATGAGTTCATTCCCGTACGATCGGGATAGGCAGACTCTTGGCCCAATGGATAAGGCACTGATCCTAGGTGTCTTGATCTGGGTGGCACATTGCTGACTAGGATGTCTACGTGTGCGTACAAGTCATTTAAGTGGGTCCACATGTACCCATTTCTTTTATTTATGTATTTTTCCTTAAATGACTTTTTAACTTAAGTGGTTTCTATTTTTAGTCATTTTTTAATAAAGTTGGTTGAAAAAGTCAAAGTCACTTAAGTGCCTTATTTAATGATCATGTAAAACCCTAACTACTTTGTAACCAACTTTTGGGTTATAAAAGGAAGTGAGGGGCTCATTTGTAAGGGTGACTTTGAGAGAGGAGAAGAAAATACTTTTGTGCAAGCTTTGTTTCAGGAAGAAACTTTGTGTTCTTTTGTGAAAAACATTTTGGAGTTAATGGAATACGAACTTTGTGTCTCATTCATTGTCTCTTGTAACATTTGATGTTCTTATGTTCATTAGATGTTAGGTGTTTGAATCTTGCATGCAAATATTATCTTTGATCTTATTGTCAACATTATTAATCAGTTGTTCTAGTTCACAGTGATCAAGCTCTGATTATCTACTTGCTCATGTGTGTTCCCTTTTACACGTTCTTGTTTGGCTAACTCAAACTCCGTTTTATTTGTGTTGGTTATTCATCTTTCCTCTTCATGCAATATTAGGCTTTGTTTTTACCTAACTCTTGCATGTTCTTTCAATTCATTCCATTCCACTCCTTTCCTTCATTCCATTCCATCTCCCTCATTCACTTTTCTTTCCATTGATGTTCCAAAACACCCCCCACATACAATTTTGAATGTACAGATGTAAATACAGTTTTGGGTTTCAATAAAGGCAGCCTCACCTTCATTGAGGAGGGACTTCGTTCCCACACTGTTGCATGTCATTTGCATGCATGCAAATCCATATGCTAACAGAAGTCACCATTACATAACCCTTGGCACATGCTGAGAATGGTTTTCCTCCTTGAAAATCAAAGTACAAATACAACCCATGCATGGAGTACATAAGAGCCATTTCTTCCAAAGACACAAACAAAGGAACATGGTATGTTGTATTCCCTTTACACTTACATGTGTTCTAACTACCATAAAAACATAAGGACTGAAATTAGAAGCACCTATTGACATTAGTAGTATTGATTGACCCCTCCTTGCCTTCTAAGATATCCCAAAAAATATGTTTCCTTGATATCTTGAACACCGCAACCATTTTTCCTTCTAACAATTGAAAAAGAATGACATGTGGTTGTAGGAAAGAAACATTTGGCATGAGTCCCCCACAACACTTTCCATATCCTTGGACTTCTCATCCATCTACCCCTTCTTTATCTCCCTCTTCATCTTCTATTATTCCAGTCCCTCCATTTTCAGTCTTCAATGTATTCCCTCTTAGAGACCATTGAACCCACTCCAAATACAGATATAGATACAAATACAAAGCTAGATCAATCAATTTGTATATAGTAAAATGAGGAAATATTACGGTTACAGATTTATCTTTGTTTGCAGGTCTAATTTAACCCATAATGGTGTTGATTTTAGGATGGCTATTAGCGAGAGCTCTATTTAGCGCAAGTCCCCCCTAACCTTTATTTTGTTTATTTATTTGATTTAATTTTCGCTGCAACTATCCAATTGATGCTAAATTTACAACATTAACTTGGGTTTCATGGTTAACATTCCTTCAGATCTCAAATAAAGTGCTTTTATTATTATGTAAGGAAAATGACAAGGTCTAAAAGGGTGTTTAGGATGTGTCACTCTCTATGTTACACTTTGGGTTTACAAGAGCGCTTGATGTGGTTGGTGGATTTTTTTGATATGGGTATATTTTTCCCTGAACTTTTATTTTGCTATTAAATAAATGGAGAAACAAACAACATTTACGATACTTTTGAGGCTATATGATTCATATCATATCTTTTCAATGCAATCTTATCAATCTAAGGAATAACTATATTGAATGCCCTTAAAAAACAAAGTTAAAATTTGTCCTACCTCTCCAAACCTTAAATTTCCTACATTAAACTTGTCTTATTAAGAAAAATTGATAATAGCGTTCAGTATGCTGATAAATTTAAAATATCTATAACCTGCAAACCCTAAAATTTCATTTCTATACTTGTCATATCAAGGAATTATTGATGAAAAGGCATAAAAGGTGTCTGCGACGTTTAATTGTTGTGAAATCTCCCAACACCAATAAAATGTGTGCAATCAACTTGCCTAATACGCTAATTTTATTTCTATTATTGGAAAATGATAGAGTGCTCTATTTGTATATATACTTGATAGATGGATGGGAGATTGGGATGTGTTTTAATATGTGGTTACACAAAGGTGTAGATACATAAATATTTTATTATAAAATGATATGTAGGTAAAAGACAAGTAGATTGAAGATTGTCAAAAGAGGACACACATTTAATATGTAGTGTAAGAGTGTTTATTAACAAATATTCCACCTACCATATAACAATAAGATCAATAATACATATGAAATCCATGAGGGGGAGTAGTTTTGTTTTGTTTTGTTTTATTTTTTAGGGGGCATGCCTTTTACAGTTCTTGTTGCATTTTCACTTCCGTGATACTTTTCTTCCTTTCCTTACATTCACATATATAAATTTTTTTTTCCATGATGTCTTGAACAACACCCCTGTTCTCCTTCGAAGGATTTCCAAATGCTTCGTCAAGTTCTTCTACATTTGAGTTTCACATTGTTTCTACTCTCTTTTCACTACACATGCACTTTTTCATCATCTAACCCTTCATCTTCACCCCTCTTCCTCTCCCAATGTTTCTCTCCTTCCAATATGAATCCTTCAAAATATCCCCTTTGGCATTCCCATCGTACATTTCACATACGATTGCTAAGATAAGCCTCAACCATTGTTCCTTCCTCCAAAAGGATATCCACACACATACCTCGCACATTTAAACAATTGACAAGCTCCACACTAAAAAGCGAGTCATAATATTAACTTTGTGAAGATTAGAATGAAATGATGAAAATGGAATGGATGAAGTGGTAAAGCTTCTATTTCTAGAATAGTACCAACTGAAGAGAAAATAACATAGAAACCCAGTTCCTTTAATTGAATGGAAAGATGAAGAGTAACTTAATATCACAAGAGAGCTTGGCCATGACGAAAACTACAACAAAAATAACAAGGTGATTTCTAAAAGTTTGATGTGTGGGATTGAATTTACAAGTTAATAGGAGGTTTAATGGACCATCGCTCATTAAATTCCACTTTAGAAATGCACATTATCATAGAATTTTCATCTTCTGTGTAGATTAAAGTTATATTTAGATAAGAGGAGATTCAACGCATTAAAAAACTGTTTATTTTGGAGATGTTGGTAATTTTTATACTCCAAATAATATCAATGTCACTACGCCAAAAGTGTTCCCTATTAGAATCGGGGGTGGCTAATTCTGACATCACTCACAATGTGGAAAGAAAAGATTGTAGTTTGAGGGAATGCATTGAACACATATTGCACTCAATTTTTTAGTTCGTCCCCTTTGAGCATATATTGCACTCAAATAAAATATGCGACCAAGATAAAGAACATTCAGTGGAACACAATGCACTACTCCACCCTCATACCCCATCTTCTTTGTCCTCCATCATCTCCCTCTTATTTTATTCCTTAATTTTTAATTCTTCGCTCTCCATATGTATGTGGGAGTAAGATTTAGATTGAATGTTACTTGCACAGTTTTCAAAATTATGTTAAATACAAGTTTTTTTACTTTAGAACTAACTAGTGAAGATTTAAAGGAGATGAGAAACTAGAACATTTACAATTTAAGATTTCAATAATGTTACATTTTTTCACTTGTCTTACAATAATATATGCAACTTTAATTTGTTCATTAGAGAAGGGTTGTCTTATTGTTTTTGTAGGGTTTCTTCTCTACTTATAATGAATTGCAATTCAATTTTAATGAATAAAATGTGGGAGCAAAGTTTTTTTTTAAAGTTATATTTAGAGATTTTTTATACTATTTCTCTCAAACAAGTCATTTGACTTAAATAAGTTGAAATTAAATTCTCCCTAAAATTTCTTTTAAGGTCGCCCATAAGCCACCAAAAAAACTATTTTCAAATTCTAAATTGTATCCATATTTATTAGATTTAAAGTTGGACATACAACTTAAGGGTGACTTGAATTACGACTTTAAATTACATGTTTTAAAACATTAATCCGAAGATAGGCTTACATCCTCCCCAACATTGCCCCAACTTTGCAAGCTAAGTCAACCTAGGGAAAGATTGGGTAAACATTAGGTTGGACATTAGTTGAATGTTAGGTAATTACTTAAGATGTGACTTAAAACGTAATTTAAGTATGATTTAATGTATAACTAATATCTTGACTTTAAATTAATTTTTACTTATGGTATTCGATCATACTTCGATTCTCAAGATAAATGAGACTTTAATTGCAACACTAGGTCTTCGATTAATTGTAACACTAAATGTTACATTAGTCGTGACTCTAAATAAGAATTCTATGAATATCAAGAGTATTAAATGAAAACAATTTCTACACACAATACCATTCAAGAGAATGGATGGCTTTGTCTCAGAACTAATGTTTGTTTAATAGTAATTTGTGCCTTACATAGAAACCCTTCCACTTCATGTTAGCACTAGATATGGTGGAGGATCCTTAGGGAGAGGTGGAATGCGCAAAATTCTACCACCTAGAAAATAAAAGATTCCATCAATGTTGACCGGAAGGGCTCATGGGTAAGGAAACCTTGGGTCTTCACAAAACTGACTCTCAGGCATGTACATATTTTGAATCTCATTATGCTTGGGTAGACATAAAGGAAGGTGTTTGTGTGGGAGGATCTCTCTTTCTACATGATGAGTGGATTTATGATTGAATTCTATGAGGTGAGAATGCCATCCAAATGTTTGAAATAAAATATGGATGCAAAATACACGATGAACAGAAGATAAAGCTCCAAATTTTGGCTCATCACTTAAATAAAAATACCATTTACATCTAGGTTCATGAAATTGAAATCGAGTGGCCTATCTCAATAGGAAAATAAACAATTGAAGTTTAAAAACTTGGGATGTCATTAGACGACCATAACCACCATCATCTCTTGTATGAGGACAAACTTATTAGAGAATTACTAATCCTTTGACATATTACAATTTATTGGTAAGGATTATGTCATCATCATGGTGATGCACATTGTGTGGAGGAACCTTCCTTGTTTTGAGATTCCCTTCCCCTTAAAAAAGCTCCACTTCAAATATTTCAGAAAACCTCTTTTGGCATGGGGATTCACAAAGTAAACTTGTGGCATATCACGTTCATTTGTAGGATACAAAATAGTACCCATATTCAAATTTGGGTAAGTGCACCAAGTTGGGGGGGCCAAAAGGGGGTCTTAAGTGGACGCATTTTTCAGAAAAATAAAAAAACTTCAACTTGTATGAGTGTTTTGAAATAGTTACACTCAAAATTGGAAGATGTTGTAAACATGAATCGTAGCATTTTGAGTCTAGTTTCTAAGCTACTAAATTTTATTAAAAATGGATAAGTTTAAATGGGTAAAATAACTAAAATACAAACATGTGCTCATATTTTTGTTAAAAAAACACAATACAGTGACTTTCGTGTCCCACACCATTTTTTGAGCACCATTTAATATTTTTGAAAACCCTTTGGTAGAAAGATAGCTAGGAGCATCTAGTTTGTGCTAAAATTTTTTTTAGATTTTTTTAGCGAATATTTATTTTTTTATGATTTTTCTAGTACATTAATTTTATGTTTTGAAAAATAACGGGAGCTCCAACCATGCCCCCCCTAACTACCTCAGAAAATATAGAAAATTAGATTTTTTTTTAATATGTATAGAATTAGGCCTAGTTTGTGCTAGTATAATTTTTTTTCAATTTTCGATGACCCCAAAAAAAGATACACGATGAAAGATAGACATATTTAAAATTCAAAAAATAGCTATAAAAAGGCATAGTTAGAAAATAAATAATATGGAAACCTTATATTAGTCAAAAAATTTGAAAAATTATATTTTTAGAAAGAAGAAACTCTACTCTACATCATGGTATAATTTGTTTTAAACGAATCAATTTTTTTATGTTGATTTATCATGGATGAAGTGACATTTTTACATTTTCCTATAAAAACATGTTGTTTGTTGTGTTTGTGCAAGTCCATGCCTCAGGCTTGGGGATCCAAACCAGATCCCAAGCCTTGAGGTATGGCTTGGAAAAGGTGAAAGTGCAAAATGTACATGCTATAACACGCGTTTTGTATAGTATAAACATTGTATATGCTTGTACTATGTACAAAACTATAAATTTATTATTATTATTTATATTTTATTATTTCTTATACTTTAAATTTATTTTAGTAAATATAAGAAATTAGGGTCACTCTGCACCTTATGGAACTAGTCTCATAGCTCCATTAGTCACGGTTTAGGAGATAGTTTTTTATAGTATAATTTGGTCAATACATAGGTAATTTTCAGGATTTCAGTATTCAGCCTAAATCTTTTAGCATTTAAATTCTACAATCAAAACCCTAAACCCTAAACCTTAAACCCTAAAGCTTAAAACCTGAACCCTAAACCTGAAACCCTAAACCCTAAACTGTGATCCCTAAACCCTAAACCCTAAACCCTAAACCATAAACCATAAACCATAAATACTAATCCCTAAACCCTAATCCTTAAATATTCAACTCTTACCCATGAGCCCTAAATCCTAAACCTTGAGGCTTAAGCCCTAAACCCTAAACCCTAAACCATGAACCATGATCCTTAAATGATAAACCCTAAACCCTAAACCCTAAAAATTAAATCCTAAACCCTAAAACCTAACCCATAAACCCTAAACCATTAAATCCTAAACCCTAAACCCTAAGCCCTAAACCATAAGCCTTAAACACTAAAACCTAAACCCTAAACTATTGTAAACCTAAACCCTAAACCTAAATCCAAAACCATAAAACCTAAACCCTAAACCCTAAACCCTAGAACCTAACCCTGAACCATCCTAAACCCTAAACACTAAATCCAGAGCCCCGACTAAATCCTAAACTGTAAACCCTAAACCCCATTAACCCTAAACCTTGAACCTAGACCCTAACCCTAGATCCCTATACCATAAACCCTAAACCCCTAAACCCTAAACACTAAATCTAGAGCCCCGAGCTCTAACCCCTAAAATTTAAACTAGTAACTCCAAACCCCAAACCTTAAGCCTTAAACCATGAACGGTGAACCCTAAACCCTAATCCCTAAATAATAAAATTTAACCCTAAACCTTAAGCCTTGAACCCTACACCCTAATCCTTGAGCCCTAAACCATAAACCTTAAACCCTAAGCCCTAAGCCCTAAAACCTAAATCCATATCCCTGAGATCTAACCACTAAACCTTAAACCCGTAACTCTGAACCTTGGAAGTCTGAGCCATAAACCCTAAACCATGCACCCTAACCCCTAAACCCTAAAAGCCTAAAGCCCTAAACCCTAAACCATAAACCTTAAGCCATATATGTCCAATCCTAAAGGTCCTAAACCATAAACCCTGAACCTGAAGCATGAGCCCTAAATGTCTAAACCCCTAAACATCATATATTTCTAGTAGGACTCATGAGTGAGTTCATCTTCTTGAATATCTTAGGACCATATTTCCTAAGTCTAAACAAATGCCTAGAACCATCATTAAGTCTAATTTTACAACTATCTTGTTTATAAGAGGTGGGCATTTCCCTCCTTCAAAATATCACTTAGATAAAAGACATCAAATTTTGATGAATCTCTTTGAATTTTGTTCCTACGAAGTCAATGAACCCTTTTTACATTGAATATTCTTTGTAAATACTAATAAGAATGGGTAAGGCACATAACATTACAATGAGTGAAATAGTTTGCATGTAATGGGAATCCCTAAGATAGCTTTGTATTGGGTAAAATTTATTTGTACCAAATTGTTCTTGGATATCTAATAATTTCCCTCCATTAAAATATCAGTAGATGAAAGGCATCAAATTGTGATGACTCCCTTGAATGTTCTTCCTCATGAAGTCCAATTTCACCTAAACCTTGAGGTTTTGGTTAAAGTTCGTTACTCTAAATCAGAGTGACCACCCACTAAATCCTAGAACGGGTACTACACTAAAACATAACAGCCCTGGAGTGTATAGGAAGGGCGGGGTGCTAAAACCTAATCTAGCCCTTGAGATACCGTAATGATCCTCGTGATGGCCCTAAACCTTGAGGTTTTGGTGTAACAGTTTGTCACATGAATGTTCTTCCTACGAAGTAAAAACCCTTTTTAGTTGAAACCTCTATGAATATCTATAAAATGGGTAAACATCATGAAAACCATTGAGTTCCCTAAACCTTGAATCCCTGAGCCTTAAACCATGAAAACCTAATTAACCCCTAAACCCTAAACTATAAGCCTTAAACCCTAAACCTAAACCCTTGAATCCCTAAACCCTAAACCCTAAACCTTTAAACAATAAACCCTTAATCCTAAACCCTAAATTGAAAACCGTAAACCCTAAGCCCTAAACCCTAAATCCTAAACCCTAAACCCTCAGTGTTAAACCCTAAACCCTATAAACCCTAAACCATGAACCCTAAACCCTATAACCCTAAACCTTGATCCCTAAACCCTAAACCCTAAACCTTGAGCCCTAAACCCTAAACCCTAAGTGTCTGAATTCCATAGGCCATAAACCCTAAACCTAGGAGTGAACCCTCAAACATAAAACCTTAACCCATAAACCATTAAAACTAAACCCTGGGCCCTAAACCCTAAAATATCAACTCTCAACCCTAAACCCTATGAGTATCCCTTAACCTGATCCCTAAACCCTAAATGAACTCTTGAGATATAAACTCCTAAACCCTCAACCCTTATCCCTAAACCATAAAACCTAAACCTTCATCCCTAAACCCTAAACCCTAAATCCTTAAACCTTAACCCTTAACCTGAGTATTTAAAAACCCTAAACTCTAAACCCTAAACCATAAATGCTTAAACCATGAACCCTAAGCCCTAAGCCCTAATCCCTTAAAGCCCTAAAATTTTAAAATATGATCCTTAAACACTAAACCTTAAACCCTAAACTCTAAACCTTGAGTCCTGTTATATAACAAAATTTGAGCCCTAAACCCTAAACCCTAAATCATAAATCCTCACCCAAAGGAAAGTCATAATAAGATCATTCGTAAAAGTGTTTTACTTTGTATCAATAGTGTCTAAGGTGATCAATCACTAATCATTTAGTTTTGATGATAGACTAATTTGTTTAGAAGGGCATTAAAAATGGGATTTTGGCCATTATGTAGCATAAAACTCTATTAAATAAAACAATTAATATGATATTTCATCATTGTTAAAGTGTATCAAAGACCATCATTCGTGAAGTATTAAGGAAATGCCTATCATTGGTCTAGCATAAGAGACATATCCATCAAATTTAACATGTATAAGAATCTTGGAATTTGATGAAATGCCATGAAATGACCTATTTTAGAGTCTAGGAAAGGTGAAGGGATTGATCTTTATATGGAGCACGTTTGTTTCTAAGAATGAGAAATCATCTAAGTTCACTTGATGCAATTCACTTGGTACTATTCATAAAAACTCATTCAACACCTAGTAGTGTTATCTTTTTTCTTGCAAGGAGGAGGCACATTACAATCACCTCATTTTGTGCCATAGGACACAGGAATCCCATGCACAGGGAAGGAATCCTCTATATACAAAGTTAGGATCTCTTTTTAGTAAGAAGTAGACATGTATCATAGATTTGATTCATGGTCACTAAAGTGAATTATGGACCAAATTTGCAAAATCAAGTACCAATTCAAGTAGTGGTATTTGCCAAAATCTAATTTAGGGAAGGTCAAAAAACTTTAAAATGACTATATGCTTTCCCAAAGGCAAAGACCGACTACAATATATATGGCTAATAAAAACTTGTAGGTCCTTTACTGAAATCCTGAAAATGAGTAAGTACTGACCAGATTAGATTTTGAAAAACTATCTTCAATGGAGGGTTTTTTAGATTATAACTGTTAGAGCTACGAGACCACTTCCATCAAGTTCAGAGTGACCCTAATTTATTATATTTAGCTAAAATAAATGGAATAAATTATATAAGAAATAATAAAAGAAATCTTATACTTCAAGATTTACTTCTTGTCGTATAAGACACCCTGTATGCCATACATAGTCCATAATATACAAAATGTGTACATGTTTTAATATTCCTACGAAACATAAGCAATTTATTACATTCCGTTTTATTAAGAATGCGTGACACATTTTAGGTTATTCAAAATCATTGTGTTATAGGTTTGGTAATTACCAAACCAAAAAAATTAAAAGGCATTCACGTGTTTTAGCAACTTCAAAGCTTTAGAATCATAATATTCATGAACTAATTAAAATTGAAGGATTTAATATAAGCGGATTACCCATAAAGTTTACTCCTTAATTTGTACAATGTGTATAACAACGCAGGAATAAATAGAATTCCATTCTAATAAAAGTTGAAATTTATTCTAGTATCAATATTTTTTTGTATAGTAAGGGAATATTAACCAAATGAAGAAATACAATTTTATGTGACATTTCAAAATAAGTAATTTGCAATTTTCCTAGCAAAAATAGAAATTTAGTGCTGGCTCTTTTAGAAAAGAATTAATGAACAATAAATCTAAATTCAACAATCTCTAAACTTTTATACACAAGAATAAGAAATTCAATTTACGTTCATTAATTGCAACGTTTCCAAATTCAGATTTACAGGATTTAGATTCAAAATTCATCCTCTTCACTCAATGCAACAATTTGGTTATAACCCTAAAATTTTCAGAATCTTTCATTTTCAACAATGTAAATGCAAAAGAAGAAATTTTCATAGCAAATGAGAAACTACACAAATACAAGTTCCTCATTTAAAGGCCAAATTGAATAAAGGATAAACCATGCTTCTCAATTTAAAATATTTTCGTTAGCAAATATTACAAGAGTTTTATAACTTTTCAAGGGTGCTCTAAACAAAGATAACAAATACTTAAAATACAAGTTTTAACCTAGGTCTTGGATCAAATGTGGGCACGACAAAAATCTCAATTAGATTTTACCAAATTTTAAGAATTTAATCTTAAGCTTAATCTTCATGTTTTGCACTTACACATGTCTTCAACATCGATTGAATAGAAAGCTTGATTAAATACCACCTAACACTATAGGCATAATTACATGCATTTCCAAAGGGTGGAAGAAATGCTAGCCTCCCTAAGCCCATGTGGAGCACGAGCTAGCTTCCACAACCTTTGTGCACAAGAAAAGGAATGGGGGTAATAACAAACACAACACATGTGTTTGACCTTATCTTATAATTTCAACAAATGCACGAAACATTTTGACAACTAATAAAAGATGAGGATTGAAAACCATATGCATCCTCAACCAGGGGATTTGGAAATTTTCCAATAGTTTTCATGCAAACAAAATTGTGGTCCAACCATAGGAACTGCGAGCACAGTTTACATGAAATACTTGAAAAAACCTACACCTTCTTTATCCCTTAAAAAACAATCATTCCAACTACTCCTCTTATTTCACCTAAACTATTCCTTAAAGATTTGGAGACCTATTTTCAAACCCACTTTTCCTCTCCAAGGATGTGAAGATGGTTCAAACCATATGAAAAACCTTCCCTCATTGTTCAAACTCCATTTGAGGGGATAATGAGAGAACTAACATGGCTTTCCCATGTCAAACTTTACGAGGTTCCCTATAAATATCACCCGAGTCTTCCCTAAAACAAATCCCAAATTTTAGCATTTTAACCATGATCTTTTTATTAGTTTCAACCAATAATAACCCTGAGATATTATAGGAACACTTTTAATAAGACAAAATTTCCAAGTAAATAAAATCTAATATCTAACATGTCCAAAATCACAAAAAATAATGGTGGGATCAAAGATTCTATCCACAAGCTCTAAAATGTTATGGGGAAGCCTTTCCCAATTCCTTTTCCAAGCAAAACTCCAACTCCAAAATCTTCAATTTAGGGAAATTAAAGCAAAAAAAAATGTCCTATTTTTTAGGCCTACATGAGGGAGTATTTGAAGAAAAAAAAAATCCTCACAAATGAGAGGTTGACATGTGTCACCCCTCTCTTCCCTCCAAGTCAAGATTCTGAAAAAATAAATAAAGAAATTTGTTTATCCACCTACATTTAACCATTTCCATGTGAATTGAGTCTTGTAGTGTTTGATACTGTCGACTACACTTATGGATATTATTATATATTTTTTATTTAGCATGATACTAGATGTTAGAGATGGATTGTTGTTGATTCGATTCATATATGATGCATGTGGATTATTAGAGAAATTTTAAGTTCATGTTGATATGTTTTGACATGGTTATTTATATATATTTATGACATATGATATATTTCGTCATATTGAGTAGATTTTGATAATTGAATTAATGTTGTGATCATTTTGACATGAATGAAACGTGGAGAGAAATGTTGCTAGAAATTTGTAAATGATATCATATTTGCCTAGATGATATTAATTCGTATATAGATTATTTTAAATTTATATTGCATATTTTGGCATAGATGTTTTAATGCGGCCACAAGGCCGAAGGAGGTATTTTTGTGTTTTGCAGGTAAATTATATTCACAACAAACATCAGGGGGATTGGAGACCAACCACATTGGAATTCTAGATGAATTCAACAAGGGTCACCATGGAAACATGTAATTGTGTGTGTGTTAGAAGTTATTTGGTTAGGGGAAAATTGTGACCAAGGGGTCATTTGTTGTCTTTTGATTTTAGTTTCCCTTTTTATTAATGTTAGTATGTGTTTCCTTTTAATGATGTAATTTACTTGTTTTAATTATTTATATTTTGATCTATGTTTTTCCCCTTTATTATTAATGGGTTAAGTGTCTTATTAAAGTTAATAAATCTTGTCCTAAACTAATTAAAGATGTGACCAAAGGAAATTCATTTATTAGACTTGATATTTCTCTTGGATTTTGTGTTGTAAGTTGAATGCTTGGGATCTTGAGTGTTGTACACTCTACCCTTCATGGAAATTCGAATTTGGCCTTAAGGCCAATTTTGAAGGCTTTGTGGGACAAGTTAAACTTGTCCCACACCTCTTAAATTGTTATGCCAACCATACCTATGGGTTGGGGGGTCAAAATTAGACCCCATTAGGTGTTTTGGGAAGATAAAAAGGTAAATGTTTATTGCACTTTCTTTCAAGTAATTAATTTTGTCCTTAGGGGGTGTGGGCTTAGATTGTGTGTGTAAGTAACTTGTCATTCCTTCAACCACTTATTAATTGTGCTTTGGATGAGGTTGACTAAGGTGATGTAGAGTGGAGAGGATGAATGATGTGGCATCCTACTTGGAGCCACATCATCCTCCTCTCTCCTTTTTCTATTTATTGAAGTTATTTTACTTGTCTGAGGGTTACTTCATTATTTTGTGCTTTTTACCTTTTTGGAAGAGTTAGAGGATTTTTGGGAGTGCTTGTGGATTTTTGGAGCTTGTGGATGCTTGCTTGGTTTTGAGGAGCTTGGAGACTTACTCTTGGAACAAGCTCTACTATGGAAAGGTAGGAGCTTTACCTTGCTTATGTTATGCTTTATTTTTTGTTTATATGCTTGTGTTGAGTATTGTTTTCTTTGGAATGCTTGTTGGGTGTGGGTAGATTGCCTAAGTTTGGAGTAGGAGGAGACTATGGGGAGATTTCATGTAGGGAGGCATAAGAGTTTACCCTTTTGTTGGAGGGAGTTTGGGTTGGGTGCCCCACCTTGTACAAGGAATGCTTGCATTTCTTTCTTGTTTCTTTTATGAGGGAGGCATAAGAGATTGAGGGAGGCATAAGAGTATGTGGGAGGTATAAGGGGTACTTGAGGGAGGCATAAGAGTATGTAGGGGATTTGAGATATGCATTGGAGGATTTAAGGTGGGCACCCATTCCCATTGGGAGGCATAAGTGGCCTCCCCATAGGTCTTGCTCCTTTGCTTTCATTTTAAGCCTTGTTTATTGTTGTTTTGTTGTTGTTCTTTCTTGTGTTGTTGTTGTTTTGAATGTGGTTGAAATGGTTGTGAAATATTTGTTTGTGTTGTGGAAGCTTGTTGTTGCCATGTGTTGGAATCATCTCCCATTGTAATGTGGTTGGGGCTCGGGGGCCAATGGAGAGGATGGCTTCTCCTCTTCATTGGATATCTTGGTTGGGTGGAGATCGTTGCCTCTACCGCCATTTTGTTGTGAATCAAAAAAATCTTGAGGATCTATCTTGTTGGAGTTGGAAGCTTGGACGCTTTTTGGAGTCCCTAAGAAGATCCTTCTTGTGTAAAATTTCCTTTGTGTTATTCCCACTTAGAGTGGAAGAACTTGTAATATTGTATTTTACTTTTAGCTTGCATTATTCTTGATTTTCCCACTTCAAGTGGAGGACAATGTATTATACTTGTGAAGGAAATTTGCATTCAAATCATTTTATTAAAATTGTATTCCCCCAATATTGGAAAAAACAAATAAGAAAAGAAAGAAAACCATTTGGTAAAAGAGTTAGTTTTGCAAAAAGAAAACAAAATAATTCTCTTTATTGAAATCTTGGTTGTAATGAGAAACTAGTTCCTTGTTAAAAGATCCAAAGTTCTTTTTCCTTGGCTCCCATGTCTTCCTCTTCTCCAACCTAAATTTTTTAACAAAACAAATAGAGAAAATGAGGGAAATGATTCAAAGGAAATGCTTTAATAAAAATCATAAGGAAATTTATGGCTAAAAAGATAACCCTAGGATCTAGTGGCCAAGATTATATTTGTATCTAAGGGTGGAGGTTTCACCCTACTTTTTTAAGTATGTTGATTATTTAGAAATGTTGATTTTTAGTAAAATCTTATAGTATGTGTAAATGGGGAATGTAGCCATTTAATTTCTCATAGAATATGAAAGCCATGGTTAGTCATTAGCAATGACTTTAGGTAAATTAATAAAATTGTTTATTGGATTAGATAATGAAATTTAATTATTTAAATGAGATTTAACTATTAGGATTGAACATTAACTAAAGTTAAGAAAAAATTTAATTAATAAATTAATCTAGGGTACCTTCCTAATGCATAATTGATTAATGGAATAATTAGATATTAAATTTGAGACTTATTTTTTGTACACTAGACTGAGGTTCTTCAATAGATGTGTAAAGTTCAATTTTTAGTGGTGTTAGTAGTTGTTGTACCCTAGGGGATTAACATCCTTGTAAGGATTTTATCCTCTATACCTTGTTCTTGTAACCAAAAAGTGCTAATTAGTCACAATTTTCGGGTTAAGTGTTAGGTTGTTAGCATGTTTTTAGAGTGTCATTTTTTGATGGGTTACATTTGGTATCAGATCCATGGGTTCAAAGCTTGGACCCTTGGGCACACTAGAAAACATGAGACATGAATTTTTAACCTAGTGCAAATTTGTTTTCTTTTAAACCTAGAAAAACACATTATATGATAATTGTATAATTTTAGAAAACATAGAAAATGGAAAATAGACCTAGTATGATGAACTAACTCTTGCCTTGGTCTTTGCAGGAGGAGAGGATCAAACAAGGGGTCTTTTTACATAGACCTAGATATACCACCTCCAGATTCAGGCTGTAGCGGCCATCCTTCCTCAGATTTTACAGATGCTTCAGGATGTCAATGCCGCTATACGTGGAGGGTCCCTAGGAGGACGACTTGCTAGACATGATATGGAGCCATCAGTTGAGGCTAGGGAATCTCCTCGATACAACGAGGAGCATGGGGTAGAGAACTTCCACGTGGAGTCAGCTAGGGAAGAGTCACCACAGAGAGGGCATGGAGATAGGATTTTAGGACATAGGGATAGATCTCAGAGCCCTAGACAGAGGGAGGAGCATGTAGAGAGACCTAGGGCTCGTCAGTCATCAGCTGTAGACCATATCAGGGAGATCCTAAAGCTACGACCATCTCATTATTCTAGAGATACAGGAGGTTTTCAGGCAGAGGCCTGGTTGGTGAGCTTGAGTGGATGCTTCAAGCTCTTGCCCTTGTACTAGCAACATGAAAGCTCGTGTTGCGATCCATCTTCTGAGGGATGGAGTAGGATTCTGGTGGAGGACCGAGGAGTAGAAGCTCCATGTTGACTCAGAGACAGTTACCTGGGAGCTTTTTGAGGAGCGTTTCAGGAGCAGGTATTTTCCCAGGAGGTTTATTCAGCAGTGGATAGATGACTTTCATGACCTTTGCTAGGCATCTATGACCGTAGCCGAGTATGAGAGTCAATTTCTGGATCTACTCCAGTATGTCGACTATATGCAGGATGAGTAGGTATGGATTCACAGGTTCATCTGGGGCCTGAATTTGGATTTGGGTGGCGGTGTGCATTCACTACCCACAAACATTAGCAGAGGTCATGGAGAAAGCCTGTATTATATAGGATACATGGGGGAAGACACAATAGGCTAGAGACAGAGTTCAGAGCCGCATCCAGCAGATGCAGGATAGAAGATTGAGGGGGTCAGTTCCTCCTCCTCGTGGTGGATAGAGTTCGGGATAGTCTTCCTTCAGGCCACCTCAATAGCCACCTCAGTAGTAGTAGCAGACCTACCCACCTTATAGACCTCCTCAGAGATTTGATGCACAGAGGGGGTGGAGTATGGGGCCTCCTCCTAGGGGTCCCATCAAGACACAAGGGGGTACAGAGAGCTCAGTCAGCAGGAGCTCATCAGCAAAGACCTCAACAGTCCATAGCGGGTCGTCAGGATCCACAGCACAGACATCTAGAGTACCGGCTGGAGCTACATCCCACTGGAGAGGACCAGGTAGTTGTTATGGTTGTGGTGTTGTTGGACATCATTGGAGAGAGTGCCCATAGAACCCTAGCAACAAGGGTAAGATGCAGATCTCAGAGCCTACTATTGGAGATATGGCATGGAGTCATCAGATCTATGCAGTGGTCGAGAACCACCAGGCTGAGCACCAGAGTACCGTGATAGAGATGACAGGTAGTATTGGTGGTATTTCCACCTCTATATTATTTGATTCTGGTTCCTCTGATTCTTTTATTGCACCATCCTTAGTAGAGTGTTGCAGGCTGGTGGCAGTTAGGCAGGGTCGTAGTTGGGATGTTGAGATGGCTTCTGGAGCCAAAATTTCTATAGACTCCTTAGTTAAGGAGTGTGTAGTGGATTTGGGACCCTTCACCACTACTTCGGATCTTCGAATCCTTCCTTTGGGTTCCTATGGTGTCATCTTGGGCATGGACTGGTTGTCTACACATAGAGCTAGAGTGGACTGTTACCATAAGACTATTGCTTGTACAGATGATCTAGGAGTGGAGTCAGTGATAGCAGGGGTTAGGAGGCCCATTTCTATTCACACCATCTCTGCTATGTAGCTTAAGTGGTGTACGCAACGAGGTTATCAGATGTATGTTGTTACGGTTAGTGACAGATCTGAGGATGAGTCTAGTGGACCATCCCTTGATGACCATCCCATTTTGAGAGAGTTTGCTGATGTTTTTCCAGGGGAGCTACCAGGGTTACCTCCCCCACGTGAGATAGATTTTCACATAGATCTGGTTCCTGGGTGCAGAGCCTATCTCATGAGCACCTTATCAGATGACTACTCCTGAGCTATGTGAGCTCAAGTTACAGCTTGAGGGCCTTCTAGAGAAAGGCCTAATCCATCCTAGTGTATCCCCTTGGGGTGCACTGGTGATTTTTGTGAAGAAGAAGGATGGATCTCTGTGGTTGTGTATTGATTACCGCCAGCTGAACAAAGTAACGATCAAGAATCGTTACCCCCTTCCATGCATTGATGATTTATTTGATCAGATGAAGGGGGCCACAATTTTCTCCAAGATAGATCTTAAGTCAGGGTATCATCAGCTGAGGATTACGGAGGTAGATATTCATAAGACTGCCTTCCGTACAAGATATGGCCACTACGAGTTCACAGTGGTACCTTTTGGTCTGACGAATGCCCCCGCAGTGTTCATGAGCTTGATGAATGGGGTATTCAGGAATTTTCTAGATTGCTTCATGCTCATATTCCTTGATGACATTTTTGATTTACTCACACATGCGTGAGGAGCATGAGGAGCACCTTCACCAGGTTCTTCAGTGTCTTCGTGAGCAACATCTTTATGGGAACCTGGAGAAGTGTGTGTTCTTTCAGACAGAGGTGCAGTATTTGGGCCACATCATTTCTGGGGAAGGTATTATAGTCAATCCTTCCAAGATTTGAGCTATCATGGATTGGCCAGCACCCACCAGTGTGACTGAGGTGCACAACTTCATGGGTTTGGTAGGATATTACAGGAGATTTGTTCAGGACTTTTCTCGGATTGCACACCCCATCACTTCCCTTCAGTGGAAAGGGAAGAAGTTTGTTTGGTCAGATAGATGTGAGCAGGCCTTCAGGACACTGAAGGAATGCCTCATGACAACACCTATTCTAGCAGTGTACCAGATCCTCAGGGTGAGTTCTACATTTGCACAGATGCTTCTTTGGCAGGACTTGGAGGTGTGTTGATGCAGGAGGGCAGAGTAGTTGCTTTTGAGTCTCGCAAACTCAAGGATTATGAGCTCAATTATCTGACTCATGATCTTGAGCTTAGAGTAGTTGTGCACGCCTTAGTGCAGTGGAGACATTTCCTTCTTGGCTAGAGATTTACACTCAGGACTGATCACTTGAGTCTTCGCCACCTCTTCATGCAGCCCAATCTCAATGCTCATCAGTGGCATTGGATGGAGTTGCTTTGTGAGTATGATATGGAGATAGAGCATGTGAAGGGGAAGGAGAATGTGGTTGTAGATGCTTTGAGTAGATGGAGACATGTGGCTATGGCTACTTCAGTAGTTATAGATTTACGGAGCAGGATTTTGTAGCAGCTTCCTCATGACAGCTTCTACCTTGCAGCCAGAGCAGAGATTGAGTCTCAGAGGCCCCTTGAGGGGAGATTTGATGGATTTTCATTAGAGGCAGATGGTCTTCTCAGACACAGAGGTTGGATATATGTTCCTAGAGATGGAGGCTTGAGACAGGACATTTTGACAGAGGCTCATCGTGCACCTTATTCAGCCCATCCTGGGGTGAAGAAGATGCATGCCACTTTGAGATAGTTGTACCATTGGAGAGGACTTCAGAGAGATGTGGCTCAGTTTGTGTCATGTTGTTTAGAGTGTCAGAGGGTGAAGGCCGAGCATCAGCATCCAGCTGGCCTTCTCTTTCCTCATGCTATACGAGAGTGGAAGTGGGACACCATTTCCATGGACTTCATTGTTGGGTTACCGACGTCGAGATACCACCACGACGCCATCATGGTCACGGTGGATAAATTGACGAAAGTGGCTCATTTTTCTCTAGTGAAGACCACCTACACAGCTAGTGCAGTGGCATGGGTATATCTTGATGAGATTTTCAGATTACATGGGATTCTGTGGAAGATCATTTGTGACCGTGATCCTTTGTACACTTCCCATTTCTTGGACCACCTTGCAGCATGCTCTCGGGATGAGGATCAATTTCAGCATGGCATATCACCCTGAGATAGATGGATAGACTGAGTGGGTGAATCAGATCCTGGAGGACATGCTTAGGATGTATGTTATGGATCACCAGTCGAGATGGGAGGAGTATCTGTACTTGGTTGAGTTTTCCTACAATAATAGTTTTCAGAGTTTGATAGGCATGGCTCCTTTTCAGGAATTATATGGCAGAGAGTGCAGGACACCTCTTAGTTGGGACAGGTTAGAGGATAGGGTTTCTCTTGGGCCAGCCTTATTACAGGACATGGAGCAGCAGGTTGTTTTGATCAGACAGAGATTGCAGGAGGCACAGGACAGGCAGAAGAAGTATGCAGACCAGCATAGGACAGATCATAGTTATGAGGTGGGCACGAAGGTGTTTCTTCATGTCAGACCACATAAGAGCCCTATCCATTACGGAAAAGGTTCTAAGCTTGCTCCTAGGTTTGTGGGTCCCTTTGAGATCTTGGAGTGCATCGGTCCCTTGGCCTATCGTCTAGCATTGCCACCTAGCTTGTCTCGCATCCATGATGTGTTTCATGTTTCTGTGCTTAGGAGATATATTTCTGATCCTTCTCATGTGCTAGATTGGACTGCATTGCAGGTGCAGGATCAGGGGCAGGTGATGGTGGAGCCCATCTGCATTATAGAGTGTAGGACCCTGGGCCTTCGCGGTAGAGAGATTGACCAGGTTTGGGTCCAGTGGGACAGATATGATGAGACTGCAGCTACATGGGAGGATGCTACATTGCTATGAGTTCAGTTCCCACACCTGTTCCAGTGACTTCCAGGAGGAAGTCGAGTCTAAGGGGAGGGGGATGTAGTGCCCACTTCCCTTCGACACCTTTTTCTTTGATTTTGATACTGTCGACTACACTTATGGACATTGTTGTAGCTTTTTGATTTAGCATGATACTAGATGTTAGAGATACTAGACTGTTGTTGATTTCGATTCATATATGATGCATGTGGATTATTAGAGACATTTTATATTGATGTTGATATGTTGTGGACATGGTTATTTATATATATTTCTGACATGTGATATACTTTCGTCACCATGAGTAGGCTTTGATAATTGAATTAATGTTGTGATCATTTTGACATGGATGAAATGTTGGATAGAAATGTTGCTAGAAATTTGTAAATGATTCATAATTTCCTAGATGATATTAATTCGTATATAGATGATTTTAGATTTATATTGCATATTTTGGCATGGATGTTTTAATGCGGCCACGAGGCCGAAGGAGGTATTATGTGTTTTGCAGGTATATATATATTCACAACAACATTGGGGGGATTGGAGACCAACCACATTGGAATTCTAGATGAATTCAACTAGGGTCACCATGGCAACATGTAATTGTGTGTGTGTTAGAATTATTTGGTTAGGGGAAAATTGTGACCAAGGGGTCATGTGTTGTTTTTGTTTTAGTTTCCCTTTTATTAATGTTAGTATGTGTTCCTTTGAGTGATGTAATTTACTTGTTTTAATTATTTAGATTTTGATGTATGTTTTTCCCCTTTATCTTAGTGGGTCTAAGTGTCTTATTAAAGTTAATAAATCTTGTCCTAAACTAATTAAAGATGTGACCAAAAGAAGTTCATTTATTAGACTTGATTTACTCTTGGATTTTGTGTTGTGTGTTGAATGCTTGAGATTTTGAGTGTTGTACACTCTACCCTTCATGGGAAACTCGAATTTGGCCTTAAGGGCCAATTTTGAAGGCTTGTGGGACAAGTTAAACTTGTCCCACACCTCTTAAATTGTCTATACCAACCCTACCTATGGGTTGGGGGGTCAAAATTAGACCCCATTAGGTGTTTTGGGAAGATAAAAAGGTGAAATGTTTATTGCACTTTCTTTCAAGTAATTAATTTTGTCCTTAGGGGGTGTGGGCTTAGTTTGTGTGTGTAAGTATCTTGTCATTCCTCTCACCCACCAATTTATGGTGTATTGGGGTTGAGGTTTGACTTCTTAGGTGGAGTTGAGGATGAGTGATGCGACATCATACATAGAGCCACCTCATCCTCCTCTCTCCCTTTTCTATTTATTGGAGTTTTTTTGCTTGTTTGGGGGTTACTTGATCTTTTTTTGCTCTTATGTTTTGGAGAGTTAGAGGATTTTTTGGGAGTGCTTGTGGATTTTTGGAGCTTGTGGATGCTTGCTTGGTTTTGAGGAGCTTGGAGACTTACTCTTGGAACAAGCTCTACTATGGAAAGGTAGGAGCTTTACCTTGCTTATGTTATGCTTTATTTTGTGTTTATGTGCTTGTGTTGAGTATTGTTTTCTTTGGAATGCTTGTTGGGTGTGGGTAGATTGCCTAAGTTTGGAGTAGGAGGAGACTATGGGGAGTTTTCTTGTAGGGAGGCATAAGAGTTTACTTTCTTGTTTGGAGGGAGTTTGGGTTGGGTGCCCCACCTTGTACAAGGAATGCTTGCATTTCTTCTTGTTTCTTTTATGAGGGAGGCATAAGAGATTGAGGGAGGCATAAGAGTATGTGGGAGGTATAAGGGGTACTTGAGGGAGGCATAAGAGTATGTAGGGGATTTGAGATATGCATTGGAGGCTTTAAGGTGGGCACCCATTCCCATTGGGAGGCATAAGTGGCCTCCCCATAGGTCTTGCTCTTTGGCTTTCATTCTAAGCCTTGTTTTTTTTTGTTTTTGTTGTTCTTCTTCTTGTGTTGTTGTTGTTTTAAATGTGGTTGAAATGGTTGTGAAATATTTTGTTTGTGTTGTGGAAGCTTGTTGTTGCCATGTGTTGGAATTATCTCCCATTGTAATGTGGTTGGGGCTCGGGGGCCAATGGAGAGGATGGCTTCTCCTCTTCATTGGATATCTTGGTTGGGTGGAGAGCGTTGCCTCTCCCCCCATTTTTTTTGTGAATCAAACAAATCTTGGAGGAGCTATCTTGTTGGAGTTGTGGAGCTTGGAGTTTTGTTGGAGACCTTGTGAAACTTCCTTGAGAGTGTTGTTCCCACTTAGAGTGGAGAAACTTGTAATATTTATTTTCTTTTGCTTACATTCTTGTATTATTTCCCACCTTGAGTGGAAGACTTTGTAATATTGCATTCCAATATTGTATATTGTGTAAGAGAAAGAATCAAAATGGATATATTGTGTAAAAGTTTAGTTGGAAATGTATAAAGAAAGAAAATTTGAAAGTTAGTAAAGTGAAATAAATTTCATTGTGATATATTGTAGAAAAAGTTTTGTTAAAAGTATGAAATGAGCAATGGGAAAAGAAAGTTATTCATTGTGAAGTTGTATTGTTGTAAATGAGAAAGAAGAAATATAGAAAAATGTTAAAATGTATGCATAGTAAACTTGAATGGAAAATAAAGTTGTTATAGTTTTTTGAATATATATATGTTGTAAAAATGGGAACAAGAGAACAAATTTGAAGTATATTGTTATTTGGAAATGTTGATTTTTTTGTAGTAAGAAAATAACAATGTATAAGAAGTAGATTTAGATTTCTTTTTCTCTTGAAATAGAAAGAAAATTTAGTTGAACAAAATGGAATGATCTTGTAAGTAGATGTGTTTTATTGGATTAGAAAATGCTTTAAATGAGTAATTTTAACTAAGAAATGAACAAATGGAATGAAATCTCAAAACTGGAAACTTTAGGTGCATAAAATAAGCTCAGAATGTGTTTTGGAACCTTTTAGTAACTTTTAGTTTTTGAGAAAATCTCTGTTTAAAGGTTCCATTTTTTAGAAACAGGACCACCGCCCTATGCAGAGCGGTGGTCCCATAACCACCACTCAGGCTAAGGTGGCGGTCTCAAAACCATCGCTCAGTAGGGTGGCGGTCCGTGGTTTGTCACCCAGGTAGGGCGGTGGTCCCAGGACCGCTGGTCTGCTCTGGGTGGTGGTTCTGTCACTTATGACAGAACTCCTCGGATCCACACCTGTGTAAAATTTTTAACTAGTTCATGCAAAAAAATTAAGTTGTAAAATTTAACTAATAACTACCAGCATGCAAACAATGTGTGATCCCATGGATTTGAGCAATAAAATATACAAATGGTGGATCTAAAACATTCTTCTCATTTATTCATGGGGGTAGGGTTTGCCCCAAATTAAAAAACCCAAATACAAAAACTTGAAACAAAACCAGATTGGTAAAAGGAATAACCCTCCCAATCCTTGAATGGAAGTTATAACAACAATAAAACTACAACTAAACTAATCTAAACTAGATCTCCTTGTAGAATCCTCCATAGTTCTTCCTCCTTTGCTCCCATGTCTTCCTCTTCTCCAACCTGCATTTTTTTAACAAAACAAATAGACCAAATGAGGGAAATGAACAAAGGAAAGGTTTTAATAAAAACTCATAAGGAAATTTAGGGCTAGATGGGAACCCTAGGATCTAGTGGCCAAGATTGATTTGATCTAAGGGTGGAGGTTTCACCCTACTTTTGTTAGGTGAGAATGATTTTTATAAATGTTGTTTTAAAACTTTAGTAGTATGTGCAAAAGGGGAATGGGGCCATTTAATTTCCTTATAGTGCTAAAGCCATGGTTAGACCTTAGCAAGCTTTAGGTAGTTTTTGAAAGGCCTCTAAGTTAATAAGATAGTGAATTTAATTAATTTAACATAAGGTTTACCTTTCAGGATTGAACATTACCTTAAGGGAAGAAAACATTTAATTAAGTAAATTAATCTAGGGTACCTTCCTAATGCATAATTGATTAATGGACTCTAGAGATAAATTGAAAACTATGTTAACCTTTGTTCTAGACCTGGGTTTGCAATCGAAAAGTTGAGTTAGTGGTGTTAGTTAGTTGTTGTACCCTAGGGGTTTAACATCCTTGTTTCTAGTGGCTTCCTCACCCTTGTTTCCGCTACCCTTAACCGTTGTAGCAAAGGAATGCCAAAGGTAATCTAATGGATGAACCATGATTTTGGGATGAATCTAGGATTTTTGACCCCATTCCATGGTTTATTCACATTTTGAACTAAATGTCTCTCTTCCGTTGACATAATATTCATGGATTTGTATCCTAGGTCTCCCCAACCAAAAATCTCCATCTTTCGCTGCCGCAGGGTCTTTGTAACATGCACCAGAGGAATGGTTAAATTTCACACCATTACCACCGCAAGTATGAGGATATCAGGCTTAAAGCATTTTTTGTTTTAGGGTTCAATAATATTTGTGGGATCTTAGGTCTCATTACAAGCCTCCTCCTGAATGGTCAGAGATACTGACAATAACGTAGGATTTGCATCAACACTCAGACATTGATACAAAGGAAACACAGTTTGGGTTATGCCAGACATGTATGCTCCAAACCGATTCATCTACAAGCCATCTATCTTGGCAACACATGCCAAACCCATCGTTGAAAAATTCCCTTTCTCTTTAGCACCAACAACCTTTGTGATTTCTTCCACCACCAGACACATATCTACTCTTTTCCAAGCATGAAAGAATCGCGATTAGGGTTCTACATGGTCGCATAAGAGAAATAGTTTGGTGAAGATATTTTTTCATGCAAATTTTGTTAGTGGGAATGACATTTTTATTGAAAGAGTTTTATTGAAAATTTTGTCCATGTGTGTTTACCTCTGTTCAGTTTTGAGATTTGCTGTCATGAGGATTTAAGAAGGTACATGATATCATACACATTCATGTGTGTAAATATATATAGTCACTATGGTTAGCATCTGAAGCACTTTGTTGGTCATTACCTTGTTTTTCTAAGTTATATTTCGGTATGTATACCACAGCTATGAAATATCCCTCTCAGGTGGTGATTCGAAATTACCTAGAATAAAACGAAAATAGCATAAATTTACATTGTATTTATACCCCTTTAACCCATATTATATATATGGTTTTTTCGACTTTCTTTTTGTTCATTACTAGTGAATACATTAGCATAGGTGGTAATGGTTAGTCACAGTCTCTCTAGTCCATCGTCTTATGACTGTTCTACCTGGCGTCCGGAAGGGCCCACAAGTTTGTGTCTTGCACAATGTTAAATAGTGGCCTCTATACACACTGGCTATGCACACTTTATACAGCCTTTATACAGCTTGTATTTCAACATTAGCTTTCAAGGGATTTAGTTGATCGACACTAACATTGAGACTTGGAATAATCCTCTTACTAGTTTTGAGTTTATTTGTGACATGGGGGTTGAACTTCATCTTGGACACTGGCTCTTGACTTTAAATGCCTAGCCTTTACCAATCATATTCATATCAATACTAGCTCAGATTTCAATTTCTACATTTCAAGAGTTCAATCTATCCTTAGTGTTATCAGATACGGGCATGTTTTTGCATAAGTAGTGTTGGATAAATAAGTATGTGACCTATCTACCTTCCCTTTAGTACCTAGGTATTTTTCTTCAGTTCATTTGCACAGCAGAAGCGTGGAGCTGTTTGGTGAATTTTCTTATTTAGTATGAGGACGTATTTGGCATTTTGAATTTTTTCCAAGCCACGTCATTTTTGAAACACATATCTAGTGTCTCAATCTCCACTGCCCTTCATCCATCTGCATATTATATGTACATGTGTAGCAAATGTTTTGAGGACAGACTATGGTATGTTAAGCATTTAATGGTAACTCATAATATATGTCAATGGCTTGGAGTAATCAGCGATATGGAGGAAACCTATTTGGCTCTACATAATGAACCCTGGGGAACACTTCCTAATATACATGGAAAATCCTAGCATGGCTATTTAGGCATGGAATTCTATTGGCTAATGTTTCAAAAAATGTCCTCTTTATGGAGGGAGAAACTCACTAGTTATTTCATTGGATGCTTTCAAAATAATGTTTTTGATGAATTGGAATTTATAATTGTTCAAGCAAAATATGCATGAAATCATCATCCATTCTAGAATTAGTTTGGTCGGATAGATATGTGAGGAGAATTTCTCAACTGCGTTGTGTTGGATTGACCAGTCATTTTGCATTAACCAGAAGACTATTTGTTTGACACAAATAAGGAGTCGCCATAACTGAAGTTTGAAAGGAGCTACTGCATTGAGAATACCTACAGGGGTTTGGTGTGAGAGAATGAACGGGATTGAGATAGGATAATTCAAGACCTCCCAATGACCAACTGATCATGGTGGCAACATTCAGCAATCCGATGTGGAGGACCTCGACCTATGCAATAAGTAACATAGATGACCTCTATGCTACCTCTTTCTGTGAAGGAACTATACAGTCAAAAATAGAAGGTATGGTGGTATTTTTCCGTGGAGGCAATGTGCAACTCTAAAGACAGCTACAAATAATTAATCACTAGCAACCTATGTGTAGGATCCTGAGGAGAGGAGATGTGTTTGAAGTAATTATTGAATCAATTAGAACAACACAAGTTCAAAACCCCCAACTTCATATTTTCATCATTTCCAGAGATCACACCATTGTAAGAGTAGAATTCGCTTGAACAACCAATCTATCGGAAAGCTATATAGATCCCATATAGACAATTTCATGGGTGTCATGGATAATCCAATATGCAATCCAATGAGGTAATGTTCACAATATTGCAAGTAACCATAGAGACATGGCAATCTAGGTGAGATATTGAAGTCAATCCCACAAGAGTGTCGGTATTCTACTTGCCTTGCTTAAAATGGATTCGAAAACAATTGCAATTCACTAGGATTCTCTAGTTTAGGTCACATTATTGTTGAGTAACTAAATTCTTCCTGATAATTCTCCAACCTAAAGTACCATACCGGAGAATGACTTCGTAACCTTTAAGTATTGACTAGAAGGATACAAGGCATGATGATAGTAATTTGAGTGTTAAACTAATACAACTTACGAGTTTCCGTGTCTCATTACACGAGCATAAAAATCATATCACATATTCATCCCAATATTGACAAATGAGAGAATCTCCAAACTTTGGTTGCAATGATTCAAATGAAAACTAGATGATGTCCTTGCCATGTAGATAAGCTAAACATTACACTTTCATGAAGATCAAAAAGATAGTGAAACTGAAGAAGAAGATGTATTCATGATGCACATTTAAATACATTTTATGTTACTCACCACCAAAAATAGTCCAACAAGGGGAGAGTGTTATATCGCATTTTTTATGATGACATAGGGATCTTATATTATATTAATGCAATAACATGATACAAGATAGCTTTCAACAAAAAAGTAGGAAATATGAAAGCACGCCTCAAAACCACAAACAAACTAGGACAAGCCTAGGATAACCAACAAAATCACTTTACAAACACTGAATCTATACTATTGTAGCAAAAATTTGACCAGTGGATGGAGGATCATGGTCATCATGTCAACCAAGACTAGGAAGGTCTTTTCCAGTGTCTTGCACTTCCCAACAAGAGCCCAGGGGGTCTTCTTCTTCATTTTCAACCATAACCCGCGTGGGAGAGATGGAAAGAGCCATCTGGGGGAAATTATCCAATGGTGATGGAGACGGGAGGCTCTACCCATTGTGGGTGCATGGCTTAGGGGAAATAGGTGAGCCCCAACTAATTTGACAAGATATTGGGGGGATCCCCAACCCTAGTGGCGAGTTGGGGTAAAAAAAACATTCTCCATTGCTAACTAAGCGGAGACCAGTCAATACGATAGAAAGACCGCCGCTGGGAACGGATCCGACAACCACCTTAGGGATGACCAGTACGGGATGAAGAGTGACAAGATGGTGAAGGTGGTTCCATAGAAACATTAGAGGGGGCATCACCTGAATGATATAAGAGGGTCTGGAGGTACTCCACCTCAAGGGCTACCTTGTTTTTTTTTGCACTTGTATCTACAACAGCACATTAGAGATAACCACTAACTAATTATAAATAGAGAAATGTTTATAAAATTCAGAATTAGAAAATGAAAATGAATTCCTTTCTTTCCATAGCCAACAAAAAAATTCCCCTCTAGAAGCATGCCAAACCTAGGAAAATATGTGGGGCAATCTGGGATTCTCTCCTAAAAGAATATGTTGACAGTAAAAACACTCTAGCCAGAAGGGGAGAAATAATGAATGAATCCAATTCCAATCTCATTGGGATTTGTGAAAAAACCAAAATTGGTGCGATAAGGTTTCCAAGTGTTCACAGAAAGGTAATTTGGGAGCCGAGACACCAATCTGAACCAGACATGCACCAATCAGGAGACTTTAATGTAAGAAACACCATAAAAAGTATGCAATTTTAGGTTCCACATAGGCATAGAAAAATGTGTTGAATCTCCTTCTCCAACTGGAAGGAGAGGAGTGAAGCCCCCCACTAAGTGTTGAGCCTATCGACCATGGGAAGATGTGGATAAATACAATGATATCCTTTACTATCTAAATAGTTGTAGAATGTAGTATCCATGAACCATTTCCAATCCATCCACTAAGGACAAGAAGAACTCATAGAAATCTTTTGGTTCGTATGTTGAGGAATAGAAGAAATGAAGTCGATGGTACTAGTATGATCATGCGTAGCAAGTTTGAATTGATTTTTTATCTCATTCCAAGGACACGAAGATTGGATACACTTGTAATACAGATCCTGAATGGAATGAATTCCGCGCATGAAGATCTTGAGTGCATGAATTCCAAGGACCTCTACAAGACACCAATCCTATAATTGAATGATAGGAAGACACCATGAGGAGTGGTGGTTGACAAAGAGGCAATTACAAAGTCATTTCCTTTCCATTTAAGCCATGGTTTGATTTACTTCCTTTCTTCCCAAATACTTTTGAGAACGAAGGTGCCAATCACTTTGATAGGAATAAGAGAAATGAGGATATTGGAAAACCCTAAACATTTCTAGGTCGGGTGGCCATAAGAGGAACCCTCCTCAATGTCATGGCGCAGAAGAAATTTTCAATCTTCTTGTCCTTCAATATTTTGAATTATCCATTTAGCAAAAAAGTGCACACATTTGATGCAAGATATCAATAGGTCCCAACCCTCCAGAGTCAGGGGTGTAGTCAATAAATCATGCACTTTAGGTAATATTTATTCCTGGTCTCATACTACTATTTAAAAGTTTCTTGAGTGAATAAATTACTAATTAATCCATGTATTTGACCATTTTTATTTGATTTTTGACATCATTCACAACCATTACTGCACACTTACCCAGGCCATTTTCATCATCCTGCATTATTCTTTCCATTACTGGGGTGCCCAAACTATTACAGGGGTGCCCCATGGTGCCTTTGTCTCACCCGGGGCACCCCAGTCCTTTTTCCACTTACACTCCACTTTTTGGGCACTTTCTAGCTGTTTGCAACATTTGAGTTCTCTTGTGGTCGGCCTCCTTGGGTTTAATTATGAAATTATATCAGTATAACCTTATAAACATAAAGTTATACGACCATAATGAGGGACCAAACAGTAGTCATTACTATCATCCACCTATATTTGCATCCATTCGGAGATCATTTAGCATCCACATAGCTCCATCACAAAAGGACAAGGTTGAGCTCATTTGCATCACACAAGAATAGGGGGAGAAATTTAATTATATTCCATGCACACATTTTATTACATTTATTTCTACATTTAGTTATTGCTCTGCTACTTCACAAAGTGCGACTGGCACAAGATCAACGTAGGGAACATGTATCACACACACTCACACACAGAACTACATTTAGGATCTGAAATGTAGTGCACCATGCTAAGCTAGTAAGCCCACCAGTTGTGGAAACTCAGGTCAGTCTGAACCATTCATTTATATTCTTCTTTTTGAGGGTTTTGATACTTCTTTTGGTATTTTTTAGGTCTTCTATACATGATTGGATTCAATTCCAGGGACATATGGCATAGTGAAACAAAACCAAAACATGATGTGACACAGGTTTCAACAAGGGTTTCACAACCACCTAATTTGGGACTTGTGAAGTTTACAATCTATATCTTTCGCACAAGAATCCATCAGGAGACCCATTGATGTAAGACCAGAGCACTTACAGGCACCCCATGTAATCTTCTCCGGGATCCTCACAAGTCTAGCAGAATCATGTCCAGATCCATCCTTTTTAAGGATTCTACACAGGATCGTTCCTGACTTCCATATTATCAGTGTTTCAGCCTTATCGACCATAGTTCAAATGCGGCCTCTAAATCCAATGATATAGTCTTACTATCCTTGTTCTTGTTGCATATGTAGGGTATTCATGAACCATTTCCAATCCATAGACTTAGTTGACTTGAGGAACTCACAGAATTTTCCGTATTCATATATTACATTTATTTACTATATTTACATGTTGTTCTGTGATACTAGCATGATCATGTGTACCCCAGTATGATATTTATTTTATCTAATCACATCCCTGCCAAGGACCCATGGGAATATTGGATCCCCACTTGTAATACTGGTCCTAAGCATGGACATGAAATTGCCATGCATGAAGATCTTGAGTGTAGGACATATCCAAGGACCTTTACAAGACTACCAATCCTAGTCATTGGGTGATATCATGACATTGATATGAAAATCCCATGGTTAACAGAGAGGTAATTGCAAAGTCGGGGCCTCTACTCCAAATTGAAGCCGTGGTCAATGCACCCACCCTCCCTTTCTCTGCAAATACTTTTGAGTACTACCAGGTGCTAATCCCTTAGATTAGTGAATCTCAGAGATATGAGGACATTGGAAAACCTCTAGTGTAATCATCATCTCCCCAGTTCGGGCAACCATAAGGGGTACTCGTCCTCCAAATCCCATCTATTAATGAATGCACTTATCAATCAGTCTTGTCCTTCAATACTAGGAATTATCTCTGATAGTGGCAAAGAATCCACCCATTTGACCCATTACATGTCAGATAGGTCCCATCTCTACATCTGTAACGGGTCCTCCCCTAATCCTATCACACACTTTGGATGAGATATTTGGTCCCAGTCTCATACTACTATTTAGAAGTGTCCTTGACATGAATAAAGTATCCATCAATCCAAGCACCCATTGGCAACATTTCCATCATCATTTCAATCATCATTCCTAACCATTATCTACATCTAATCACCTAGGCCATTTTCTCATCATCTTCCTACATTATTCGACGCCAACCTACTATGGGTGCCTAGACTAGTATTCGGGGTGCACCATGGTGACATGGACCTTATACAAGTCAACACCAGTCCTAGCTTGGTTCCACTGGTGACCATGTCACTTTTTCGCCACCAACTAGCCCTTGACACCCATTTCAAAATCTCAAAAGGAAAAAATCCTTGGGGTTAATGATGAAATTAGATCAACTAGAACCTTATAAATACTAAAGCCTGGGTTTGATACCATTTATTGCTCTTCGGGTCCTCTAGAACTAGTCACTTCTATCCTCCACCTAGAGTTACATATCCATCTATAGTATCTCACACTAAATCTCTCTCTCAGAGCTCTCAATCGTCAACTTGATGAGACATCCCAATCATACAAGCATAGGAGGGAAGTTCATCTTTGTTGCTTATATAACCGTGCTGACTACATTTATTTCTACACAGTGACTCAGCTTGGTCACCAATTGACCCAAACCAAGTCTACCCTAAGACCCAACCTAGGGCTTTTTTCACTCTCTTTATCACACACTCATAGAACTACATTTGCCTCATGGAATATAGTGAAATGCTTAGTCTAGGAAGTCCACCATTCAGACTTGTGTGTCAGGCCCTAACACACCTTGGCTTATCCTGTGTTTCTCATCTTGTCATCTTTTAGGAAGTGATGCATTGTCTATGGTTTGTAATCACATCTTTCTTTCTATTCTATGGCCATCATTGTTCGACTTCTTGGGGAGCCATCACTGCATCTTGAATCCCACTGTTATGGTCAATGAGGGTTTCATCTTTATCCACCTTCCAAACCTATGCGTATTTAGTTCCATATATTCTTCACAAACTTGGAGGACCAATGCTATAGACTCTTTTAACCCACAAGGGGCTTTGTCCCTCTCGAGGCACTTTTGTCTAGCTAAGTAGGTTCATTATTTATCCTTTTATTTATTTATTAGGATAATTCTTACACTTGTCGTTAACCTGCTACACTTGTTGGGTTCAGTCACTTGCTTAGGTGTACTAGTTGTGTAGCGAGTCTAGCTCTACTCAGTTGTGTTGAGTCTAAAGCTTTTCTCAGTCTAGAGTAAAAAAGTTCCACTTACATAGTATGCTTGGAGTTAACTTATACTACCAGTATCAGTTAGTGGGAGTTCTTCACCATTGATTTAGGTAGTAGTTGCACTTCCCTAGATCCTAACTATGTACATCTTTCCTTATTGAATAATTCAAGTCATTCTATTGTGAACCTGAACTTGAGCATTCATGGACTTATGATGGATTTCTATCATATGGCATTTCTAGCTCATTCTAGGCTTTGGTCAAATCTAATGTGGTGTGCTCAATCAATGCTTATTTGCTTACGACGCCTTATTTCATGGCTATGGAATCCAACATCTTCTTATCGTTCCTACTCATGGTATCTTACTGAGCCATAGAATGATGTTTCCATTTACTATCCATCTGTAAGATGCATTTTTGCAAGCATGTAGGGTTTAAAACTTACTCTTTCGATGTATGTTGGATACTTTGTGAGTAATTTTCTGCAGCATGCATTTTTATGCAAAACAAAGTGTCGCCATTGGACAATGGAAGGTGTCGAAACCATAGAATCCGATTGTACAACTCGACTCATTAACTTGAGATCTATGTCCTAAATCATGGATTGCAGATCTATACCCTGGGTGCATTCTTTTATCCATTGGATAAAAGCGTAGTACCATATCTGGATGCAGTCTTTTATCGTCATGGGTATTTTGGTTTTGGATGCAGTCTTTTATCCACTGGACACATTATATGTACCCATCACTGTAGGTGCATTCTTTTATCCATTGGATCAAAAGTGTGTACCTTTCGGATGCAGTCTGATTTACCTTGTCTGCTATAATTTCAGTTGTTGGGTCGGTCATGGCTCCATTACACTAAATTTGGTCGTAAGCCTGTATCGTGTGGATGCACTCTATGTTACCCTTTCTTACATTTGGGTGTCACGTGAGCAAATCTGGATGCAGATATCGTGACCCTGGGTGCATTCTTTTATCCATTGGATAAAAGCATGTACCTTCTAGATGCAGTCTTTCTATTCCGTGCTCTAGATATTTTGGTTTTAGATGCAGTCTTTTATCCTACTGAATGAACGCAGATCACTTGCCACCACTCTGAGGGTGCATTCTTTTATCCATTGGATAAAAGCATGTACCTTCTAGATGCAGTCTTTTACCCTCTAGATATTTCGGTTTTCGATGCAGTCTTTTATCCACTGGACGCAGATCTGTACCCTCTGAGTGCATTCTTTTATCCATTGGATAAAAGCGTGTACCTTCCAGATGTAGTCTTTTATCCTCTGGATATTTCAGTTTTGGATGCAGTCTTTTATCCACTAGACGCAGATCTGTACCCTCTAGGTGCATTCTTTTATCCATTGGATAAAAGCGTGTACCTTCCGGATGCAGTCTTTTACCATCTAGATATTCAGTTTTAGGCGCAGGTTTTCATCCTTTGGTCGCAAGCCTTTATCGTGTGGATGAACTCTTTTACCCTTTGGACATTTGGGTGTCACGTGTACCTTTTGAAAAGAAGATCAACATTAAAATATTATTTTAATAGCAAAACCTTCTAGAACTCATAACTTTTGATCCCTAGCTCGGATTAAGGTAATATTGTTTTTGAAATTGTGTATATTTTTGATATCTACGCATTGGTGAGATTTTTATACACATATTTCATTTCTTATGCCTTTTTAGACGTGTTTTCATCTGCAATAGTTCTTTCTTAGGATACACACAAAATATTACTCATTGGTATGGATACGGATGTCCACTTCCCCCATTCACCAATGAGGATAATTCCATGGGCATGTACAACTTACGCCTCAATGGATCATTACGTGATCATCCCGAGACCATAGCTTATTGGGTCACTAATGCTTGTCCATTCAATTACGACCCAGAAGATGACGATCTTCTCGATGAATTTACATGAGATTATTGCACACACTTAGGGGGCATAACACTCACACATCCCCCTCTCTCATCATCATATCATCATAGGAACATTTATCATCTTTGCATTATCATTCATTCACATATTTACATAGTACTAAATCACATTCTTAACATTTGCATATACCTAATCTTGGCATGGTCATACATATGTCTCATAGTATATGCGTACTCATTCATACTTTAGTGTCGACCATCTCCTAATGACACACTCTTGTGCTTTGATTCACACTTGACTGTTGAGGGATTACTACACATGAACCCCACACACTGCACTATAGGCATTACATATTGCATTTTACCACACGTCTTACATTATACATCCTACATTTTATTTATTTTATTCTACAACATTTTGACACTTGCGCACTTCTACATCATCATACTTCTATTACCTACGATTCTAGAATTACATAATACTCATCCTACATTCTATATAGTGCACATTTTTTATACTTACATTACATTCTACACATCGCATATTCAAACATATTACACATCATACATCATATTAGTCATCATTTTGTATGTATCATACTTCTATTGTCTAGCGTGACATATTATTCATCATATTGTCCATTATACATACTACACCCTTCATACTATTAATTTATCTACATGTATTGTATTGTATTCTATCGTGTGTCTACACTACATCTTGGATCACGTGTCTTACATTATACATTTTACACTTCATCTACATTGTGCATTTTTATACCACGCATATTTTACATACTATGTTAGTCCTCATCACATATGATTCTAGCATTATATCATTCTACATACTACATAACATATACCCTACACATCTTACATTGTATTCTACACATCATGTATATACATGCATTACATATCGTACATCCTACATAGATAACATTCTCATGGTCTACATACTACATCATGTGCGTCTTACACTCATTAGTCAATATCATATATTACATCTTATGCATAGTACATTAGACATTATACATGGCCATATATTATCATCATACATACAACATTATCTTCTACGTGCTACACTCACTACCCTATGACACACTTTAGTTCCTCGATCCATACTCGACTGTTGAGGTTTTAAAAATCAAATCGACCTTACATTCATCACGCATTTATCATTCAAAATTTCATCATGCGACATTCATAGGTTAATGACACACGCTATAGGATAGATCGTCACTTACTCTATCATCTTGGAGTGGTATACACTTTAGGCTAAATCACCACCACTCCTTACTATTCATCTTGTAGTAGTGATATATACTTTTCGATAAATCATCACTCCTATTATTCACCATGTCATGATATACACTTAGGCTATAGTTTTCATACATGTTTCTCTACTATATGTCACACAACGCCACTACACATTACACACTCATCACAGCGTTTTTAGACACAACACACACTTCAATCATTTCCCGATGACACACTCCCATTTACGGTTCATTATTTACTGCTGAGGGGGAAAACAAAATGAACCTCCCTACATACACTTCCATTCACTTGGGGGGCACATGGTTCCTATCATTCCATCTTTCATTCCATTCCATCCATCAACAAACATTATGCATATCTTGGTTACTTGTATTCTTTCTTATATAAACTTTTATATGGTCATATTATTACACAAGTTAGTTATATTGTTTGTATTTCGTCATCTAAACCATCCACACACACGCGTTCATGTCTCTATTTAGTTGTGATCCCATATACAGGTCTTTTACATGCACCATGGATGCTCTCCTTCTACCTTTCTATACTAGTTGTTGAGGCATCCACATCCGTCTCTCACAGTGTTATTATTTCATTTTTTACTTAACACTTTCTTATACGTGCTTTTGACATACTATTTATCTTTCTAACATGTTAATGGGTGCTTCATGTGCAGCATTTGTTTACTGTATTACTTGCTTCCATGGTTATCTGATTGTTTGTACTTGTCTGCTTTGTTTTTTATTGTATGTGGGCCTTGCCCTATGTTTGATGTGCACACTTTTTTTGTGGTCATGATGGTCTTGCATGTCTTGCGACATCATGAGTGATGTCCCATGTTTGCAACCCTCTTTGTGGGTCTTACTTTGTCTTTTTGCATGATTACTAATTTGTTTGGTAACGTACACACTATCTACGTAGTTTACACTTTATTTTCTACATGCATGCCTGTTTTGTACTACCACTTGTCTTTGGCTAGCCATCTTGTTTGAGTGTGCCTTGGTTTCTACCAAGTGTATCCCTTTCCCCTGAAAGGTACAGAGTTCATGCGGTTGGTCCCCTTTCGGGGTCGCATTCTATTATCAGTGACATCACATGTGCCCCTAAAGAAGGGGGCATAATTTGGGGTTTTACATTATATAAAAAGCTTCTACACTGGTTCAATTCAGTGAACTTGTTATCCAATTTAACCCCCATGTGAAGTTGGACAATAGATAAGGCTTGTGTTAGGGACTTCCATAGCCATTCAAAGCTCACAAGTTGACTCTGGTATGAAAGGAAGAGTTGGGGGTCTTTTTGAGGGCTACAAGAGGAATTTTCCCCTTCTTGGTCTTCATTAAGGTTCAAGTTTTATTTAGTTTTAGAACTAATGCAATGGAATCCACCTTGCAACACTAAATATTACAATCCAATAGTTCCTTCAACATCTCCACACAACTCTAGTAAATCTAGAGATATAAGAATTTCATAAAAAAATTAAGAAGGATGTGGCTTTTCAGTAGAGAAAGTTTAGCCCTAAGGGTTGTTCATAGAGCTGATCATGCCATGACTAAGCTACTTTCTATTTCACTAAAATGTATTGCAATGAAAACCAAGTTGTGTGATAATCATAATCTCGCCTAGTGAAGGAATCAAGTTTTTTTTATAAGGGCCGAGTTATGCATAGATAAAGGAGAAAACTCTGATGGTTACCACCAAGATAAATCTAGGGGTGAGCTATGTAAATCAACAGCAAGCTAAGCTGATCAGAAGGAGAGCTTGCTGGGATCGAAAATTTTCAAAAGGGACTTGTTGGGATCAAGGTCATAAGAGGTGGGTGAATTATTTCCAGACACAATCAAGCGTTAAAACTCAGGCATAATGCAGTGGGAATGGCCCGTTGAAAATAGTTGAATTGTGCATGACAGAGAGCTCATGCATCCACCAAGAATACCGAGATCTTCCCATTGAGGAATGCATGACATATAAGAGAAGCTTGTACCGAGCTCCTAGAGGTTCAAGCTCATGACAAGCTGTATGAACCAAGTAAAAAAACAATGAATTCCAAGTCATTTGCAGACATAAGACACTTAGCAAATGTGGCAAGGGGATTTACACAAGCACCAATATCTTTAGGAAGTGAGTCATAGAAAAGGGTTATAATTATGGCCCACGTGAACTCAGGTCAGCCAGGACAAGGAATGTTGTTGAAATTCCTGAAAGCTAAGGAATGTGGCACAAGCGGGTTTGAACGGACCGGGTGACACTCAGGAAACTTGTGCATGAAAAAGATGAAATCACTAAAGTGGGAAGTTGAGCAGGGATTGAGGTAGCCAAAATCCTTTTCAGACTAGTTAAATGGAGGAAAAAGAGCCCGAGTTGTGGGCGACGCAGAGAAAGGAGGCCCGAGTGGCCCATGGAATGTTAATACTGCTTGAACCCAAAATCACCGAAATACCCGCAGGTGAGTTGTGAGGGGAAGTCAACAGTCAACAACCCACTTGGCCTAGTTAACAGTCAACACATAAGGATAGAAGAGCCCAAGCTAGGTGACATGGAGAAAGGAGGCCCACACATTCTAAGTACCATGGGGACGTCAATTCCCCATGGAGGGCAAAATTGTCGCAGAGAGTACGCTGCGGATAAGGAAAACTTCAGCGCCCTAGGTGGCCCTTGTGCCGCAGGGAATTGATCTCCTAGAAAACCCGCAATATCTAGATATCAAAGTAAAAGGAGTAAAAATCCATGGTATTGCAGATTGCGAGAGCCCGCGTGGAACACCCCAACCCTAATCTTAAAATAGTCATAACTTTCGATCCGGGGCTCCGATTTTCACAAAATTAGACTTTTTGGAAAGGGATCGACATCCTCTACACCAATAAAACTAGATTTATTATTTTTAATGAGGTTATTTATATTTAAGGAAAGAAACATCTCCATCTCTAAGAAATTAAATTCCCAGTCCCGTAAAATACAAGAAATCCTTGGCAAATTCAGAATAACTGCTCACACTCATAGGACCATAATTTTTGTAATTCTCGAAGGATTTTCATAAAATTGGTGTCATTGGAATCATGAATCTAATTCAAATGCACATAAATCAATAAATTCAAAAATTAATGAAGGCTTGATGGTGTTGTTTTTTAGGGAAAACGAGCCAAGTTCTGTTTGGAAGTTAGAAAGTGGTTAGAGGGGAATTTGAAGAGCATGAGGAGACATTTTCACTATTTTAAGTCATGGGAAAACATGGGGATCCTTTTTTAATAAAAATACCATCAATTTCACTCATTTATGATAACTTGAAAGTGGTTGAAAAGACAAATTTGGGATTTCAATTCTCTCTCTCCTCAATTCTATAAATTGTAATCTTAGGCTCATTTGTAGAGAGGGTTGGTCATTTTTCTCTTATGTCCCCTTCTCTAGGGTTGAATGTGGAGTTTAAGCCTCCTCTCCTTACTTTGTAATGGAATTTTATTTCCTCTTTCCCACTAATAATGTAATGTGTGAACTCATAGAGCAATAAAATTTGTTTCATGATGCATTTTGTCCATCCTTTGCTTATTTTATTATCTCTCCTTTCCTCTCAACATTGCAAGGTATATTGTGCATATCTCTTATGTCTATTAAAATTTTTGGGAGCTGTGTTTAATGGGTTTGAAATGTTGTTCTATGTGAATATCGTCTTTTTTTTGTGATGAATCTTGTCCATCCTCTCCATTTCTCACCTCTCTCCACTTTAGGAAGTTGAGATTTTGATCAACAACCTCCTTTTCTGGTGTATCACCATTGTTAGCATAGGATTTACTTTCATGCGCTCTCTCTCCCTGGTCCCTTGGAAGTTAGATTAAGATTAGATAGCCTTTCCTGCACTGAGAGTAGCTTATGGAAGGTAGTTTAGGAGCAAGAACTAGCCTTCTCTAGAGGGTCATCTCAAGGCCGCAAGTCCCACAACTTGAGAGATTATCCAATGTTACACAAATTACATTGAATGCCCCACTCAAATTAAAGGCAATTCGAGGGTGTTGTAATTTTGTGATAACAACACTTTCTTCCCTTGGCATTGTGGGTTATATTCAGTGAGTGGGTTCATACTAGTCTTTGAACCCCACACACAATGGATTTTACAAGACATGGTTGTCCTTAGCATTTAGAGAAGTATCTAACGGTTGGAGGATACAATGGAGTTCTTCCCAATACTTCTGCTACCACCGACATCGGATCACCCAAAAAACCAAGACGGACATAGATCTCTTCACACATATTGAGGGAAGCAGTTAAAGGTTGGAGGATACAATAGAATTCCTCCCTGTACTTCTTCGTCCTATGGCATTGGATTACCCAAAAAACCCTAGCACTACAGGATATCCTTCTACACTTTTTATCTTGACATGGATCAGGTGCACATGTTCCATTTAGATTTTTCATTTTGTGCATTTTACATTTACGTACTTTTATACACATAAAAATGTGTCTTTTACATAGCATTTTTACACATACATACATATATATTTGACTACTTGATCACTTTCTCCTTGCAGGTCCATTTGTATGAGAAACATGCAGTCAAATGGGGGAAACAACAACACTTTGTGGTAGCACATGCACCATACTAACCATGTAGGTACATCACATACATCAACAACTACACACATGTTTCCACCCTAGGTTCACTCTCATCACTTTTCTACGCATTTTCATCTCTAGTTTCCATGCTCCATCATCTTTTTGTCATTTCACACTTTGTCTAGTCCTTTAACATGCTCTCTACTTCATTCTACATGGACATCAGGTACGCAGTTCTATCTACTTTATGTTACTGAGTGTTCTTCTCACCAACATAAAGTGGGGGAAAATGTACTCAATAAACCATGTACTTTGGATAATATTTACTCCTGGTCTCATACTACAATTTAGAAGGTTCTGGAGCGAATAAAGTACTAATTAACCCATGTCTTTGGTTAGTTTTATTTGATTTTTGTTGCCATTTTTGACCATTAGCACACACTTACCCAGGAATTTTTCATCATCCTACATTATTCTCTACATTACCGGGGCGCCGAAACCAGTACTAGGGCACCCTAGGCAACTTGGTCCCACCTGGGGCGCCCCGGTCCATTTTCCACTTTCCCACCACTTTTTGGGCACTTTCTAGCCTTTGCATCATTTGAGTTTTCTTATGGTTTTCCTCATTGGGGTTAATTATGAAATTAGATCAAGAGAACCTTATAAATATAAAGTTATGAAACCTTAATGAAGGACCGTGAACTACTCACTATTATCATCCACCTGGAGTTGCATCCATCTATATCATTTAGAGATCATTTTCATCCACTTAGCTTCATCAAAAAGGGACAAGGCTGGGACATCTGCATCACACAAGCATAGGAAGGAAATTAATTCTATTCCATCTTTCATTCTATTACAGTTTTTCTACATATAGTTATCTCACTACATCACAAAGTGTAACTGACACAAGAGTGGCCTAGGGAATGTTTCACTCACACATAGAGAACTACATTTAAGTATTGAATGTAGTGTAGCACTCAGTTACTAAGTCCACCATTGTGACAGATGAGGTCAGTCCGACCCTATCATATTCATTTTTCTTTTTAGGAAGTGATGTTTGTTTGGGGTTTTGTAGGTATTTCATTCATCTTTGATCACAGACGAAACTTGGCTCAGTGCAGTGAATCTAGTATGATAAAAAATGAGGGTTTTAGACCACCTACTGAACATTTGAAACTTAGTTCCAAATATTTTTTCATAGACTAGGGTGCCCCACTCCCTCTCTAGGAAATCCATTCTAGCTAAGTCGAGCTCAAATCCTTCCTTTTCATGGCTTTCACATAGTCGTTCCTACTTCTTGTTTCTCTAATCACTTTTGCAACACAGTCCAGTGAGCTCCTCTAATTAGTTGAGTTCATTCTAACTCTCTTAGTACTCTACGGTTTAGCATTTCCATGTTCATAGTTGCTTGGGTCACTTCCATATTTACTTATTGTGTTAATTTATTGTATTTACATGTTGTTCTAGATTAGATTAACTATTATAATTTTCCACATTTTAGTTAATCAATGGGGAAGGCAACAAGTCTCCCGAGTGACTCTGTGGAACCCTTTGCCAAAAGAGGCATTATCCCAGAGAAATAATTTTATAAGCTTTTCCAACTTCTACATAGCTTTTTTTTATGGAACCCAACAAGAAGAGTAATACACATGTGTGGATTCAAGTACTTTTGAGAAAATTTGGAATTTACCCACTAAGGACAATGGTTTGGTGATCCATTATTCCTTCTTTTTTTCCACATATTGGACAACATACTACCATAGCTCTACAGGTGACACTTGGAAGGCAAAGGGAATGCTAAGAATTTAAACATCTCACCATGTCCTAACATTTTCCAATCATGAGAATCTATCCAGGGAGCGTGGGGAGGAAGGATTTGTTGTAACATTACATTTTTCACCATTGAATAGAAGAAATAGAATCCAAATAGAAAATGTCCAGGAAATGCATGACATTGTGAATGTTGGTCTCATCCTCAATTAAAGTAAAGAAATTATCATCCACGAAGTGGCCATTGAGTAATTGGGAGCTATCCATATAAGGCAATGCAATTCCCCTAACAAGCCCTTTGGAATTGGATTTAGCAATCAGATATCAAAAAAATTCTACGGTAAGAACATAAAGAGCAGGCGCTATGGGGAAACCTTGTCGTATGGATCAAAAGAGGAAAAAAGGTGTTGAAATGTGGCCATTAATGGTGATTTGGATTGAGGCATTAACAAAGAGAATTTTGAAATATTGAATGAAACTATGGAAAAATCCCAAAGCGTGAAGTATGGCAATAATAAAAGACCATTCTATCATGTTGTAGGCTTTCTAAAAGTCAATTTTAATGAGCATGATAGGCTGGTTGGATTTACGTGCCCATTCCATGCCCTCCCAAATGGAAATGTGAGGCACTTTATAGTTAAAATAAAAATCTAGTGACCACTTTCTTTTGATCCATAAGCTTTCCTTTAAGAATTGAATCTACTAGTCCAAGTGCATATGAGGATCCTTGTACATGAAAATAAAATCTTGACTACATCATGCATAAACTTGTCAAAGAGACTTATTCAAACTCAATATCATATTATGCAACTTTTTCCTATTCTTCCTTTTCAGTCAATCTCTCTCAAGATATACTTTAATGTCAAGAAATGATTAGCCCTTATTATTGTATAAATCAAACAGTTCTCATGATATTCCAATGCACAGTTTACAAACATCTACTCCATGTCTATCAATGATAAGGTTTTCATATATTACCTCTGTTATACAATCTTGCCATCTATGTACCCGCCTTCTTTAGATGATCTTTGGTTTCCAATAATTTCTAAAGCATCTTTGACATCAAACAATGTACTAAGGATATAGGACTTTGTATTAGTCAAGTATCTTTCCACTATAGGTGATCTCCTTCGAATCCTAAAATCATAATCCACTTGGATGATAGTCTATAAATGGTTACCTTCTTGTAATAGTAATCTTCCTTCTTTAGATGCTCCTTGACTAAGATCTCTAACATTAGGATTGAATCTAGGACATACAAATTGATACCCACCTAGTTTACTTACACTCTTAAAAAAAATTGATCTTACTACATAGTCCATCTTGGACCTTAAGTTACCTTGAATTTTACGTACTCAATTTTTACTCAAACACACATGTTTAATCTTTTACCTCTTATTTTTTCATGTAATCTTATAATGGCACATTCTGTCCCTATCTCCTTTCAACACATATTCACTCAACTCTTCACCAGAAATTAAAGCATGAAAGAGGTTGTATTTTCACAAGAGAACAATCTAATATCATTTCCATAGTATTTTAAACATGTATCTTCTATAAAAATCCAAATCATGACTCAATGCCTCATGATATCCTTTTTCACACACATACCTTGTCCTATTTTTGTCCTTTAAGCCTGGTTTTAGGTCCTTTAAGGTATAATTAACAAAAATACTAAGTTTCTTAGAGTTCAATAATGATTTCTAGGTTTCCTTTTATATATTCTTAAATCATGAATGAATTGTACCTAGGTTTACTTTGATGAAAATTGAAGAGGAATAGGATATAGAGTCTAAGATCAAGAAAGTTTAGTATTGTATTACAAAATTTGACTCAAAAGGTATTTTTCATGCTTAGGAAACACTATGAATACCTTTTAATTTCTTTATAACATCTCTCGGATCATTCTCAGACTTTGAATCATCCTCCTTGTACATATTTTCATTAGTTTCCTTAAATCATTGTCACTGTTCAATCTTTTACAGACTTGTAAATTTCTAGTAACAATAACTCCTTGCACACATACAAGTTAGTTCTGAATCTTTGAAATCTCTTGTATGACCCTTCAAAGAACACATGTTCCAAATTTCAACTAATTTTAATGTGAAAAACAAAAGTTACATCAATTTTCCCATTAAGTCATTTCGTCAAACAATTCGTGTGGATTTGCAAAAAAAATATGGCATTGATATCTTTGCCTGCATGTGCTGGTTTAATCTGAAATTTGGAGACCTTCTTTATCATTCTGGGGAAGAAATTTTTATCAAGTTTGGAGGAATTTCATTAGACAGAATAAAAGTTATGGACTTCCCTAGTTTGGTCCAGTGAACAATCAAATAGATATAAAAATCATAAAACGAATTTTCAAGAACTAAATTAAAATATTTCAGACTTATGAATACCGTCTCGTTCCTCCTGTCATGATAGTCAAGGGATTTTATGAGGTTTTCAAATATGGAAGGTGTTACACTTGATGTCCTGAGTAAACCCCATGCATAATCATTAATACATGTAAAAAACGCAAATTAGAGACAAATCTTGGTTTCAAAACTCCATACCTTATTTTAATCCTCCCAAAAATGCAAATTAGAGACAAATCTTGGTTTCAAAACTCCATACCTCATTTTAATCCTCCCTGAAAACATATTACAAAGCTTTTCATTATCAACTATAGATCCAAAATTGGATCTTTTACTCAAACTAATCTTAAACCAACTATTATTCTCTCTCCTAGATTAACAAGTAACTCAACCACACTCTAAGCTTAGAAATATAGGATAATTTTCTATTAAATTGTCCTCACAGTTCATACAAGATTGATTTCATTATTTACATGGATTAAAGAGCCATATTTAGTATAACAACTTTCTTACTCCACATAATTCCCCTAGTTAACATTTTTACAAGTGCATTCACTCTAACTAGCCTAGTTTGCATTCAATTTGAATTCAAATAGCTACAAATGGAGGTGAAAGTAGCTCTTGATCCTCCTAGACCACATAATTACAAATGGAGCCCAATGTATGATTGAATGATAATTTTGCTAGCATATGATGCTACTACATCACAATTATATTGTCTAGAATGTAACGCCCCTGGATGAAGTCTATCTACTCCGATCAAGTAAGATGGAAAAATGTAGCTAGGGAAAGTAAATAAAAGACTCAAAAATAAAAAAATATTTGTTATAATAAAAATCATTGAATACAATTGTATTGACATGATTGATTTTTTATACATTTCTTTCTTCTCCATCTAGCTCTAGCATACGACATATAATAGTGCCCTCTATTCTATTCTTCCTCGTAGTGCAACTAATATGTGAAGCTTTTTCTAGACTCCACAATTTGTAAGATCTTTTCTTAAGGTATATTATCTTCTAACTATTTCCCATTATCAAGGAACTTTATTCTTCTATAAAATAGGATCATATTAAGCAATCCATCATTAATTCATATACCATTACACCACCCATCCTTAGATTAAAAACTCTCTCAATCAAATGATCACAAACATAAATCGTCTTTATCATAAAATTATTAATTGTATAATATCATGAGTTTGTTTCCAAATAAGAAATTAATATGAATTCTACAATTCCTAGGATCCAACACATATATCCAATATTTTTATTCTCTTGTCAGAACATTACTAGTCAGTAGAAAGACTTATAAATTCAATTAAAACTCAATATTTAACAAAAATGCGATATTAATGAACTAGACCAAAAGTGAAAAATTGGAGTAATATTTTAAAATAATAATATTCAATGTTGTTCAAAGATTACTAAGGATTTTTTTTACACAAATTCATATCCAAAAGAAATTACATAAATATTAATTCTAAGACAATTTTATAATTAAAAATAGCTTGGACCATTTTGTATGTAAACTTAAAAGTTAAAATCTCCATAAACATGAATGAATTACCAGCCAATAAAAATGAAAGTAGAAAATTAGAAATAAAAATAAATAATATGTTTCGTTGTATCCATAGAATAGAGATCATTTCTCATCATGTAACTGAAATTCTAAGGCACAAGATCAAACATAAAAAGCTAGGAGAGATTGTTTTCCTGATCAAAATATTGTAGAAGCCTGAATCCATTCTCTTCTATATCTTGAATCCTCTTAATTTTCTTATCATCGCCATTCATATCATACATCCCAATTGTTAATATTCAAAAGACACAAACTTTGATAATAAATTCTTTAAATAAACCAAAAATAGTTGAGGAAAACTATTTTAAAAGTACAATAATAAAAACATTTTTCCTTCATTCAAAACAAATAATATTTCTTATTTTCAAAATATTTTTGAAATGTAGAAAAATGTATTTCTAAACTCAAAAAAATGAGAAAATTTAAAATACTCAAAATCTCCATCTTATGTAGAAATCCAAAACAATGTAACTCAAATATTCATTTTAACTATGTAACAAAAGTCCAATTTCTCGAGATATTATGTGATTTGTACATTCTTAAGCCTTCTAATTTAGCTATATTGTAGTCGTGAATAGTATTTGTAAGAATATTCAATTATGAAAACTAATAATTTTCTATTTTTTATTCCAAAATTTATTTAAAATATTTTTTCTTAATTTCTAGATATATAAAATATTACAGTAGAACAAAAGCTTAAAATATGTGTGATAATAAAATGATAAGCTATATATCTAACTATGTAACAAAAGTCTCTTTTCTCAAGATGATAAATGATTTGAAAATTTATACACCCTTAATGTCAAGTATATTGGAGTTGTGAATATGTCTTAAAGAATATTCTTTTTCCAAAACATTATTCCCAATATTATGATATGAGAGTGCTAATATTGTAGTAGTATTATTATGTATCCTCATTTTAACCTTAATTGGCATAACATTAAGATTATTAGTGAGCAATCGTATAAATTTTATAACAATAACCAAATAAATGATTATATTTTGTAGTAGTTGATGTTTAGAGAATGTTACAATATTTGTTACAAATTTTTAAAAATAAAACAAATAAATACAATAGAATCATATTCACATGATACAAAAAATGAAAATGTTTATTATTTATTTTTAATACATGTGAACAATTAAATATTTTTCTTGAAGATTTCAAAGTCAAGCTCGTATGGAAAACTCTGCCACACTAGCTACACACATCCAAATAATGAAAGGTGTGGCTATCATTTTTGCATGTTTCAAAAATATTACGATATTTGAAAATATGACTTGACCTTTTGAAGAATTATTACTTTCATTGCTTGTCGACCTTGTGGTACACTCACAAGGTTGTATGTTTTCTTTTTCTACAAAGCGCCCTATGGAAGGTGTGACATCCATATTGTGAGGATAAGGTGTCTTAGAAATTGATCGAAGAAGATGAGCTTGAGATATCTCTGAGCTCCTTATAAGATGTTCAATTTCTTTAGGAGGCGTGCTTGGTAAAATATCACTGAAAGGTATGCATGATAGAGATTTACTACATGGTGTATTTGATAGAGCTTCATTAGGAGGTGTGCTTGGTAGAACTTCAGTACACAGTGTGGTTTCCATAAGAGGTAGTAAAGGGTCTTGCAATGTGACTATTTTATTAGATGTAATGTGAGGGGGTGGTTTTTCCTTTTGAGAGGTACACACTAGGGTTTTATGGGGAAACATGGTTACATTATGATTTATAAAAGGGTCTTGTGGGATGGATAGCTTGGGAGGAGCAAAGGGATCTTGAACTTTTAGGGTGGCTTGAGGCTTGTTTGCAATTCTTTTCCATAATGCTGAATTGGAAAATTGCTTTTGTGGAGGGGGATCACTAGAAAAGCATATGACAATCACAGTGAGATTATCACTAGCACACTTCTCTAATGCATACCTCACAAGCTCTGCAGAACACTTGGTAGGGTCATTACTTAGACGCAATTCTCTCCTTACAATTGTTTGTGCATCATCACTACTCAGAACATCCCACACACCATCACATGCAATAATCAAAAACTCGTCTTCTTTCACGAGGTCATATGTCTTCAACTCCGGCTCCGCACTTACTGGGCTTAACAAGTCCAAAGCCACACTCTCTAACTTGAATTCCCAATCTCCCAAAGCCCTCGAAACAGCAAGCCCATCATTTATATAGCCATCCCCAGAGATTATCCCTCCAAGGGACTCGATCCTAGATCTCTCATCCTTATTAGTGGGCTTGTGATCTGTAGTCATATTTATGGCTCTCCCACGCCTTCCTAAAACTGCACGACAATCCCCTGCATAAACAATGATAAAAAAAACAAACCGAGGCCTTCATTGACAAGCCCAAAGGGTTTTCAAAAACTTAATCAATTTTGAACCCTAAATTCACATAAGGGTTTGTGACCCGCCAACAATGTCACAGATATCTATGCAATCCAATTTTAAGAAGAAGAAAAATCACCTGCATTAGCGATAAACAGCGTTCTTCCCCACACTAACACCGTCAAAGCCGTTGTGCCGGCTTTTAATATTCCGGCAGAACAAATCCCTCTCTCTGCTTCGGCAAAGGCATTCGTGACGGCCGCTTCGACGTCATTTGGGAAATTGGCGTCACCAAGAATCAAATCCAGGAGAACTTCTTTAACATATTTTGACGCCTCGCCGCCACTGTGACCGTCAAAGACGCCATAAAACGCAGAGGCAGCCAGCGTCGGCCGCCGGAATGTATGGCCGGATAAATCGTCAATACAGATGTGTTCGTCTTCCATACTTTTCCTTGAGCCTGTGTTTACACAGCTGCCGGAGCGCAAGATGGGCATAAATTTGCCTTCGTTATTACTCTCAATCTTTTTCTCTGTAATTTTTTCTTCTGATGTTGCTGTTGCAGAATATACTGAATTTCTAATTATTTTCTCGTTTATATACTTGAATTGTAATTCTTTTTGCAGGTTTACGTTGCCCCAGTTGGTTTTTTCCGCTTCCATATTTTTAGAACTGCAGAGAGAAATATGCCGTGGAATGACATTGATTGGATAATGTTTGTGTCCGCGATCTCCTTATGTTTTTTTTCGGTGGCATTTAGATGGGGTGGGAAAAACATGCACACCGTTTGGAAAATTTTCAATTTAAATAATTAATATGTTTTTTTCTATAACAATCGGTTGACAAATAGTTTCTTGCCATTTTTATATGGTAAATTTTTCAAATAAAGGATACTTTTGGATTCGTTATGGCAAATTTCAAACAACGTTGGATTTTTTTTTTTCTGTTTCTATAAATTGCTATACGTCATAATTTCTTGCCCTTTTTATATGGTAAATTTCTTCAAATGAAAGATATTTTTTTTCCATGTTTCCATAAATTATTATAGGTTATAGCATAATTATGTCTCATAATTTCTTGCCATTTTTATATTGTAAATTTCCTCAAATGAAGGATACTTTTTTCTTATTTCCATAAATTATTATAGCTTAAATATAATTATGTCTCATAATTTCTTTTCATTTTTAGATGGTAAATATCCTCAAATGATGGATACTTTTTCCCTATTTCCATAAATTATTATAGTTAAATATAATTACGCCTGGTGGCATTTAGATGGGGTGAGAAAAGCATGCACGCCATTTCGAAATTCCTCAATTTAAATAATTAATATATTTTTGTATAACAATAAGTTAACAAATAGTTTCTTGCCATTTTTATATGGTTAATTATCTCAAATGAAGGATACTTTTTTACCGTTTCTATAAATTTTATAGGTTAACTATAATTACGCCTCAATGGCATTTAGATAGGGTGGGGAAAACATGCACACCGTTTCAAAATTCCTTGATTTAAATAATTAATATGTTTTTTTATATCAATAAATAAATAGTTTCTTGCCATTTTTATATAGTAAATTTCCTCAAATGAAGAATATTTTTTTCCCTGTTTCCATAAATTGTTATAGGTTAAATATAATTACGCCTCGGTGGCATTTAGATATTGTAGGAAAAGCATGCACACTGTTTCAAAATTCCTCAATTCAAATAATTAATATGTTTTTTTTTATAACAATCAGTTAACAAATAGTTTCTTGCCATTTTATATGGTAAATTTCCTCAAATGAATGATACTTTTTCTTGTTTCCATAAATTGTTATAGGCTAAATATAATTACACCTCGGTGGCATTTAGATAGGGTGGGAAAAGCATGCACACTGTTTTGAAATTCAATAATTAATGTTTTTTTAATAACAATCAGTTAACAAAAATTTTCTTTCCATTTTTATATGGTAAATTTCTTCAAATGAAGGATACTATTTTCCTATTTCCATAAATTGTTATAGATTAAATATAAATATGCCAGAGGGGTCCAACTTTGATGGGCGAGGGCTATTCTTACGATAAAATGCACCTATGCTCATAAAATAACTATATGCCCATCCCATGCATACATGTCGCTTGTGTTTTTTACTTAATTTTTTTCTGAATTTTTTTGTTGAACAACACATTTTATTTAATTACGAATTTGAATCTTGTGCTTCAAACCCTAACCACACATGCTCATATACAACACATCAAAGCATATACCTTTTCAATGAAAGAAACACAATGCAAGAATAACAATATGATCTCAATAAATCCACTTATATTGATAATGAAATCAGATCCACACACTTATATAGATATTCAAATCAGATCACAAGAGTAGTGTCTTCAACAAAGATCAACAAGATACAATAAAGATGTCTCAAGATGACAATATAATGTCTCATGAATACATATCCAAGAAGATATACTTCTTGAAAACTGATTACAACTCAATATCAGATCTGAAGACACCTTAGAAACCTAAAAATTACATCAACATGCTATGAAGATAGCATCCAAACACAAGCATCCAAATCTTCCCTCCTTCTCCAACTCGCTCTCAAAGAAACAACACCAACTTTGCACTTGCTCAAATTATCCTCATGAAAACTCAACCAAGTCTGTCCTAGAATGAGATTCTAGGTGTTTTGGGCTAGGCCCAAAGGGTTTTTCTTTGCAGAAAAAGGGTTCTTCAAAAGAAGATAAAAGGGGTTTCAAAAAGCTAGAAACAATATGCCCATAACTTCACTTTTATAGCCTCTCCAAGGCTCAAATTCAAACTCAAACATTTTCCCTCCTTTGGCTTGACCCATGCATCATAGAAAAATTCTAAATTCAAATCATAACAGCCACAAGTGACCCAAGTAGGTCAGCCTAGCCTAAACCATCATTTCATGTGCCAAAAATGGCTCAAAACCCCATGGGCACAAAGATAAAAATCCCTTACTTCAAAACCATCCTTATTCATGACCCATAAATCACCACACATGTTTAAATTAACATTTAAACATCATACGTAGTCTCAATTAATATCAACCAATCAAATTATTTCGTTTAATGGGCCCAAGTGCTCTTTGTATTTCTCAAAACAGTTGTTTCCTGCACCCTTCAACACCCTGGAAACTTCATAATGCCACCAAATCACTTCTACAACCAAACCATTCCATGTGACCACTCAATGGAAATTAATAACCTTTATAACACTTATAAGCAAGTTATAAGTCATGAAACATCCTTCACTTCAAACCACAACAAACATTTTCCTTCACCAAATCAACCTGCCAAAAACGTTGTTTCCAAAGGTTAGCTCATAAAATCATTTATACATACATTAAAGACCTAAAAATGGATTCATTGGATGAAAAATTCATCCCTATTCACATTCCAGGTGATAGGAAGCATCACCAATCCATCTCATGCTTCAAACAACATCAAAACTTTCACCAAAACAAATGTTGTCTTGAACTACCAAAAATATTCTTTTCCAAAGAATGACCTGGAAACCCTATCAAATGACCTCATCATGAGTAAAACCATATATAAATAGAAATATATCTGAATTATCTTTCCAACAAAACTTTAATCATCTCAAAACTCCACCTGTAGCTCAAGTTATGCTCATTTTACTGAAGACTGCTATTTGAGATCCCAAAACTGCCCTTTGACCAGTCAACCTGTTTGGACCTCAAAACACCATGAACCTGCATGAAATTTCCTAAAACCTCCATGTAAATCAATAAAATCTTCCATCATCATTCAACATCAATTTTTCATGCTACTCCTTTGGACCATCTTGTCCTAAAACCTTCTTCTTCAGAAACTACTATTTTTAGGTGGGGCCCACTCATCACCATGACCTCAACCATACATTTATGGAAATCTTAACAGAGTCCTCTACAACATAAAATCATAAATTTTTATGAATCAATCAAAACTGGGTCACTATACTTCACTTTCTGCAAACTGCTCCTAGCTAGGGTTTAACTAGGGTTTTAGACCACTTTACCTTCTTAACATTCGTTCATAAAAATTGATGATAATCAACTAACCTCATTATTTTTTTGAAACCTTATAAACTCACCATATAATCTTCCTTGAAATCCACAAGGTCCCATGCAAATCACACTATTCACAACGAGCATCTGAAGTTGCAACTTAAGGCTGGAATTTCACTTGATTTATACCCTGTCTCACAAAAACTGTCACATATTGCAAAAATACACATCATGGGCACCTAAAATTTTCTGAAAGCACTATGAACTCATCCCTCTAACATCTCCAATCATCATAATATCAATTCCATACCTCAATCTCTCCAGTCACTAAGACTTACCTATGCTTGCATGTTAGATCCTCACTGTAGAAGCTAGGGTCAACTGAAATAATGCAATAACTGAATAAGAAACCTCTGAAAATGACCCAAACATACCTCATATTCCATGATACACCTGAATTCATGCTTCCATGAGCTCATATAGCTCCAAACCACACTTGTCACACCTCCAAGTTGCATACCTGCTCCCAATGAGCACCTGTAACAAGTGAACCACCTGTACCTGCACCATGCCACTACTGTGAGTGCCCAAGCACCCTCAAAACATGCTACCCATGATGTCAACATACTTCCCAAGCATCCAAGAAGCTCATACTGTCATGCTACATCTCCTAGTCATCTGTATAGGCTTGCAAGAGCAAGCACACCTCACTGAATCTCATTGTACCAGCTGATATACATCTGAAACATATGTTAGCATCATATACATCATCATAACATCATAATACAACATTCACTTTTTCATTAATGTGGTTTTTCATCAATGACAACACCTATTAGGACCACATGCCAACAATCTCCCCCTTTTTCATTGATGGAAAACACCTGAACTTCTCCCCCTTTTTACATTAATGACAAAGGCATACGTGTATCTCACATACCTTATTCACCTTCTCAGCTTCATACCATCATGTTTTTGGTTAGAAACATCAACCAAAGGTCTCAAACAAGCTCATCTCTTGATTTTTCTCAAAATCTGATTTTGGCCTTCATTTCAAGCATGCAAACACCATGCTCCCCCTGGAATAAGCACACTTCCAACATCTGAAAATCATCAAGTAAATCATGAAAGAAACAAAATCATTACCTTTTAGGGAGAAAAAACATCATTTCCATCTCCTAGGCATGCAAAACAAGCAATTTTCACCTCAACCCTGTTTTCTCCTTCATGGAAACACTGTAGCAGCATTGGATCTGAACCATACACTCATGAACATGCCAACAATGTCAAGAATGAGCATAAAAACATCACTCCACCTTTCTTGATCAATCATCCACCTTTTCTAGGCATTAGATTTTAGCAATACAATGCATATTCTTTCTCTTCATACCATACATCAGAGACTAATTCCCAAAACAGACCTTTTAGTGAAATTTGACCAAACTTTGACACATAGCACATCATCCTCATACATAGATTTGACTCAGCAAGCAAAATATACTCCCCTAGACTTAAATCCACCTAACTATCTTAAGCTTCATAAACAAATTTGAGCTACTTATCTGACCTATACCATGCCTTGGCTAGAAATCACCTTTACAACTTTTTCTAGTCCTAAACAACATTTTCAGTCTTCTATAGTCATATTTGACTGATATATGCATTCAACATAAAATCAATTGATCAAAAGAAAATACATCATACATTTCATACCTTGGATGGCCTTGAGAACAACATTTCAATCTTCTTGGAAGGATCAACCAAGCTCCCCCTGTCATGAAGACTTCATACACACTTGAACAACATTTCTTTTAAACTACATTTAGCCAACACTGTACTTACAATCTTTGAGCAATATCATTTTCAAAATTCTTTATTCTTAGTTCTTGCAAGTTCTTATGTAGCTCTTAGAATCTTCTTAACAACCACTTTTATTAACATTCTTCATACTTACATTATGCTCCCCCTAATCTTCATTTCTTTGACATACCTTATCAAGAGCCTCAAGACACATACCTTTCCATTCATTCCTGATTCACTTTCATCCAACATTTTAGTCTAAGACATACTTTATTATCACTCAATACTTTGTACCTTTGAGACTCAAAATATCATTTTAAACTTATGAAACATGATCTTTAACAAAGAAACTTACATTAGACTCTTTATAAACATATCTTATTCATGACATACAAAAATGCACAAAAATCCTCATTACCTGAGATACTTTTTTATCAACTTAGTCATTTGCACTAAATTGATAATAAATCTTGAGAGACATTTACACATTGACTTATGATACATGACACTTCATCATTTCAAAACATAAGTCTTACATTCATATAGATCTTAGCATCAATAAAGGATCATGTCTAAACTCTTCAGCATCTTTGATGACTTTCATAACAATATCATGCCTTTGACAGACCTCATAAGATTCACATATTCTCTTCAGAAACAATTAAGATACTTGATTTACTATCATTTAGAATCTACCTTAAAACTTTTGACAAAAGAAACATTTTTAGACCTTAAACTTTATCAATATCTATACATTCACTACAATACTCTTTACAAAAATTGTCTTCAATTCTCATCATTATCTTGAAAACATTTTCATTGTCAAACCTTCACTCAAGATTTACTCATCATCCAAACATTGAGTTTTACTTCAAAAACTTTCAACCTTTCAACATTGTAGTCTTTCATGAAATCTTGTAGCTAGCCATTTGACTTCTTCACCATCAAGCTTAAATTTTCATAAGACATAGATCATGATCTACCTTTCATACACTTGTTAACTTAAAGATTATATCTTAAACTCTCATTATTGATATCATCTTCATTGATGAGATCCTTCATTTGATCACTCTGTACACCTTTTTCATACTTTTCAACATCATTAGAAGTGATTACACATTTTAAGTTGAAAAAATTCACCATTCTTCTAGAATTCTAACAATTGTACTTGAGCATATAACTTCATGAAACTCATCTTTATGACCTCTAGACATTAAGTTCCTTTTATGACAGCATCTTCATAAATGAAAAAACCTTTATTTCATAGACCTCTGTCACATTGTACCACATACTACATAAGACATCTTACCTTTCATCATACAAAACTTCTTGCATCAGATACTTATCCTAATTTGATCATGACTGATGAGTTCCTTCTTAGATACCAAATTCTAGCATCTTAATTAATCTGACCCATACTTCTTGATCACCAAACATTTGATACCCTAAACTCCATGATCATAATTAATCCTTTAAGACCTTCAACAATTTCTTCTTCATGTCTAATTATGATGATACAATTTCACTTCAAACATAACTATACCTCTTAGTGAGTCTCACTAACAAATCCTCCTATGATCACTCAATTTGCCTCATAAACTTTAGCTTAACACATCCATTTGATAGATAATGAATCTTCTCACATACCCTGTATTCAAAACTTCATACTTTCAAATACACCCTTAGATCCATCTACATTCACTAGTAGACATAAGAAAAATTTATTTGTACCTTTCCTTCATTACCTTATGAATTACACTGAACATACTTAAAAATCTTCAATATATCAAAAACCTTAATCACAAACCCTCATTTTCACATTAAAGTACCTCTTTTCTTAATATCATAAAGCTACTTCATACTTTTATAGCCTCTAGACACTTATTCTTGAAAGAACAATTCCTTCAGTCTGAATTCTCTTATCAAATAACTTCAAGTTTCATCATAATCAAAATGATCAAGTTTTCTTCTTTATGATCCACCTATCATCCTTTAACTTCTTGAAACATTTTATCTTTGATAACACTTTCCAAACTTTTAGATTATAGACATCACTTGTCCAATATTATGTTACAAATACTTCAAGTCATCACACTGATAACAATGTTCTAAAGTTTTCAAGACACCTCCTTTTTCATTTTTGACACACACAAATACAACACTCATACATTCTAACCCTTACTTGATATTTATCATGACATTTGAAAATGTTAGAGATCATGAAATAACTTGAACATAACTTATGACTTTTAAATTTTGATTTGGATTCCATAACTTTATTTAATCATTTAGAAACACTTAAAGACATTCATACACTATACATGAGATTTTACCATCATACTTTGACACTTAAACCTAATACAAATGAAAAACATCTTGACTCAATACTTAACATCACTCTTAAAATTTATTTCATAATCTTTGTACTACAAAATCCACACCTTTTGACTTAGACAATTGAGAAACCTTATACATTTAAACACACTAGATTAAAATACTTCAAGATTTTCAAGGACAAATCTCTGACAATTATCTCATGATGATCAAAACAACACAAAGTACACACATGATGACATTTTAACACTACATACATTCTACAATTTATATGATTATTCATTTGAATCTTAAATACTTCATGACACTTGACAAGAACCAATTCACACTTTGACTCACTGTTTGAGATCTTAATTACAATATCTCATTCAATGAGACATACATTACTTATGAGACACATTGATTCAAAAGGAAGATCTTATGACATACTTAGACAAACATAAGAGCATTTGACACCAGTGCTTTCACAGACCAACACACACATTCATACTTTCATGACCAAAACACTCATAAGCTTATGACACACATAGATATTTGACAAGATTTAAGACACTAACAATTTATTACACTGAGTTATTCAGACCATGTTAAAACTCTTGATAGAAGACATACTCATACCTCAAGACTCATTAGGACTCACAAATGACTTAATGACTACTTTGAGAAACAACAAGACATGACATTTGACACACACAACATGACCATTAACTCAAGAACACCATGAAACAACAAATGACTTGAAATGACATACCTCAACATCATGAAGAAGACACACACTTGAAAAAAGACAAGCTCCCCCTCACTCCAATGCTTCATTTTGCACCTATACACCTCTAAGAAGCCTATTAGAGGCATATGCCACCATGGAGGAGCTTGATGAGAGACCTAAGAAGGTCTCAAACCATCTTCTTACATGTTGAATGATTCCTCCTTTTCTGATTCACATTTTTTCACAACAGTAGATCCCTTCTTTTTCTCAGTCATATTCTTAGAATCATCTTTAGCACTTTGACTAGTCTCATCCTTCTTTTTGTATGCTTGAGCTTGTGGCTTAGGTCTTTGAGACTCTTTCTTCAACTGACCTGCATTACAAAACCTTGCAATGTGCCCTATCTTGTGACACCTAAAGCATTCCACTTGTCTTCCCTTTCACTCAAAATCCCTATGTCCATATCCATTACAAGAATAACAATAACCATTGAATTTTCTTACATACCTTCTTGTGTTTGATGGCCCATTTTTGCAATATTTTGCAAGATGTCCTCTCTCATGACAATGATAACATTCAGCTCCATATCTTTTACCTATTTTTTCCTCCTTCTTGTCTTGACATTCCTCTTCCTTATTTCTTCACAATGTTCCTTTCCTTTTCCATCATCCTTCTTTTCAACCTTAGGACTACAAAAACTAGCCCTATGTCCATAAGCACCACATTTGTAACAATTACCATGAAAAACACCATACCTATATGCATTTGGCTTCCTGATAGATGATCTTGTAGGAGGTGGAAGCCTTGAACTCTCTCCCTTCTTGGCTGCCTTCTTTCATTTGATCCTTGACTTGACTCTTCTTCATTCTTCTTGATTTGAATCCTCATTGAATCCTAGGCCTGTCCTATCACCATATGCCTTTTTTTTTTCCAACATCTTACTTAGATTTTCTGAACTTCCTTGAAAGGATAATACTTTTCTTGTCATGGTGCCTAGATCTTTCTTCTTCTATTTCTTTCCTCTTGATCTTCAGCTCAGTTTGTGCCTCCTCAAGTTGATTTGTTAAAACCTTGACTATTTCTTCTTTCTCAGCCTCATGTTTGATACATTTTCTCTCTTGATCTTCAACTCATCTTGGGCCTCCTCAAGTTGAGTTTTTAAAACCTTTGACTACTTCATCATGAGATCTAGACATCTTGTCAATATGTCACCATTCTCACCTACCCATTCCTTATCATGAAGGTATTATACTGAATTGTTTCCAATGATGGAGGTGTCATCTTGTCACCAAAGATCTCCCTCTAGCTTGTTAGGATACTTCCAAGGGCCTGATCTGATACCAATTGTTGGAGGTGACAAGGACTGAGAGGGGGGTGAATCAGTCCCCAATAAAACCTTTTTCACACTTGTGCTTCAAACCCTAACCACACATGCTCATATACAACACATCAAAACATATAACCTTTTCAATGAAAGATGCACAATGCAAGAATCACAATATAAACATATAAAAAGACACACTTATATTGATAATAAAATCATATCCACACACTTATATAGATATTCAAATCAGATCACAAGAGTAATGTCTTCAACAATGATCAACAAGATACAATAAAGATGTCTCAAGATGAATCAATATAGTCTCATGAATACATATGAAGATGTAAAACTATGAGAATGTCTTCAACTTCAATATCAGATCTGAAAACACCTTAGAAACCTAAAAATTACATCAACATGCTATGAATATAGCATCCAAACACAAGCATCCAAATCTTCCCTCCTTCTCCAACTCGCTCTCAAAGAAACAACACCAACTTTGCACTTGCTCAAATTCTCCTCATGAAAACTCAACCAACTGTTGTCCTAGAATGGAATTACAAGGGTTTTGGGCTATTACCAAAGGTTTTTTTATTTTCAGAAAAAGGGTTCTTCAAAAGAAGATAAAAGGGGTTTCAAAAAGCTAGAAACAATATGCCCATAACTTCACTTTTATAGCCTCTCCAAGGCTCAAATTCAAACTCAAACATTTTCCCTCCTTTGTCTCGACCCATGCATCATATAAAAATTATAAATTCAAATCATAACATCCACAAGTGACCCAAGTAGGTCAGCCTAGCCTAAACCATCATTTCATGTGCCAAAAATGGCTCAAAACCCCATGGGCACAAAGATAAAAAATTCCCTTACTTCAAAACCATCCTTATTCATGACCCATAAATCACCACACATGTTTAAATTAAAATTTAAACATCATAAATGGTCACAATTAATATCAACCAATCAAATTATTTGTTTAATGGGCCCAGTGCTCTTTGTATTTCTCAAAACTATTGTTTCCTACACCCTTCAACACCCTGGAAACTTCATAAGGCCACCAAATCACTTATAATGAACTAGACCATGCCATGTAACCACTAAAAATAAATGGAATAACCTTTATAAAACTTATAAGAAATTTATAAGTCATTAAACATATTTCTATTCAAACCACAACAACATTTTCCTTCACCAAATCAACCTGCCCAAAAATGTTGTTTCCAAAGGTTAGCTCATAAAATCATTTATACATACATTAAAGACCTAAAAATGGATTAATTGGATGAAAAATTCATCCCTATTCACATTCCAGGTGATAGGAAGCATCACCCAATCCATCTCATGCTTCAAATAACATCAAACTTTCACCAGAACACATGTTGTCTTGAACTACCAAAAATATTCTTGTCTAAAGAATTCCCTGGAAACCCTATCAAATAACCTCATCATGAGGAAAAAATATATCAATGGAAATATATCTGAATCCTATTTCCAACACAACTTTAATCACCTTCAAAACTCCACCTGTAGCTCAAGTTATGCTCATTTTACTGAACACTACTATTTGAGACCCCAAAACTACCCTTTGACCAGTCAACCTATTTGGACCTCAAAACACCATGAACCTACATGAAAATGATCTGAAACCTCCATGTAAATCAATAAAAACTTCCAATATTCATGCACCATCAATTTTTCATGCTACTCCTTTGGACCATCTTGTTTTAAAACCTTCTTCTTCATAAACTATTATTTTTAGGTGGGGCCCACTCATCATAATGACCTCAACCATAAATTTATGGAAATATAAAGAGTCCTATACAACATAAAATCATCAATTTTTATGAATCAATCAAAACTGGGTCACTATACTTCACTTTTCTGCAAACTACTCCTAGCTAGGGTTTAACTAGGGTTTTAGACCACTTTACCTTCTTAACATTCATTCATAAAAAATGATGATAAATTGACCTCATTATTTTTTTGAAACCTTATAAAACTCACCATATAAGCTTCCCTGAAATCCAAAAGGTCCCATGCAAATCACACTATTCACAATGAGCATATGAAGTTCAACTTCGAGCTGGAAATACACTTGATTTTCACCATGTCTCACATAATCAGTCATATCTTACAAAATACACATCATGGGAACCTAAAATTTTTCTCAAATCACTATGAATCATCCCTATAACATCTAAAATCATCATAATGTCAATTCCATACCTCAATCTCTCTAGTCACTAAGACTTACCTATGCTTGCATGCTAGATCCTCACTGTATAAGCTAGGGAGAACTAAAATAATGCAATAACTCATCAAGAAACCTCTAAAAATGACCCAAAAATACCTCATACATCATGATATACCTGAATTATGCTTCCATGAGCTCATATGGCTCCAAACCACACTGTCACACCTCCAAGCAAGCATACCTGCTCCCAATGAGCACCTGTAACCAAGTGATCCACCTGAACGTGTACTCTGCCACTATTGTGAGTGCTCAAGAACCCTCAAAAATGACTATCCATCATGTCAAAATGCTTCCCAAGCATCCAAGAAGCTCATATTGTCAAGCTACATCTCCTAGGCACTTGTATAGGCTTGCAAGAGCAAGCACACCTCACTGAATCCCACTATACCTGCTCAAACACATCTGATCCATCAGGTTGGCACTATATACATCATCATAAGACATCATAATAAAACATTCAATTTGTCATTAATGTGGTTTTTTGCATTTAGTTGGTGACTATTGCTTCAATAGATAAAACTCCCTTTTTCATTTCCCTCTACAACAACATCACCACCTAGCCAACCATTAATACTAAGTATGCAATAGTGGATACCTCTATGAATTGTAGTTTTTTCTCAAAATATATTGCTATCTTTATGAATTCCCCTCTTGTTTGGTGTATGTTTAAGCAAGAGTTTCTATTTTAGAGTAAATATAGGATTCTTTTATAAAAGATACTAGATCAATAAACAACCAACCTTCTTCTCCAGCTAGTAGATATTATCTTGATCACATCTAACATACAATTAGGTATGGTTTCTAAAACCTCCCCGTTTCATTCATTCAAGCACCAAATTGTATCTTTCAGATTTGACTATCATGGTGTACATGAAAATTTATTATTGCCCTGTGCTACAAACTATGACTTCATTAGGGGACTATTTTTTATTAATTTTCTTTGAGCTTTAACAATCTACCTATACATTGATCTAAATTATGCAAATCACTTTCATTCTTTGTAGCTCAATTTTTTTCCAATCAGGGCATCATAGATTCTACTTTTGCATTGTCACCTCCTAAAACCCTAACCTCTGATTTTCTTGCAAATAAATAGTTGGTCTAGGTAGATTTAAATGTTTGTGGAAATACCTTTTTTAGTTTATTTGAAGAAAGCATCCTTGTACTCTTATTCATTACATGCAACAATATGGCATGATGTGCCACGTTATCATTTAAAGAGGCAGATAAATTCATATGTAGTAATATATTTTTTATATTTAGAGTGTATAATTGTGTTTTATGAACTGTATATAGTTTTATGGAGATGAATAAAGTCATGTTAATATTTATAAAAACCGTACTCTAACATTTGTTTTGTGAAATTTTCATTTTTACTATATGATATAATGCAGAAGGTGATTCACATATGTTTTTAAATTTCATTAAATAGTCATGGTTTATATTCAAAAAGGACATCATGAATGAAAAATTTGTAAGGAATTTCAAGATACACTGATGAGGTATATCCTACTTGATGTAGTATGTGTGTGTGTGTTGATGTATTTTCCTCTTAAACAAAATTAATACATGAAAATTTATTTCTTATATAATGTTATGATCTTGTGTGTTATTGAAATGTTGTGATGTTGTGGAGGGTTGTTCATGCACACGATATATGTAAAAATAGATTATTCATTATTTCACCTGCTACAAAGGGAGATAAGAATGCATATATGCAACACTTAAAATGATATTTAACCATCTTGCATACTTCTAATAATCAAGCATTGCATTTTAGATTATCTTTGTCCATGTTGCTTCAAAAAACTTGTCAAAATACAACAATGGATGAAACACACACCAATTTGAAATTAAAAATTTATCAACATTCACATTATAAATGTATAACAATGTGGTTTCATCCATTTTATTGCAATTTTTTATCATGTAAGTGGACCTTTATTAATGTTATCTAGGTTGCATGTTTGTCACTCTAATTTTTCTAGCTCCAAGGTTGTCATTTGTATAGAGTTAGTTTGGTTACATAGGTCTACATTTCAAACACTTTTATAAGTATTTATTGTATGTATTTATTGATTTCTCTATCCCATGATATGAATCATATGCAAGGATGCTTCTCCATGGCTAAATGTTATTACATTATATGGCTTCATTATAAAAATGTGTGCAATGTAGAGAAAAAATCAGCTCGACAACAATTGCGATGTGCTACCAAAAAACATTGCCTCTATCCCTAAAATAAGAGTCGTCAATTCAAACCATATAGATAAGGACCCATTTTTAAGTGATGATCATAATATTAAACCACCTATAAAAGAGTTATTTGATGATAATTTCTTACATGTCGATATATTTGAAAACATGTAGTTATATACAATGTATTTTTATAATTTTGAATTTTGTTATATTATACACATACTAAACATTATTACCAATTATTATGTTTTCCCCATTTTATTGAATATATTTTACCTTCCTCGTATTATTCGTATTTATTTTAACTCGTTATTTAACATAATTTGTTACGCCTTTAACCCTAGGTCATATATTAGGATATGGATACCCAACCCGTGGTTAAAATAATCTCTTATCATGTCATAGCATATTTATTTATGTTTTCATATGCTTAGTGGGTTGATCTTAGGGATTTTGGTAGTATAGTATGGTATATATAGCAGTTATAGAGTAGGATATGATCATCATATTAAGGACATGAGTCTTATTATATGGTTTGGAGGTTGCCCCCTTGAAGTGGCTAAGTCATTCTACTTGCATGTTGTGATCATTTCTCTATGTTTTGGTGTTCTTTAGTGTTCTATTATTTCTGATATTCAAATCTATCTAAGTAATTTAATTACAAGTGTTATTAGAGCTTTGATTTTGACCAAAATTAGGTCAAAACCCTAATTTTTTGTTTTGGCTATATCTTGGGAACAACTACAAATTTCTTAACCAAAATGTTACAGAAGCTGCGACACATGATGTAAGATTCTAAAACAATTTCAAGAAGTTTTGATCTAGTTTGTAAACATTATTACCATTTTACAGTTTTTCCTAAATTCGCTCCGCAAGACACATTTTTTGGAAGTATTAAAAGTTATTTATATTTTTGGAAAGCTCTAGAAAAATAAAAGGGGGTTTATTCTTTGTAATTTCTAAATTAAGGCCAAAATAATTCATAAATTGGACACTTAAATCTTGATGAAAGGAGGTTAATCTAGAAACCCATAATTTTTGCATCATGGGGATGATTTTATATGGAAAGGGTGAGGTGGATGCTAGAGAATGGTGGTTGAATTTAAGAAGATTTATTTTTCATCTACATGGATATGGTTTTTGTTTTTGTTTTGGATTGATGGTTTAGCAAAGAGGTGGCTCTCTCAATTGAATTAAGAGTGTTCAAATTGGTGTTGGGAGGAAATGGAACATGTTTTATTTTCTGGGTGGAATAAAGAAGAATTAGGAGTTGAAGTAGAAGAAGTAGAAAAAGGAGGAGGAGAAGGAGAGGAAGAAGAGGAAGAAGGAGAAAAAGAAGATGGAGAAGAAGAAGATGGAGAAGGAGAAGGAGAAGATATAGAATAAGAGGAATAGGAAGAGGAAGAGGAAGAGGGAGAGGGAGAGGAAGAAGAAGAAGGAAATGAATAGAATTTAAGAGAAAGAGACAGAGGAAGAATATTGTAAACCATGGAAATTACATAAATAGAGAGAAAAAAAAAACAAACCTTCCCTTGACAAGTTTCAAAGCCACCTTAGATTAGATGTGACTATAGAAGCATGGTTGAGTAATGATCCTATTGGATCCAATTGATTTGAATATTGTTGTAGATTTTTTGATGCTCCAAGAATTATTCTGAATGGAATATTTATCAAGATACAAGCATGAAGATGATTGATTTGACAGAATATTGGCATAATAACAATATGATTGATTGATTCACCAAGAAATTAACTAGATATAATAATAGTATGAATCTCAAGACTTGTTTGATGGATGATTTGTGAAGGAAATACCATTGATTTATATGCTGAGGAAGGATAATCCTCAAGCCAATATTAGATTGAGTTGATTGGAGATAACTAAACATGAACTAATTTGTTTAGTTGAGTTTCTAGATTGATTAAAGAGTTAGAACTGCTATTCTAGATTTGCATGGATGATTCATTGTTGAGTTGGCAAGGGGTTACACATGTTTTTTTGGACTATTAATTCCATATATTTTATTTTATCCACCCAAAAATTATTGTGAATGATTAGATTTTGGAAGGATGTGAATTAATTTTGGATTGCCATGACTTGAGAGATATCTTTAGTTAACTCAAATGCATGATTGGAGTTAATTTAAACACATCCTCTTGATTTTAATAATGATTTTTAGCTTTAGTCATGACTTTTAGTCAACTTGAGTTGAGGAGGTGGATAGGATTTGAGGATATTTAATTTATTTAAATATGAAAGTGGATATGTGAGGATTTATTTAATTAATTTGATATTAAATTAGCTAATAAAATTAGCTAAGGGGGTGATAGGGTGCAATAGAATTAATTAAATTAATTCTAGAAAGGGACAATGGTTTAATAATATTTTGAATGGTTACAATGCATAGTGGTTATTTTGGGGTGTCTACAATTTCCCCTCTTTAAAGTGTTATTGAGAGTAATAGATCTTTAAAGATAATAGACGTGTGTAAAATGGTGATGGAAAAATGATGAAGAAGTGGTGATGGATTCCCTATTTCCCTGGTGAAGCATTTGGATTCCCTAACGAGTCTTGGATTAGTATTGAGGGAGTGCCCCCTCGAGTGAGTGGGGGAAACATGAAAAAGCGGTGGAAAACCACTTGATAGGAGAGGAAGATAAATAACCATAGACAAGGAAGTAGGAAGAAATGCCGAGAAAATTATTTATGATGGTGTGGAGGCCAAAAATCAAGAAATTAGGGTTTAGGAGAAGGGTATAAGTAGAAGTGTGGGAGGGTTGAAAAAATCATTGGTCATTTTTTTCTATTAGAGTTTATTTTCCCTTTTGAGTGATATTTTTGCTCTGAGTTATGAGAGAAATGGCTCGTCATATCCTCAACACTTATGCATTGTGTGGATCATATTGAGAGTTTGGTCAGGTTCCTGATGACGACGATGCAGTATGTATCTAAAAAAATATCTTTTGAATGTATTTATTGCATTTTAGGCCTAGAAGAAAATTGAAAATTACACTAACACACACACTTAGGTGTTAGGTGACCTGTGATGTATGCGCTAACGTAGAGTGTGCATTAACTACATGTAGGTGCACAACATTGAAGCAAGAAATGTGCTAGCATATAGTGTAGATGTAAGTAGCATGAGTGTGACATAACATACTAGCGTGACATTTAGTGTAGATGCACCTATGTAAGGTAGCATGTGTATACAACTAGTGTAAGTTAGTCTAACATAGTAATAATATGTTAAATAAACTTGGAGGTTGAAATTGAAGAAGTAAAGGGTTAAGGGTATAACAAAATATTGTTTGTTTGTTTTGTAGTAGAGATTATATGCATTAGATGTGTAGGAGCATCATGGATGTGACACGGTTGTTTGAGAGATGAATTTCTCAGAGAGAGAGAGATGGTTATGATTGCATTATTAGAGGTGACATGTCTGTCATATATTTTCTTAGCTTCCAAGACATTAGATTAGATCATTTCTTACTGACTGCACTAGACTAAGTGATGACATAGTGAGAGCTATATATTTAGATTATCTATAGGGGAGATTAAAGTCACATTGAAGGATGTATCAGATTTTATGAGTTTGATATAGGGGAGACTAGTATAGTGGGATGGTAGTGCAGACATTAGATTGGGCCCACATATGGTCATTATTTAGATTGGAGGACATTTATAGGAGGGCATGGAAATTCATTTATATGAGTACATGGAGGATGATACCATGGCTAGATTACCTATATACCTGATGGATCTTATCAACGACTACCTACTACCTAATAAGAATTGTAGTCATTTCATTAGGATTGATTAGTATAGTAGTCAGAGTTGAAGGAGTCTACGAAATTTTTATGGGGGCCTTACATTCTAGCTCACTTGTATAATGATTTACACTTGATTGTATACAGAGGTTAGAGGAAAATTGGTCTAGCTATGTTACTTCTATATTTGGTCATGGGACCATATTTCCATTGAGCCAACCATTAGGTATTTTGAGAGATAGAATAGCTGGAGGAGCCATCGAAATTTGGATGGGAGATACAGGAACTAGTCACAGGGGACACTAGGGTGATATGGACATTTTATAGATGTCCACATTTGATGATTTACAGTTATGCATGATCACATGGAGACCACATAGGAGGTACAAATGGAATTCAGATGACACAAAGTTAGTGACAATGCAGGTAAACCATTTCATGATTAGGAACCATGAGCACATTATGGAGAGATATACAACCCAAATAGAGTCATGAACTATTAGGAGTGATTCAAGGATATCAAAGGAGATCTGTGGTATGCACGAGTGGCACGTGGAGACAGTTGATTTTGGATCATCTATTAGATAGAGGGTAGTGAGGGCTTAGTTTTGGAGGAGTTATACCATAGGCTTAGGATGCATGATCTGATATTGAGGATCCTAGGAATGACGACAAAGTATGTACACCCCATGGTATGCAAGCATTTTTCCCCTGTGTATTACTTATTCCACATGAATCTATAATAGTAGTCATAACATCACTAGCTAAGTGTGCATTAAAATAGAGAGGGGGAGAGGTGGAGGCCGATTGGGATAGGAACAAGAACATGCATAGGTACAGGATCAGGGACCGGTGTAGTTTCAATCCAATATAGGTATAGATCCAAGATTTGATACAGGTTCAGATTCACCACTGAGGCTATTGAGTCCATGTACAAGGTATATACCAAGAAGGACATAAGGTTATGTTAGATGGAGATGGAGATGGATAATAGAGATGAAGATATAGATGCAGGTGGTGATGATAGTTGGGGAGATGAGGGAGAGGAGGATATTTGGAGTTATCTTCCAATGTTACCATCTCCAGACCTTCGGCTATAGAGATAACATTATAGGACACAGAGAGATAGGGTTATGCAAGAGAGAGAGAGATGCCATATTGATCATGTCTCATACATAGCTACAACAAGTAAAATAGGTGACTGCTAGAGAGATATCAACTTATAACACAGGTATAAATATTGAAAGTGGAGAGGGATGTCACATGACATGTGGAGGCCAGGTGGGCATGAGAGATGTTACATGATATGATAGTATGCACGATAGGTAGGATATTATAGATCCTTATATGAGGCAACAGTTCCTGAGGGCTAAAGGGTCCAGGTTATAGTCATAGGACAAGTAGTAAATCCATGAGGTTAGGCAGATCTCAGAGGCCTTTGAGATTGATTAGATCTATTCAGATGCCTTCCACTGAGGTGAGGAGATGATAGACCAGGTATTTATAGTGTAGGAGAGAGTCATCCATGACTTGATGTATGATGGATGAATTTATTGTATTTTAATGTTTTATATGGACTGTGATGAAGGCACGCATTTTGTATGTGGGATGCCATTGATGAAACTTTGATGTATATATATGTGGATGACATTTTTAGATGTAGACATTGGATATGGATATTTGAAATAGTATATATGATGATGAGATGTTTATTTTTTCATTTATGATATATATTTTTGCATTATTGAAATGATGGTATACATATTAGAGATGATTATTTTTATATTGATCTATTTGATGTTGATATATGCGGGATGATGATGCTCATAACTTAGCTTCCTTTCATAAATTGTAATGTTACCCAAGAGACATCTATTTTTTTATTGTGCAATAGAGTTATCACCATTGATTATTAAAAAACCATGATGAACATCCCATGTGCATGTTAAAAACACATAGATAAAAAAGATAAAACAAACCCAATATACACAGTAATATGAATACACCAAGGTTATATATAAACTAAGATGCTAACAAAATACTTTTAATTTGGCAAAAATGAAGACAAAAAAATGGTAAATAAAACCCAATATACAAAGAAAGCCCTTGTTAATTAATCGAACTTAAACACACTTACCTAACCATGGCCCCTTTCACCCCACACTAATATTAATTTAATTACTTTAATTAAATTAATACCTATCCTCATCATATCTATTATTTAATTATCCTAATTAACTTAATACCCACTCCACCTCCCCTCCACCTCACCTAGCCACCTCACCCTAAGCCTATTCTTAGCATGTTTCCATAACTAACTAAAACCTAACCAACACCCTAGAAATCAATGCCTACACCTCATTCTCGTAGACACAAACGGTAACTCCCGCTCCTATCCAGAGGAATAGAGAGATCTGGCAGCCGTTATAGCCATGATCTCCTATTTTTAGCAACTTAGGGAATCCCACCTTAACCGATGCCGGTCACCCCTAAACCGACGCCGGTCAACCCGTAACCACCATCGGTCACCCTTAATTCCTTTTGGAAACCTTATTCTCGAGGTTGGCAGATTCCAGAGCACATGAGCACGCATGCAAGTAACCAGAGAAAGCATTCTTTCTCACACAGATGTCCTACACTCATCCAGCAACCATCCAACACTCATCTCAACATAGATTTGATCCAACCAAGCAAGAAGGAGAGCACAGGCAGCCCATGCAAGAGCTCTTCAACATTTGGTGATCCTCCATAGCATTCAATCTCCTACCAACACCTTCATTCCTCATTCACAGACATCCAGAACCAAATTCAAGGTAAGTAGATCATTTTACTCTTCTGGTTTACTTCCTTCTGCATTGTATTTTCATCCCTTCTGCATGTATTTTGCTTCCTAAGCCACCCATTGACCTCCTTTGATACTTACACCTCCATATCCCTCTAAAACCTTGCCAAATCCCATCCAAACAACCTAATACCTCATTCCCACCAACCCAGTCCTTTGTGCAATCACAAAGGGACCCAAAACATTTCTGTGATTTCTAGTATCCCACAGTAACCGGCATCGGTTCATCCCTTAACCGGCGTCGGTTAGCCTACAATATATTACCTCATACCACCATTCTCCAACTCAACCTATAGCTCATCCTAGCTCCCCCAAAACCCTATTAGATCTACCCACTGGCCTGATATCCCATCTAGACCTCACAAATACCTCATCCAACTCCCTATCAACTTGAAAAACCTCCTCCAGACCTCTGTTATTGACACTCTGTCATTTTTTCAGTGACCGACATCGGTCACCCTTAACCGGCATTGGTTACCCCTAGACTGACATCGGTCTTTGTATTTACACATATACTGCTCAGAACAACCTAAACTACCTACCTATTGACCCAAGTTACCCATAACCACCTGTGACCTTCCCTCAGACCTCTGCCAGACCTGTAGAAACCCAGAATCTTACCTGACCCCTGGATCGTATTCTAACCTAGCCTGTTAGATTAGATCTTACTTATTGTATTTTATATGAGATACCTAAATTGTATTGACTACAGTAGGAAAACATTTACTTTAGTTATCACATTAAATTTCTTAAACAGTGGATTGACAGCCGTTTAGGAAGTATCGCACTTCCTGGATCTAGCATACATTAGGCAGTCCACTGCATATACTATTTAACTCTTTTTGGTGGTCTTGTTTTCTATTTCAGGTAGTTCCTCCCAGCCAAAAGGAAGCTCTCACGGTCAGCTGTGGATCGAGGAGTCAACACACGTGCAACAACCTTCAACCATTTTCAACAGGTATTCCTCCTATGCCCATTACCTTATCTGTTTCGTCATTACTCCTAGAAACGTCTAAGAATCAGGTGAAACATTTTGGCACACCCGGTGGGACCCATTCGGGGTTCCTTGCATTTTCTTCATTCTTAGGAAAAGTTGTGTGTTTGTTTCCCTTCCAAAAGCATACACATTAATTTTCTTCCTTGGTAATCTTCTTTTCTTTCTATTTTCTCTAAAGGAAATATTTCTTTTGGTGTACTTAAAAAGAATCATCTTCTTCTCACTTTCTGCATTTTAGTGAAAGAGCATCCCTCTTCCTTTTCACCTCTTTGTGTCATCGAATATCACATTTCAATTTGGGCTTAAAATTAACCACATTTCATTCTGCTTTATTGCATTAGTGCACATTAAATGAGGGCAACCTATACGCTGGAAGTCATGCCCAGCTGATGGTTGAAAAATGAATCATAGAAAGCACACTTTCTCTCTTCTTCTGAGTCTTACCAAACTACACAAAATTCAAAATTAACACATCTTTCTTAAACAATTTCCTTCCTGGGAACGCCTGCCAACGATCGCACTGATCAGAGGATTATCAGGTACTCCCCAGCTCGTTACTTCTGTCGAGTCATATCTCAGAGGATGGCCCACCCCCACCATAACATTCTTGAAACCTCACCTTTTAGATCTCCTTCGTAGGAAGCCTTCCTCACCAAAAACAACTCTATTTTACAGTTCATACAGTCAGTCCCAAAATAGCATAAGTTGAACAAACATAATAGAATAGACACTCTTAGGATCATATATTTCTTAGTGTTTCTATTTGAATTTTGTTTTGAGGTGTGAGATTACGTTCTTCATCTTTTATTTCTCCTTACACACTCCTTATCTTAGTTGGTGTATTCTGACTTCGTCTGAGTGTTCCTGGACCTCATCTGTATCATTCTCAGACTTCTGGGTTTGATTCCACACTTGATTTTAAATCACAACCATTTTTCTTCATCTCTGTTTCAATTTCACAGTAACCAGTGTCGGTCCAATGACCGTCATCAGTTACCCTCTAACCGTCATCGATTTTACCCAACTGGCATCGGTTTACAGTCCTTTTGGTTAACCTGCCCAAAAGGACACCTGCTTCATCTTCTTTGCTGTTAAAAGTTCCTGTCACTTTCCATACCTTCATTGTTCTGATAAACATCCACCCTACATCTCATCTGTCTGGAAATTATCAGTCTGTTGCCTCATTCGACAAACTGTTATTTTCTCATAGTAATTGGCACCGGTTTACCCTAACCAGCATCAGTTTACCCTAACTGGCATCGGTTTACCCTAACTGGCGTCGGTTAGCCTGTGCTATTTTACAGCTCACCTATTGACCTAATCCACTTACCACTACCTGTTTTCCTACTTCTGCTGTGTTCTGTGTCATTCAAACAGAATACAGTCTTACCAGATCAGTCCTTGTCCACATGGTGCTGACTCGTAGTCAGATAAATGCTCTCATATTCCATGCTAGTCATCAACCACTCCCACCTAGCCCTTCACCACCTTCCATTCTATCACCCATGGATCCCAACCAACCTATCACTATTTCCACAGGTGATGAGGAGTTTGCATGACTCCTTGATCAGAACCCAGCAGCCTTGCAATTCTACCTCACCCATTCATCCACTCGAGATGCCTCAGGTTAGTTGATATACGACATGCCCGTATCCATCCCTCTGGCCCTTATGCCCACTTCTGCATCAGCCCCTTCTAGCTCCACATTACCCTCACCTATTTTATCCCCAGTCGTTTCATAGCTAGGCCCCTTGCCAGCTTTGACCACCACATCTACCACATCTGTTGCACCCGCAGTCTCCACCATACCTTCGTCAACCACCCAGAACATAGCCTCATCCACACCCATTGTCTCACATATACCAATTGCAACACAACCACCCCTGGTGTCGGTGACCACTACCCCATTTCAAAACATTGTCCTCTCTATTCCACAGTCCCTACCTCCTATCTCTACTAGAGTCACTATGACCATCCCACCTTCATACACCTACTATCAGCCACCTCTTGTTTCATCTGTCATTCATTCCGGGTATGTACCCCCTATGTCAGTTCCCCAATTCCCACCTCCTTATTCGGCATCACCATACACTGGAATGTCACACTCTTCATATGTTCAACACCAACCCCCTTTCACTATAGGAGGTACCCAATCTTCACAACCTACCAATGACTTCATCAAGCTAATGATGGACAAGATGCAGACACTAGAGGCATTGGTTTCCTGGCTCACACAATTCTCTCACCTACGATGAAATTTGTAATGAGCCCATTCACCCATCCAATTCTATTCGTCGATATCCCATACATTGGGAGATGCCAAATTTTAACCACTTCAATAGTAAAGAGGACCCACAACAACATTTGTGGTCTTTCAAACATGGGTGCTATCTTATTGCCCATGATGATGCTTTGCTTCTGAAAACCTTTCCCATGTCTCTAACCGGCCCTGCATTGGACTGGTATAGTGGGTTACCTAGACATTCTATCTTCTCATTCAATCAGATAGCCCAAGCCTTCTTGGATCACTTCTCGATTAACGTCGTTAAGAAGGTTACCATGACTGACCTCTACTCTACGTGTCAATATGACGATGAATCTATCACAGATTTTGTCGCTCGTTGGCGTAGCCTGATCAATCAACTCACTTTCCAATTACCACAAACTGAACTCATAGAGCTCTTCACATGGGCTTGTGCTAGACATATTTCACCGACCCTACAGGTGCAGACTTTCTGAACATTCGATGAGGCATTCACTATGGCACGAAAACTAGAGATTCGCACCATCGAAGAAAAGAAAATCCAATTACGAAATAAGAATACTTCGTTCAAGTCAAATGATACCTCTTCTTCCTCGAAACCTCAGAATAACTATTCCAAAGCCAAGGGAACCGCCAACATGGTGGTACTCAAGGCTGGCCCTACCCATCCATCCAACCATGCTAAACCCTCATCTAATCTTTCCCCGGTCTAGACTTTTCAATTCAAATGAGAACAAAGAAAATACACCCCAATTGGGGAGCCATATTCATCTGTTTTAGAAAATCTTATTAAATCTGGTGCTATCACCCTTCCTCCTATAAAACCACACACTGGTTTTGATCCCACTTGCCCCACACCTGCGTGGTATAAAGAGAATGACTTCTGTAACTATCATCGTGTAAAAGGTCACAGTGATGGCAATTGCATCACTTTCAAAAACATTGTTCAAGAAATGCTCGAGAGTGGTGAGTTAGTCTTGGATAACCTGAATGCACCTGCCAACCAAAACCTCCACATTTTCAAGAAACCATTTCCTAATCATTCCCCGTCTTCTGACCAAACTGGTGATGCCTCAAATAATGATAGTAATACACGTGAGGTCCATGCTATTTTCACTGACATACCAGTTGTTTCTCACTTATTTCTTGTTCTATCCATAGAGGAAATCCTAGCCCGAAGACCTCTGCCTACACAGGAACCTACTTCATCTATTCCTCCACCCACAGAGGACTACCCTTCATCTCCTCCTTCACTTGTGGAGGACCCTCTTGTTAGCACTGAGACCATTTCACCTTTAGCTTCTCCACCTAGTGAGCCATCACCAATCATACCTCCTCCACCCACAGAGGAGCACCCATCATCTCCCTCACCTATCCAGGATCTAGTAGAAATGTCGTTACCACTAGGTGACCATTCTCCATCAGCCACCCAAGATCCTGCTGACCTACTTTTGGCTCTCTTACCCACAGAGGCTGAAGCTAGTGATTTCCCTATATCTCAAACACATTTCATGGGAATCACCACTCGATCCACATCTACCTCATCTACAGCAGTACCATTTTCACATTTGGCCGATCACCTGGATTATGTTGATAGAGCCTCACTTTGGGGGCATCTTCTACTACCTGCCTCAACCCAAATGCAGTTGTCCCTCACTGATACTTCTACTATCTACCTGAAGGTGTTTCAACCACCCAAACCACACATGACCATAACTCTTGATACATCTTCTGTTGCATCATCCTCGTCTACACCTACCCCTTTAATCACTAGCCAATGTGTTCCAACAACACCTATTGTATCTAAACCCGTTAATACCCTAGGGGTCACACCGACATCAAACCCTACCCATCCTCTGTCAAACTAGATTTGGCCACATCTACCTGAATACCCACTAAACCTATCCCCTAACCTAAAAGGAAAAACCCAACCTTCTAGGCCACATACACTGACCTCACCTACCACACCTTTGTCACCTTCACCTCTACCATCCATCCTAGGACCTCACCCCTCAACCCTAACCAAACAACTCCCCTCCAAGGGTAAACCCAAAACTCTCCCAACCCCTTTACCACAGCCCTCATCTATGCCTAAAGTGAACCTCACATCCCTCATCACCACCTATAACCCCTTTACCTCCTATACCACCATTACCTTCCATACCTCCATCACTACCCATGACATTTTCCTCCCTTCCACCTGTGCCTCCTTCTCAACCTCGATTAACACCTACCATTGCGCCTCAATTATCCCCATGGGTCACTCGTCCTCTCCCACCATCTGCCTTTCCATCCACATCACGTACTCCTTCCTCACCTCTACCTAAGAAAAGACAACAAAAATTAAAAAACCCATTAGTCTCCAAAGAAGTGGTTAAACCTACTACTCCTTCTATTTTTGTTGTTTCCACCACCGCACCTTTACCTAAGAAAGTGCAACCCAAACCTAAGACTGCCAAGAATCTACCATTCAGCCTTCCCCTCTTCAAAAACTGATCACAACACCTCTCACACCCCAACTACCCATTCTTCCACCCAAACCCACATTTACTTCGCATTGTGATCCACTGGTAGGATCGTACGCCACTATCCTTGCTAACCTCCTGGAAATCTCTGCTATCACACTACCACCTCTTAGACCTTACGACCCTCTCAAACCTAAACCAGAAGGGTTTGACGATACTAAAATTTGTGCTTACCATCATGTACCAGGACATGATGTTGAAAACTGTAAGGGTTTAAAGGCAGCCTTCATCCAATTATGTCCTTCTGACCCAAATTTTGATGATGATGACCTCCTTGATGATGAACCTATTTCACCTCCACCAGTTTCCCCACATCTTCTTCCCACACCTACACCACAACCCCCATCTTCACCCCCACAACCTTTTTATCCACCCCCAAAATTTGAAATCAACATGGTCCATATCAGAGAAATAGCTAAGCCCCCTCCTAAATGCCGGTGTGCCCAACTCATCTCACAAGGCTCTTACCCACCTCTTGGTTTTTGTCCTTCCTGTCGTTATACCTTTCATGGAAAACCTTCTCCATCTACCTCTTCACCTCAAATCAACATGGTCCACATTGCCACCCGTGCTCAGAAAGACAAAGGGAAAGACAAGGCAACCGACCCATCAACCAACCCCGTACCCAACATACCAGTTGCACCCGCACCTAAAGTCACTATCTGTGGTCCTACATATCCTATTTCTGATGGGGTTACACACTGTGCGATGCTCAAACAATTACACCAATCTTCTCTCAAAATGTCCCTATATGATCTCATCCAAACCTCAGAGTCACATCGTCAAGCCCTCATGGAGGTCCTTCAATCTATTGAGGTTTTACCCAATGATCCCACACCCGTAGCCTCCATTATCACACCTCATCATGTAGCCTCTCTCACCAAATTTCCACCTACCTCTACACCTCCACCTACTCACCAGGTTGCCGCCCTTAGCTTCTCAGATGAAGAGATTGCACCACACCAAACCGATGACCCTGATCCTACTCTTTTCATCTCCATCCATATCGATAATATACATGTACGATGTGTTATGATCGATGGGGGCGCTAGCATTAACATCATCTCCTCCCATGCATTCGACCAAATGCGCATACCTGACAATTACATGCATAAACATCCCATCATGTTGCATTCATTTAATGATGCTATCACTTCTACACTTGGCACTGTCATCCTCCATGTTCGTGTGGGTCCCCGCACTATTCCAGAGTTATTTTACGTCTTGGAAGGGGAGTTTCAATACAACTTGTTGCTTGGCAGACCCTGGATTCGTGTCATGGGTTGTGTTCCTTCCACTTTGCATCGTTGTGTAAAGTTTGAACATGAAGGACATACCTATACCATTCCTGCTGACCCATCACCTTTCAAAACCTACAACATGCTTTACCGACCTAATGATGTTCTTGTACCTATTAAGGTGTCTACCTCCTTGACCACTTCTTCTTCACCCACAACCCCATCCACTGATGCCACAACTACCTCACTGCACCTAAGTCTTCTATTCCTATTGCTGTCATAGCCTCCACCAGTCACCCATCTACTTCTCAACCAACCGATACCTCTTCTGATCCAACCTCTAACACTTCGTCTATTCCAGCTACCAACATATCGACCACTGATCCCTTGGAAGGTGTTTTTCAATGCCTCACTATGGGGGAGTATCACCTATACAATGTCAATACATTCCTTACTCCACAAGAGTATGGAAACCTTCACCAACATCCTCACTATGATCACCGCATAGGTGAGCATATTCTTTATGGTCCTCCCCATCTTCGTACCAATCTCACCTATGGGGGACTTGATACTTCCACTTACACACCCGAACCACCATCACAAACCTGACCCTTTTCGGCTGACCTTCAGTCACTTACCAACTAGCACTTCACCCACACTTTCCTACACCGATGTGCATGGAAGGGTTTTGGCTTTGGATTTTATGAGCAAGGTCGTCACACTATTATTTCATGTACCACCCGCAAACACAATGATCGTAGTGGAATCGGTTTTACCAAACTACCTACCAATAAGGCCCGCATTGAACTCCTTGAGGATGTGGATCCCTCTCCACCTTCTTCACCTTCTCCACCACCTTCACCAACGGAGTGGATGGATCCCGAATCCATTCCTCCTAACTTTTTTTTTTCATAAACACCATTTCCTTGGGACCTCTGACTTATCAATGCGATGGCGAGGCTCCCTCTTCTCTTCCCTTCCTGTATCCTGACATGATTGAGGATGATACACCTTCTATTAATGTCATTCAATGTCAGGATGATGAGTCTATACTCACCTACCTTGGTGTGGAAGACTCTTACATTCACCGGTCGTTACCTTCTGAGATGCAAACAATGTTGAATGAATCGACTATCGAAGTCAACATCCACACTCAGGATGACCCGCACATTCTAAAGATTGGCCAATCTCTAGATGTTGTTGAACAAGAAGCCATCACTTCTTTTCTCAAAAATCATAACCATGCTTTCACTTGGTCCTATGCTGATATGCCTGGTATTGATCCCACCATAGTGGTCCACAATATCGTAACCATTCCCGATGCCAAACCCGTAAAACAAAAGTTGAGGAAAATGCACCCTCGCATTGCTCTTCTGGTCAAAGAAGAACTTCAGCACCTTCTTTCTATTTCCTTCATCTTACCTATTGATTATCCCCAATGGATTTCTAACATTGTCCCTGTCACTAAGGCGACAGGGGGACTTTGCATTTGCACAGATTTATGTGACCTCAACCTCAGCTTTCCCAAAAGATGACTTTCCTCTTCCTGGTATTGACCAACTGGTTGACATTACTGCTGGCCATGAGATGCTATCACTTATGGATGGCTTCTCAGGTTATAACCAAATCTTGCTGGCCCTAGAAGATCAACACAAAACCACATTCATCACCCCTTGGGGGACCTTCTGCTATCGAGTCATGCCTTTTGGCCTTAAAAACACTGGTGCCACATATCAGTGGGCTATGACTTACATCTTCCATGACATCATGCACCATATATTGGAAGATTACGTAGATGATCTCCTCATAAAATCCAAACATCGGGCCGAACATCTTACAGTCTTGAAAACCATCTTTGATCACCTCATCAAGTATTGTGTTCACCTTCAACCCAAGAAATGTGTCTTTGCGGTTCTCTCAGGAAAGCTCCTGGGATTTATCATTTCCTTACGTGGCATAGAGGTTGACCCTGCTAAAGTCAAGGCCATTCTCGAAATGCCTCCACCCACTAACCTTCACCAACTTCGTAGTTTGCAAGGCAAGTTGCAATCTATTCACCGATTTATTTCCCAACTATCTGACCGTTGTCAACCATTTCATCACCTCCTTAAAAAGGATGTCTCCTTCAAATGGGATGATGAATGCCACAAAGCTTTTGAGGCCTTAAAACAATACCTTCTCCAACCACCCGTACTCATTCCACCTAAAGATGATCAACCCTTCTACCTATACATCTCTGCTACCGATCACTCCTTAGGGGCCATGCTCACTCATCGTGATGAACAACATAGGGAGCAGGTGGTTTATTACATAAGCCATACTCTTCTGGACTACGAAACCTGATACACCCATCCTAAAAAACTTTTCTTAGCCTTAGTTTTTGTTGCCACCAAACTTTGCCATTACCTACTCAACCACAAAACCTATGTTGTGACCAACACTGACCCCTTACACTTCATGTATGCCAAACCTTACCAAAATCAACGTGTTGCACGTTGGCTCATGCTTCTAGCTGACCTAGACCTCGAATTCATTCATCAAAAATCTATCAAGGGCCAGGCCATTGCTGACCAGCTCGCTGATGCGCCTCTTTCTGGGAATCAATCTTCAAACTTTGATTTCCCTGATGAATCCATTGCTACCCTCTCTTTGGATGATGACCCTTACCAGATGACTTTATTCTTCGATGGTTCCAAATGTCAGTGTGGGGGTGGTGTAGGTGTTATCCTCATTCCTCTTGATGGTGAACCCATGCCTTTATCATTCAAACTCAACTTTGAGTGCACTAACAATATCACCGAATACGAAGCGCTTGTATTGGGTCTCCTCACAACTTATGCCTTAGATGTTAAGTCCATTAATATCTTTGGTGATTCCCAACTGGTAGTAAACCAAGTCAATGGTATATATCAGTGTCGTAATGAAACACTTCAAGAGTATAAATGTTACGTGGGCATACTTTTGACTACCTTTGACCGCTATAAACTTCAAACCATTCCATAGTCCACCAATAAATTCACAGACACCATGGCCTGCCTCGCTTCCCAGATACCTACTTCACCTACGGATTCAGACATCTTTGTCACCATGAAATGACTACAGAGACCTTCTTATACACCTTGCAGTGTTAACCTCGTTTGAACCACCTCACTAAACACACAAGACCTTAGGTATAAGTAGCTTGCAGACTACCTTTCCCTTTCTATATTACCTCCTGACCTCACATGTAATGGACAACGTGCCTTTCTCAAAAGGGCCTCTCGTTATGTCATCATGGGTGGCCTCCTCTATAAGTGTGGCTTTGACGGTATTCTCTTACGATGCCTTACAAGTTCTGAAATCCCCTATACCATTAAAGAAGTTCATGATGGCATATGTGGAGGTCACTTCAGTGGCCTTGCTGTTGCTAAACACATTCTTCGCCTAGGCTATTACTGGCCGACCCTTAATCATGATTGTTGTGACTACGTTAAGCATTGTGTAAAATGCCAACAACATGCCAATCTTCATCACACACCTAGTCATGCCTTACAGGTCACCCGTGACCTTTGGCCCTTCTCTCAATGGGGTTTGGATCTTGTCAGAGAGATCAATCCCCACTCTTCCCAGAGACATCAATGGATCATCACCGCTACCGAATACTACACCAAATGGGTTGAAGCCATACCCCTCATCTCCATGAAAGCTGAGAAAATATGTGAGTTCATCAATCATCACATTATTTTCCACTTTGGTGTTCCCCACCGCCTCATCACTGATAATGGAAAACAATTCAAAAACAAAACCTTACAGAAACTTTGCAATGCCTTCAGCATTCAACTAAGTTTCTCTTCACCTTATTACCCACAAACCAATGGCCAAGCTGAATCCACCAATAAAACCCTGAACAAAATTCTCATGAAAGTGGTTAATGATACTGGGAAGGATTGGCATATGCACATTCCCTTTGCTCTGTGGGTATACCGTACTAGTATTCACACTTCCACTGCTGCCACTCCCTTTTCTCTGGTCTATGGTATAGAGGTTGTTCTACCTCTCGAAGTCCAGATCCCATCTCTTCGTATTTCTCTCCAAGACATGCTCACTAATGATGAATTTTTCCAAGGACCGTTTAGCACAACTTGAGTTATTGGATGAACGTCATCTTAATGCTCTCGACCATCTCCAAGTCTACCAAAAATGCATCAAGCGTGCCTATGAAAAATGTGTCCATGAATGAACCTTCAAGGTCAGTGATCTCATCCTCAAGGAAAATCAACACGTAACCAAAGCAGAAAAAAGAAAACGGGGAAAGTTTTCTCCTAATTGGCTTGGACCATACATCGTGACCCATAACTATGGATCAGGTGCTTATCATTTGTCTTCACTTGACGGTAAGCCCGAACCTGAGCCCCTCAATGCCTTGCATCTTTGACCATTCTACTGTTGACTTCTAGTCCTACATCACTATTTATCTATTTCATGCTCGTCCCTTGAGTGCCATTCACCCTTCTCTTATCTACACTCCATCTCCAATGAATAAACAAGACTCATGTGCTTACCCGCCACTTATTTTTTCCTTATCTTAAATATGTGTACCACGGCTCTACACATAACATGATTCTCATGGATACTTTTCATCTTCTTTCAGATGAGATCCCATGGTCGTTCGCCCTTGCCTTCTAAACAAGAACCAAATGCTTCACTATAGTCTTGTCCATGACTTAAAATCCCAAAATAATTTCCAAAAATAAAGGGATCAACTCCTTGAGTCAAACTTCCAATACAAAGATGACTCCCTCAAAAGGACATCTTTCACTCTAAATTGCTATAAATAGACTGTTCCCTCGAAGGACAACTATAAACAGCTCGCAACACTATCTATAGTCCATCCTAAAAAGAGGACTATTCTCTCAAAATAAAATATTCAGAAGCTTCCCGCATCGATCAGCTTCATGAAGACCTCAAGGAGACATATATTCATCCCATATAGACTTCCCGCATCGATCAGTCTATCTAAAATAAAAAGTCAAAAAGAAAAAGAAAAATTTTTTTCGTCATGGACTCACCTATTGTGATCTTGGATCTCTTTCCAAAAGGCATGCTACTTCCTACCATATGACCTAATTATCTTCATCTCCTCCCCATTGTATCTTCATTTCATACTGCCTCAAGGGACCTGCTGAAACTATGACATTTGGTGATCATGTGACTATTCTTCACCTTTAGAATAATCAATCATGCAATGTCTTTAGGGTCTTACATTCACCAGCCTACCTAAGGTATGGTCAACCCATTATGATCCTTTCCAATCAGGTGGCTTTCTTACCTCCTCTTATCTTTTCACTTCTTCATTACCTTTTGATTATCCTATACAGGACTAGACCCTTGACACTTGTCTTTTGGGGACTTTTCTTCTTTCACCACAATCAACTTAAAATCACCATACCTATTTTCCCTATAATTCACCCAAACCTAAATGACCTTAACCTAATCATGCCTATGACCTAGAATCAAACCCACCATAACCTAATGACTTTTCACCAAATACCTCCTCATATTCTTCCCTAGCTTATGGGAGAACTACATCGTACTGAGGTCCCTTTTGTGGGACTATGTACTTGAGCAGACACTTCCAGGGATGGGGTCCCTTGAAGGTTAGCTCGGCCACTCTTTACCTAACCAATTACCCCTTTCATTTCCTAAAATACATTCATACTTAGTTAACCATTCTAATCAATAAAATTTCCAATCAAACCAGGGAGACAGAATTAAAATGAAATCAAACACAAAGCGGTGATACACCAGAAAAAGGATGTGAGAAAAAGTCTCCAAATGTGTGAAATACAGAGGCAAAGTGCACACTTTCAGGTGAACAGTTCACCATAATCCAGCAAAAATGCATTCACAGCAATATTCCGTGAACATACATCAATGCCTAAACCCCTGACTCCATAATAATTTAACACAATATTATTATAGAATTTATAAAGGGGCAAGAAAATGCAACTTGAAACACATCCATGCCGAAGATACATCCACAAACTGATATTTTATCTTCATGATATGCACCGACCTTCACTCTAACCATGCCTAAGGGCCTGAATCACCATGCAAGGAGTCCCTACAAGGGCCTGCAACATTTTGGCTTCACTCAAACAGAACTTTGCTACCCAAAAACTCTCAATGCCTTTACAATGAGCTCCAACATGCCAATTTATAGAAAAATGAAAGGAAAAGAGAACAAAAATGGAAATCCCAAAATCTATCCATCAACATCACATGTAAGACATATAATTTTATATTGAAAAATATGTTCTACTATTACTTGCAAAAGGCTCATAATATTTTGTCAATCATGTGCATGGTAGAGAAAGCACAATGATACACAATACAAAATGCCTCTTAATTGCAGGACTGCTATCAAATAAAATTGAAAACAATCTGAACCCGGCCACGTCTTATTAAAAAATCTCAGGCTATCAATTTCTGATCAAATCTATAATTTCTTATTCTGTGCATAGGCTCAGACACCATATTCCAACGGTACCAATTTTGTGCAATATTAATTGAGAAATCGGCAAAAGTTATGGCCAAAAAATCTGAGTGACGGGCAGCTATTTTGGTCTCTGGCAGTCTATATCTATTTCTGTCATTTGACGGGAATGAGCATTAACTGACTGGAGCCGAATTGTTCCTCTTTAAATATATCTACCCTCATGAATAAAAATAAGAAAAATCCAGTAATTTTTGTGGGTATGGACTTTACATGCTCGTTCCAGGCTCTAAAGTCCAATTTAGCTATGAATTTACATGCCGGAGCTCGGAGTCAAAAGTTATGGCCTATGACCTTTATGTCAAACATTGACTTTTCTTCTGTGCCAGAATGATGGTCCCTATCGTGCTTTTCCCCACGCATGGCTTCCCTAGTCCATGCATGTCACAAACCTTTACCTACATTTTCTACCTGACCATATCTGAATGTCCTTGTCACCCTATCATTTACATGGCAACACCCTACCTTTACCCCTACTTTAAAATTTACCCAGACCTATGGCCTTGTCCCTGTGAACCTTCCTATGACTTGGTAACCATGTTCCTATAACGGCTGACCGGCCGGTTCAGGCCTATTTGACCAGACTGTCCCATCATGCTATTTTGACCTAACTCCAGTTTAACCCTATTTCAACTCCTTGATCATCGTGCAATGTTCGTGGACCTTGACTCCCCTAACCACCCTCTTTCCACCATATTCACCTGTAAGTGATTTTACCTAACTATACGGTTCGGGTCCTTTGTCCCAAATCTGTCCCAACATCCCCTCCTCTACCAGTCGATCCCCCACAATTACCCTCCCATTTGGCCAATCGGCTTTTCCCTGACCCGTCGTTTTGTCCCAGATGTCCCAATGGACTGCAAATCCCTAATCTGGCTTCTAACCAAATTTCCTAGCCCATACCTATTTACCTCCCCAATCAATCCCCCATGGTCTGCGAGGACTATCTACTTAGCCTTGTGCATGATTTTTCCTGGCCCAGCCTTTTTTTTGCAATTTTTTTAACACATTTCTCGGAACTTGCTCCCTCCTTCTTGGACCATGGGAGTTATAAAAATCTGAGGGGACCCAAAAAACATCCCATTTCTTTCCCCTGACTCAATCTCAAGCCTTTCCTGGGACAAAAGAATCGATGCATGTTATCCCTCTACCTTGAGGGGTGAATTTTGGATCTCATAACCAACCATAATCACTCCATTCTTCTACCTCCAATCCATATTCTTCCCTAGGTTATGGGAGAACTACAAAGCCTGAGGTCCCTTTTCACTAGTTCTATGTCACTTCTAGGGCATGGGGCCCTGGAAGGTTAGCTTTCAATCGCTCTTTACCCTCACCAATTTTCTTTTTATCACTTTACTGTGCAATGGTTTCCCCTATAGTCGATGACAGTCGGGTGCCCAACCTGCCATCAGTTCACCTAGACCGACATAGTTACCCTCTACCGATTGCGGTTAACCCTTCAATTCTTCATTACTACCTCGTCTACACTCCTAATTTGCTTGCCTAATCCCTTTACCTTACCTCACCTACACCAACTTGACCCATTTATTTCTCCTCCTACCCTCAAAATTTTACCTACCACCTCCATCATCCTCTGGGGTCTCATTATTTTAACCATACCTCGACCTTACCTATACTGTGACCTATATACCTAGACTTAGAACACTGTTTGTGACCTTTGAACCAATGTGCTCACTATACCTTATGACACTGTTACCTGCGTTGTTTGACCTAATGACCTTACCTTGCCTATTGTTGTGATGATTTTCCTGACCCAACCTTGGTGTACCAGAACATACCTAAATGTTCCTACACCTAACCAACGTTGTGTTTCCTGACCATATCCTATACCTTGGATACTTGGAATCACTTCAACCTTGTTTGGATAAACCTATCAAACCCATAGACGATGTAGAGTTTGCAAGCTCTTCAACCTATTGGTACCATGTCACAGTTTATACGTGTGCATGTGCATTTATCTGTACCACTACCTTTGACCCTGGCCCATTTACCTGATTTACCTAACTCCCTTTACCCCATTACCCCATTTTTCACCATTCTTCATCACATCCACTTTTATCAAACCACTCACCGATTCGCTATGTCACCTCATCAGTTCTTGGTTTGAGGGGGATCACCTTCACCCACACATGGGGCAACCACATCTTATTTTTGTCAGCGTCACTTACTAATACAAATGGAAAAGTGACAAGCGAGCATGGGAATCTACAAGTAACTCTTCCTCGCACCCGACCTCCCGAGGTCGTGCCGAGACAGCCGGTGGGGATGGAATATACGTGGGGTATAGACAAACTAGTTAGGTAATCTTATGTCTTCGACACGCACTAATGGAATCTGTGAATCTAAGGCAAAGAAGGCCCTCCTAACCTGAACTGGTGTGATAGATCGGTCGGCGAGGATGACTGCTCGAAGGCTCCAATCAATATCGAGCTCTGGCGTGATTCGATCTATAGGTTGTGGGATACGTGGAAAATGACCTGGGATTGTTTCGTGTATGTCTCCAGACAGGGTCATAAGATGGATGATGGATATATAGTGGATTCTATGGGTGATTCTCTGGTCTAGTCAAGAAATCCTTAGCTTGTTAGCTGTTATGTCTAACAAGGATAACTGTGTGATAATATTCGGTGGAAGTGGAGTGGATCTAAATACTAATGTGTGTAAACTAGCATCTACGTCTAATTGACCTGTGGACTTGTTGGGTTGTGGGACCTGTGGATCACAACCGTAGATTCATGGTTGTTGTGGACCTCCTATGGTCATGTGTGGAATCAATCCCTAATCCCTAGTATCCAGTAGTCGTATGCCTTTTCGGCCTCTATATTTAGAACTAAAAGTTGTGCAATCTTCTCAGAGTACCTTACAGGCGTTCTGGCAACTTGAATTCTTAAGCTAGTGTCTATGTCAGTGAGAATGTCTCCTGCATCTGGCTGTGGGACCAAAGGATCACAACCGAATGTTTGCTCTCTTTCAAGCCCTTCTACAGTCATGTTGATGTTTATCTAGGGTAATCTGTAGTTTGGCTGGTTTGACCAAAACGTATGTGCTTGGGCATCTTCTATGTTTAATCCTCTTAACTATGAGCTGATTTCTTGTAGGTCTGTTGTTGTTCGGAAGACTTGGATTCTAAGATTCTGATCTTTATCAGTTATTGCTGTAACAAGACTAGGTTGAGGCAAGATTGGCTTGAATACATATTCACTGGGCTCTCTAGGTCCCGTGATTGTCATACAAAAGAAACAATATAAATCTAACTAAGCAAAGTAAAACTAACTATGAAAAGTATATCTACAACATATATAACTTCTCTATTTTTGTCTTTTTGATGAACTATTTGAACGAAATTGAAAGAGCAATTATTTAAAATATCTAGAAATTGACAACTAAACTAATAACGAAATTAAAACAAACAAGGCAGCCGAGTATAGCTACTTGCCTGTGCAGTTGTAAATCTATTCTAAATAACGAAATAACTGATCTAATCTATTTGAAAGACTCTCGATCCTACCTCAGAAGTGAGGAATGAATCATAGTTTCTCAGAAACTATCAATCCCCACAGCTTCCCCCGGCAATATCGAAAGTGAGATTAACTGAAATGAAATGATTCACTATTCTATTTGATATATTTTAACTAGAACTTTGAAAGCTTGAACCTGGATTTTGCAGAACAGTGGCGAATCCGATTGTGTGTGGCTTTGTCCCCTCAGTGTGGTCTCCTCGTTCCTTCGTGCTCACGTGAATCCAGAAAAGTGTGTAATGCTAGCATCAACAGAAGTAGGTATTGGAACAATGGCAGCTTTGGATGTAGACTGAATACAATGCGAGTAGGAGAGGGATAGCGCAAGAGAACAGAGCTTGGCTTATGCAATTCCTAGCGGGATTTATTGCGAGTCATACAACACAAAACGTCCAGAACCTGAAACTATCCTTTTTGACGAACAAAACCTGCAACTCTAATGGCTTCAGACTGAAAATGAAACTATCCTATCTCAATTGATTGTATGAAACAGTAACAACACTAGCACAAGAAGATTATGTGGCTTCTAAACAGCAAAACAACACTAACTATGCATGCAACAAATAAAACTATGAATTCCTAAGAACTGAAAGACTAAGCTATTGAAATGAGAAGATGAGAGGAAAATTTTTGAGGGGCCATTTGCTTGAAGATCAACCAGCTATTTATAGAATTCCCATTTACCCAAAGGTGAAAACCAAATTGAACTCTTTAACCATAAACAATGCAAAAACACTATTCCAGGGAACCAGAATCATAAATACGAGCAAAGGCGGTGAAAAAAGCTGGTAAACGTTGAAATTTTACGTGAGTCGCGATAAAAAGAACATTCTGGAAAAATGCGTGAAGGACCGCCGCCCTGAGCAGGGTGGCGGTTACAGGACCGCCGCCCTGCCTGGGCGGCGGTCACGAGACCGCCGCCCAGGCAGGGTGGCAGTTTCGTCACTGAAGACCAAAATGCAAGGAAAAGAGGGGGGAAGAGAAAAACAAAGCATGCAGGGGCTAAGCGGGGCATGTGGGATGTTAATGCATACTTGGAGATATTTTTCGGATCCCGAACACCTTGCGAGGAGACCTGTATCATCATTGGGGCACGTGTAACATTGTTCCGGTGGTGCAGTACCCTACAATTTTGGGTACGTACATATTGCCCCCTCAGAGAAGCGTTTTAGCCATGAAAAGGGTAAAATGGTGGGTCCGAGTATGGCGGTCCCGAAATGGGAAGTTAGAAATTATACCTGACACGTCCGTGTGTCGAAATGATGCCATCCAAAATTCCCGCTACCTGCAAAATGAAAAGAGGACTCAAGTGCAGATAGATAAAATAAATCGAAAAATAAATACTAAAATAATATGAAATGAGGACTTACCATTTGTGCGGGGATAAGAACTTACCTCCGTCGGTGCTCCAAACCTGCGAAAAGGGGCATTCAAAACAAGTCAAGATGCTATATATGTAAAAATGGGCCCATTTTCCTATTCATTTGCGCGTGTTGATTTGATTGATTTTGAGCTCTGGGACCCACGGTGATGGTTTTTGATGAGAGTATAGTCAAAAAATTCGTGACGAGATAGTGATCATGCCTCCACGAGTGGAACATCGACCCGCGAGATCACAGGTTAGTTTTTCTTGATTTAACGTTTTTATCCCCAAAATGTTAAAATGATGAAATCTTTGTCATGGGGGGATTATTTTTGAAAATGTCAGTGTTAATAGGGTCACTTAGGGGGGGCGCCTAATGGGTAGGCTTTTTTTAGTCAAAATAGTCTTTTTTTTATGTTTTTAGGTGTTTTAGGGCACATGACCCATGTGGAAATTTGGGACACGACCGCCGCCCTGAGAGGGTGGCGGTTACCGACCGCCCTGATCAGGGTGGCGGTTACAGGACCACCACCTTTAAGGTGGTGGTTACGGAACCGCCGCCCTGCTCAGGGTGGCGGTCCTTTACAGAATGCCAAAATAATACTTGTTTGAGCCATTTTTGCATTTCTAGCATTCTTATATGTTTTAATGATTTTTCCAATGTCATTTGAATACTAACTTACTCCTTTTTGTGTGTTTTTGGGTGTATGCAGGCGAAGGAGGAATATATCAGATGGAGCCGAGAGAGAGAGTGTGATTGGCTTCCAGCAGTGTTGGATGCACTTTCTCAGGATGAGCAGGACACTCTTCAGAGGGCCGGCATATTGCGTATATCACGGGTCCCGCATGTTGCACCTTCTAGTCACATACTTTGTGACTTGTTTTCATATTGGGATGCTGATCGGAACACTTTCTGATTTCCAGGAGTCAGGGGTGAGTGGACTATCACCCTGGAGGATGTCTACCACATCTTGGGAGTCCCGATCATCGGGAGATGACTCACACTTGAGACAGCAGGGTCACGGGCTCAGATAGCACAGTGGGCTTCATACATGGGAGACGCAGTTATCTCCACTGGTTCGAAGAAGGGGGTGAGGGTCCGTTCTATTCCTAGCCTGCCTATCCCCTTGATTCGTCAGGCCATTATGGGGATCCTTGCCTCGAGATTGATCGGGGACAAGGGAGGAGACACTTTACTTTATTGTTGGTCCCCCATTATTGCACAGATTGAGGGACATGGCCGGATTTATGCCTGGGGAGCTGACATTCTTGGGACCACCTATCATGATTTGTACTGGGTGGTTCATTTACAGGGGCAGTCATTGAGCCATCTGACCCTGGTTATGAGCTGGGTCTATGAGCGTTTCATCCCTTATGGGAGAGGTGTAGAGGTGGTGGATCCCGGAGCTGTGAGGGCAGCCAGATGGACAGATATGTCGGTGCTTAGAGCACCCCACCAGCCAGTCACCTCCTTGACTACTGATGATATGGAGGCCACACCTTATCAGGCCATGGCAGGGTTATGGGGTGAGGAGACCCTCACTTTGATCTCTTGCTCTACCACAGGGCAGCTTGTGGATAGGATAGGGAAGGTGGAGACACACCCTTTTGATCGAGTGCCTCAGCAGTTTGGCCTTCCTTACGTCGGTATGCTTCCCCTAGTGGTGCCAGTATTTAGATCAGTTCGGGAGGCTAGGGGAGGTCCTAGAGGCCGGGGTTGGACTGTTGTTACTCCTGGTGTCCCTATTGCAGCTAGGTGGGTAGTACGTGCTCGAGGGAGAGCCGGTGCTCCTCAGGCACCCTTACTTCAGATTGCCGCCGGTCCTGCCCACAGCAGCGATGACCCCATTGATATAGACTCTGAGTCTGAGGAGTTCACAGGGGGAGAGACAGAGGAGGAGACCGAGGCTGAGGTCAGTGAGTCAGGTGGAGAGGAGGACAGTGATCCTGAGTGGCATGACACTCAGGATATCTTACAGGCTGAGAGGGCAGAGCAGAGTGCGGAGAGGGTGACTCTAGTTTCAGAGGAGCCACCTTCTCAGGACTTGGGTAGAGAGGATGAGTCCGTAGTAGGATGTTATGTTGCCCAGGCACAGGAGGAGGACATCAGTCAGTGGTGGCATCTGTGGCAGGTGCTGATCCTAGGGATCCCTCTTGGAGGCCCGGAGATCCGAGTGAGTTATCATCCTTCTCTTAATATTTGTTTTTAGCTAGGATTTCCTTAGTTGCTATCTCTCCTTTTGTTCATTTTTATTTTTATCTTTTGATTATTTCTAATTTGTTTTCTCCTTTGCTTGCAGAGACTGCTGATGAGTGGCGAGACCTGATTCACCGGGTATGCACTGATACCCTGATGATCCCCATGGAGAAGACTCACGCGGAGCTATCCGTGGATGCAGGGGAGCCTTCAGCAGCCTGGTAGGCATACCGATGTTTTTTCCCCTGTCTGGCATGTGGCCAAGATGGTGACTACCCTCCGTACCGAGTTGGCTGGGTATAGGACAACAGAGCGCCTGATGAGGAGTCACTCTCATAGCGAGGCCGCAGCTGCTCCTCGGGACCGTGAGCCCTCAGTGCATTTAGAGCGCCGGCGTAGCCAGAGTCCTAGATGTGGTCGTGCACCTTCAGAGGGATCTCATAGGGGTTGAGAGGCCACTTGGCTCTCTTAGATTGTTTATATGATTTATTTTGTATTTCCTGGGCTCATTGAGCGTTTTGACCATGCCTAGCGCATGATGGCATTGTACAGGAAACTTGATTATATATATATATATATATATATCTTTTTGGATCAGACTCTTGGTGTCTATGATTTTGTGATTTGTTTCCACATGTAAATTATAATGTTGTTTTTATATGCTTTTCAGAATGTATGCAATGGAGAACAAATGATACAAATGCTTTCTTTCTTTTCATATTTCGTGATGCTGATATATGATAATGTAGACACAATGTGATCTTGAACTTTAGTTTCTATAAGCAATTTTTGGTACTTCATATTTGTTTTGACAAAATGAGATGATAAGCTGGTATGATGAGCAGATGAACTTGCCCCACTCCTAACTCCACGCAACTAGTAAGATGCGAGGGCTCACCACCGAGAGCTAGAAAGGGCACAAGCTATGAAATTTGTTGAATGGTAGTGATGAGAGATAGACAAAGATTTGGTGGAACCAAATTAGGATGCTACAAACCTACTCTACTCAAGTGACTCCATAGTTTAGAATGTGACTTGCTTTGTGGTTTATCTAGACTTAGATCCGTAGATGGCCACATGGTAGACAAAATCTGGTTTTCGGGGTTTTGAGCTCTCTTGGAATTTTGGACATCTGATTCATTTGTTTTTGACTCAAGATTTCAAAGGTTTATTTGAACTGTTTGCTTATGACCTTCAACGTTTATTGTCAAGAGGACCCCCTACACCTTGCCCCATGCTACTAGTAAGAAGCATGGGCTTATCACCATGGACAAGGCATAGGTGAGTAAGGGCATTCCCATCCTTTCCCAACCCTACGTCACTAGTAAGAGATGCAAGCTCATCACCGAAGGTTGGTAGGGCAAGGAAATGTGTAAAAATAAAATTTTCTGTTTGATCTATATTTGACTTATTTATTTGAGCAAAATGTCAGTATGTTCTTATTTCCAAAGAGATATACATATGGGATAGATGTGACACTATGAAGCTTCTAGAACAGACCATAGGCAAGACACCTATCCTAGGAAGAAACCAAAAGTGAGAACAAGCATGCAGACCTTGGTATGGTTACCGTTAAGACTTTGTCATATCTAGCTTTATATTGATGAAATGATTCTTAAATAGGTGATGATGTTATGAAAATGAAGAAGTATGATTGAAATGCTTATGCCAAAACCATCAGAAGTTTGTAATGAATTGCTTTGAGAATAAGTTCCTTGATCACAAAATTTTATGAAACGAGTGGACAAAATGAACCTAACTACATGAAGATGCAATGTAGATATAATTATACAAATAGTGCTGGTTGCTTATGCATAGAATCGTTTAAGATGCAAGGAATTGACTGTTTCATTGAATTCCTCACCTTCCAGTGTACATAAGAGATATGCACCATTTCCATAGTCTTTCGTGACTCGGTATGGGCCCAACCATTTGGGCCGGAATTTCCTTCCTTCACCGGTCTTTTTATCGATCCGGCTGTCTAGTCTTAGAACTAGATCTCCTTCATATATATCTCATTCATAGACCTTTTTGTTATACTGCCGGCACATCCGGTCAGCATAGACTCTATGCCACTGTTCAGCATCTAACCTGGCCTCATCTAGGCTTTCTAGTTGGGAGAGACGTGCTTCTCTATAAGCTTCTTCATCCAGAATCCCTTGTAGTGAGATGCGGAGACTGGGTATTTCAACCTCAAGTGGGAGAACTGCTTCTACGCCGAATACCAGTGAGAAAGGAGTTACTCCTGTTGGTGTTCTTATTGAGGTTCGGTGGGCCCACAAGGCTGGATATAACTTTAAATGCCAATCTCGTTTGTTTTCTTTTACCGTTTTAAGGAGAATAGCTTTCAATGTTTTGTTTGTTGCTTCAGCCTGTCCATTGGCTTGAGGGTAATACAGGGAGGCTGTATGATGGTTTATTTTAAATTTACTGCATAGCTCATGGACCTCGTCATTCTTAAAGGAAGTACCATTATCTGAGATAATGATTTGTGGGACACCGTACCTACAAATGATCTGGTTCAAAATGAACTTGGCGATCACGGAACCTGGTACAGTGGTAAGAGGCATAGCCTCTACCCATTTGGTAAAATACTCGGTGGCCGTGATTATGAAGTTATGGCCATCTGTTGATGAGGGAGAGAATTTCCCTATCAAATCTAGGCCCCATGTAGAAAAGGGCCATGGAGTAGCGATTGGTTGTAAAGCTTGTGCCGACATGTGAATCTCGTGGGAAAATTCTTGGCATTTATGACACTTGCGTACAAATTCTACTGCGTCATGTTCTAGAGTGGGCCAGAAATAGCCCATCCGATGTATTTTTGAGCAGTGGCATGACCACCAAAGTGGCCTCCACATATTCCACTGTGAGATTCGTGGAGGATCTTCTTGGATTCTTCTATGTCAACACACCTTAGAAGCATTCCATCGAAAGCCTTACGATAGAGCACTTGTTCTATAATAACGTATTTAGCTACGATAATGCGTAACCCTTCTTTGTTGTGGTGTAGCACCTTCTGGATATGTATGGTCCATGATATAATTAATAACATCAGTATACCAAGGACATTCCAAGATGGGAGGTCTGGTTTCGATGTAATATATGCATTCATCGGGAAAATCTAGATCTACTAGATCACCTCCGTCTAATGGGTTATCGGCTAACCAATCTGCAATGATTTGTCCCTTAACGGACTTCTGGTTTACAAAAGTTAATTTGAATTCACCCATTAAGGTTATAAAGCGTCCAGCCTTTTTAGACAAGGACCCTTGCGTGAGGAAAGTTCGTAAATGGTCTGTTTTTACAATGACCCTTGTTTCTTGATTTAGCATGTAATGTCTTAAGCGTTTGGTTGCGAAGACTATGGCAAGGCATTCTCATTCTGCTTGCGTATAATGTGTTTCATAATCGAGTAATGTTTGGCTAATGAAATAGATCACACGTTCTCTTTTGTCATCATCTTCTTGAGCCAGCATGCAGGCTAGCGAGACATTGGTAGCTCGTGAATATAAGATTAAAGGGTGGTCTAGCTTAGGAGGCATTAGCGTAGGTGGTGACAACAAGAAACGCTTAACTGCTTCGAAAGCCTCATTGCAGTCTTTGGTCCAATCGATACTATAATCTTTCTTGAGTAGATTGTTGATTGGATGAATGACAAAGCTTAAATCTGGGATGAATCTTCGGATTGCACCGAGTTTCCCAAGAAATGACCTGATTCCAGATTCATCTGAAGGTGGGATCATTTCAAGAATGGCCCAGATTTTGGCTGGGTCTACATCGATCCCTCGTGATGATATGATGTAACCCAGGAGTTTCCCTCCTGTCACACCAAATACGCATTTTTCTGGGTTTAGTGTGACTCCGTATTCTATCAAACGTGAAAGAATGATGCGGAGCACTTCCGGGTGATCACAACGCTTCCTGGCTTTGGCCAACAAGTCATCTACATAGGATTCCATGATTTTATGAATAAGATCATGAAATATATATGTCATTGCCCGCTGGTATGTAGCGCCAGCGTTCTTGAGACCGAATGGCATAACAGCGTAGCAATAGGTTCCCCAAGGAGTTATAAACGTGGTTTTGGCTTGGTCTTGTTCAGATATTCTGATTTGATTGTATCCTGAGAATCCATCCATGAGAGACAAAAGCTCAAACCCAGCTGTTGCGTCAATGATGACGTCAATGGATGGTAATGGGAAGTCATCCTTGGGGCACGCTTTGTTAATGTCTCAGAAGTCTATGCAAATGCGTATCTTCCCATTCTTTTTGAGAACGGGAACGATATTAGATACCCACTGAGAATAATCAACTGGCTTGATGAATCCTACTTGGAGGAGTTTCATTACTTCTTCCTTCACCATGAGAGCTACCTTGGGTTTCATTGGTCTTGATTTTTGTTTAATTGGCTTTGCATCTGATTTGGTGATGAGGTTATGTACCGCGATGTGTGGTGTAACCCCCGTCATTTCTTTATAATTAAATGCAAAATCCTTTTGATGTTCTCTGAGGATTCGAGTGTGTATTTCTATTTCTTCTGGAGTTAACGAAGATCCTAGTTTCAAGATCTTTGGTTCTTCCTCCGTTCCGATGTTAATATCAATGTTTCTTCGATTAAAGAAGCGTTACCTTCTTCAAACTCAGGTGGGGCTGGAGGTAGTTCCAGATCTTCTCCATTCTCTACCGCGTATATGTCGAGTTCCTTTTGTGGGGGAAGCTCTATCATGGGATTTCCGAAGTAAGAAGATGAATGTGGGATTAAGGACAAATCTACCACGTGATGGGTGAGATGTAACGCTGCATAGGCATTTAAGTAATCAAGAGTGGCTCTATCACTATCAACGTGATCTAAGATAGTAGATTTGTTCTCAGCTATGTTCGTTAAAAGAGGGTTTGACATTTTCTTCACTAATGGTTCAGTACGAAGGGATACCATGAAACGGGTGTCTTCCAACTCACTGTTTGGAGTGAAACGTGAAGCTGAGGTTGCTATCGAATCTGTGAGAAGATTTTGTTCTCGTGGGATTGCTTCAATTGATATGAAGTTAAATCCTTTGCTCAAATCTAATACTGTTGTTTTGTAGAGCTGTAAGTGTTCAGCTCTAGTCTCATACACCTCAGAGACTTGGTTTGCTACTAATTGAGAGTCTCCTAACACTCTGATGTCATTAACACCGAGCCTCTTAGCTAAGATGAGGCCAAGGAGGAGGGCTTCGTACTCAGCGCCATTGTTTGTACATTCAAAATTTAGTTTAAAGGTGAATGGTAAGATCTTTCCCTCGGGAGAAGTAAAGATCACACCTGCCCCAGCCCCATAACGACATCTAGCTCCATCAAAATGGAGAGTCCAATATTTAGTTGGGAAGATGGATGTTGGGACATTTGCTACGTCTACTTCTTCTGCTTTCGGTTACTTCTACCATGCAGAGATCCTTTGCTAGAAGAGAACCAACACTTAGGGTATATCCCATGCCTATAGAATCAAATGGCAGGAAAATTGGTAGATCCTGTTCTAGCAATTCGACAATTTTTGCAGTAGTTCCTAATGATACTGTTTCTAAAATGTTAGCCTCATCCTTGAGGGCTGGGATATTCTTGATTAGGTTTGTAACTTCTAGTTCTGTTGTAGGTACCAACTTTTCTTCTGGTTTTGCGTCGGTTGGTTTATTAAGTTGGTTTGTTGGGAGTTCAAACTCAGAGTGAATGCCTGGCCTTTTCTTCAGGTCTGCTAGGTGTATATCGAATGGTTTTGGATCACCTTTTGCTACGAATACCTTTCCTAAGTGCAAGAATCTTACTTCTTGAAATAACGTAGAAGGGATTGCCTTCATACGGTGTATCCATGGTCGGCCGAGGATCATATTATAGTTGGTTTCCTGATCTATAATATAAAACTCAGTTAGGATTGTTTTGGGTCCTAAGGTGACTGGTAGTATTATAGTTCCAATCGAAGTGGCTTTAAGGCTATCATAGCCTCTTAGTGTATTCTGAGTCGTGGAACAATTTGTTTCTCCATACCCTAGCTTTTGAAGGAAAGAGAAGGGGACTATGTTAACTGCTGCCCCATCGTCAACCATTGCGTGTTTAATGTAATTGTTATAAACCCACACTTGCAAATGTAAGGCTGGATCACCTCTGCGCAATCTCAGCGTCTGTTGGCATTTTGTTTATGTCAAATATAAACTCGGTATCCCTATCCGGCTGCCCCGGAGGGTGGATATCAAAGTCTATATGGTTTACCTGTGTTTCGGGAGGTGGAGTGATGTTAATTAAATGACCTAAACCTAATGCTTCTAAAAGAGCAGCCCTGTGGGCAGGAGAGTTCTTCAGTAAGTCCAAAAAGGAGATGTGAGAGAAGGTCTTTGTTAGGTCATTAATTAAATCATAGGCACCTATGGGTTTTACTAATATTTGTTGGATGTTATCTGTCTCTAGCGGGTAACTTGGATTTGGCTGAGAGGAATACTCTCGTGTCCTTGTTACAGCTTCCACGTGTAGTTCAGTGTCTAACTCCACTAAACTGACTATCTTGGGTCGTGGCTGACTTCCTAATTGTGGTGCGACAGGTGGATTTAGTGAAGTCGAGGCTTCATGATCATTGTTTCCTGTCATTACACCCTTGTTCATCCCATTTGGATTTAATTTGTTGTTATTGTGATTTGGGAGTGGATCGTTGAAGATCTTGAGGGGTGCATTTTGAGGGGAGACTGCTCCCGTGAAAGTATTTGGCGTAGGTGATGCAGGATCTGCTAAGAACATATCTATGAAAAGTTGTCTTTGTTCTTCTGGCAGATGTTGCATGAATTTATTGTAATCGCGGCAAGTCCTAGTGTCATGGCCTCGAATTTTGTGGAAACCACAATATGAGTTAGGATTGTAATTCCTAGGTTGCTGGTTTGGCACATATTGTGGTCCAAAACTCTGATTAAACTGTTGACTATTAGGATTAAATTTTTGCACTTGTTGTTTTTGGTTTTGGTTTTGGTTTTGATATCCAGTTGAGTTTTGGCTTGGACCCTGTGTCTGGATCTGCCGTTGTTTTGTTGTTGTTGTTGTGGATGATTAAAATCCACTGTATTGATTGTTGGGGTAAAATTGTTGTTTCGTTGATTGTTAATCAGTGGTGGAGTATTTACAACATTGGCCTTTTTAGCTTGGTCAGTTACTCCATCTGTTGTTACGCCGTGATTTTTGTTAAGGATTTTAGGTCCTTGATTGACGTTTGTGGTAGTAGGATAAGTCGTAGTATTCTGGCTGGGGGTGATTAACCTCCCATTTGTTCCATACGTCTTGCGACCACTATCTATTGCCGCTTGATCTATTCGGAGGGCGCTCTCAAGTACTTCATCGTAAGTCCTTAGTGGGAACTTCTGGACTTCTTCCTTTACCTCTCTGCTGAGAGAATGAAGGAATAAATCACATAGTTCCATTTGGTCCATGTTTGGAGCACTTGCCGAAGAATAAAGGACTGTACGCCATCTTTGGATGAAATGAGCAACAGATTCATTGTGTTCTTGCTTAATGTGCAAGAATTCCCTGATTCCTGTTCTCAACAGTTTGTTCATGTCAAACGCCTTGATGAACTCTGAAACGAGTTGTTTAAATGAATGGATGGAAGCTTCAGGTATTCTGTAATACCAATCGAGGGCAATGCCCTCTAAAGTTTTGGGGAATATTTTAGCAACAACCCCATCCCAAGGGAGCAGTTCTCGAATGGCTGTGGCATAGGCCTTGATATGTGCATTCGGGTCTCCCTCCCCTTTGTATTTGGGAAAATCGGGAAGAGGTCTTGGAAGCATGATGCTTCGTATAGTGAAGTCTAAGGGTTCTTTCAAATATTCTGAATAAGTCCCTATCGCATAGGTTTGACCATCGATGGTGCCTGCTGAGGAGGTTGAGGTGGAATGGGTTGTTGATATGGTGTAGCGTATGCATTTGCAGGGACATAAGGAAATCCCTGTGGTTGAGTGAACATGCCAGGAGAAGAGAACATATCTCCTTGTGGTGATTTGGAATACATGTTTAAGTATGGAGGAGTATTGCCTAGGAATGGATTATTTTGTACTAGACCGGGAGGTATCATATTTTCCACTGGAATGGTGTTAGAAAACGTGGTTCTAGTTGGTGTTTGTTGTGAATACTGAGGAGGCATGCCCAACGTGCCTATTCCTGTGAGGAGGTCTACTTGGCTAGGATGATGTGGAGGATTGGAATTTCCTGCCTGCATGAATTGAGAATTTTGACTTGCTTGAGCAAGTTCTAACCCTCTAACTTTTTCTACTAAAGTTGAGATGACTTCATTTGGTGAAGTCATAGTATTTTTCCTTAGTGGAATTTGTTGTATATCTTGAGGTTGTATAGGCATGTGGTACCTTGCTATGAACTGATCGTTGCCCTGCCAAGTTTCACATCGAGGGCATTTCCTATAGGTAGTGGCATGGAGGTGTTTTCTTGAAACGAGACATCGGGTTGTTTGTAAACTTCCTATAGGTGGGTACATACTCTGAGAATTGTTCATTCCTGGCATAACGCGCTAAATGTTCATCATCTAAAAATAGGTATGGATCTGATTGTCTACTAATTTGCGGTCTAAGCAACATCTGAGGAGATGAACCAGATTCTCCGTAAACGTCATGTTGTTTCGAGCCTGAAGGCTCTAACTTGTTGCGTTTGAGCGAGCTGATCAACTCCTCTATTTGGAAAGAAGAACTATATCTAGCCCTTGGAGGCGGAGTTTGTGTTGACAACGGTTAGTTGAATAGTTGTCACCCCATCTGAGAGTGAGGGTGATTTGTCTAGGGTAGTTGATCGTGGTATGCTTCAAGACCTAGGAGAGGTCTGTCATATGCATCGAATCCCGACATATTCGGGGGGTATATGAATACCCGTAGAATAATGGGAAAGAGCGAAGGACTTGGATTCTGGAAGATTCTGATTACGTCAGGTTCACCAATTTTATTAAAGAAAACAACAAGATGGGAATCTAAAAGGCTGAAGATTGAATATACATGGGGTATAGGAAAACTCATTAGGTGCATTGGCTTCGAATACAATCTCTTGGCTCCCTAAAAATTGGTGTGATAGATCATGAAAAGAAAACAATGTATGAATATAACTATGTAAAGTAATCTGACAGAATAAATTCACTAAAAGATATATCTATGTATATTCTAAATTCTTATTTTTATTTTTATAAACTATTGAATAGAATTGAAAGAGCAATTATTTAATATATCTAGAAATTGACAACTAAACTAATAACGAAATTAAAACAAACAAAGCAGCCGAGTATAGCTACTTGCCTGTGCAGTTGTAAATCTATTCTAAATAACTAGATAACTGATCTAATCTATTTGAAAGACTCTCGATCCTACCTCAGAAGTGAGGAGTGAATCATAGTTTCTCAGAAACTATCAATCCCCACAGCTTCCCTGGCAATATCGAAAGTGAGATTAACTGAAATGAAATGATTGACTACTCTATTTGATATGTTTTAACTAGAACTTTGAAAGCTTGAACCTGGATTTTGCAGAACAGTGGCGAATCCGATGGTGTGTGGCTTTGTCCCCTCAGTGTGATCTCCTCGTTCCTTCGTGCTCACGTGAATCCAGAAAAGCGTGTGATGTTAGCATCAACAGAAGTTGGTATTGAAAATAATGGCAGCTTAGGATGCAGACTGAATACAATGCAAGTAGGAGAGGGATAACGCAAGAGAACAGAGCTTGGCCTATGCAATTCCTAGCGGGATTTATTGTGAGTCATACAACATAAAACGTCCAGAACCTGAAACTATCCTTTTTGATGAACAAAACCTGCAACTTTAATGGCTTCCTACTGAAAATTAAACTATCCTACTCCAATTGATTGCATGAAATAGTAACAACACTAGCACAAGAAGATTATGTGGCTTCCTAACAGCAAAACAACACTAACTATGCATGCAACAAATAAAACTATGAATTCCTAAGCAAAACTGAAAGACTAAGCTATTGAAATGAGAAAATGAGAGGCAAATTTGAGGGGCCATTTGCTTGAGCACAAGCCAGCTATTTATAGAATTCCCATTTACCCAAAGGTGAAAACCAAATTGAACTCTTTAACCATAAACAATGCAAAAACACTATTCCAGGGAACCAGAATCATAAATACAAGCAAAGGCGGTGAAAAAAGCTGGTAAACATTGAATTTTTACGTGAGTCGCGTTAAAAAGAACATTCTGTGAAGGAACTACCCTGAGTGAAGGACCGCCGCCCTGCCGCCTTGCCTGGGTGGCGGTCATGAGACCACCGCCCAGGTAGGGTGGCGGTTTCGTAACTGAAGACCAAAATGCAAAGAAAAAGAGGGGAGAAGAGAAAAACAAAGCACGCAGGGGCTAAGCGGGACATGTGGGATGTTAACGCATACTTGGAGAGATTTTCCGGATCCCGAACACCTTGCGAGGAGACCTGTATCATCATTGGGGCACGTGTAACGTTGTTCCGGCGGTGCAGTACCCTACAATTTTGGGTACGTACAACAAGGTAGTGTGCAGTACAATGCAATGCTTGGGTCTGGGAGAACCTGTCACATGAGCACCCTTACGTTGACTTCTAACTTACTATTCATATGTTGGTCAAGCCAATAGGTTATTAGTTAAGATTAACCATTGACCCAACTGTACATAACCAAAAAGAAATCAATACACTAGTGAAGCCGACAATATAATGATAACGAGACAATCAAGTCGGTGATGAAATATTTGTTTTATTCATAATATTAATTACAATACGTGAATAACAACATACCTAACTACATTATCCCCCCTTTAGACAAGTTAAAGTATCTTCCAACACGACTGAGAGATAATGTTATGAAGAATGAGATGGGGAATGTGAGGAAGAAGACATCCCTAGAAGGGCCGTATTTTGCAAAATGTTGCCTACTTATCCTCTTGACTATATGTTTCCAGTTAGACAACCCGCTTCATCTTCCTGGTGAGCTTTCTATAGGTATCAATGAGTTGGATGTCATGTCCCTTTTTGGAGATTAGTGGAATTGAAGACCTTAACCCATTCTCCTCCCCGTGGGTTTAAGGAAAGAAGCAAGGGGAAGACTTGGATGACATTTTCTAATAGATATTTTCATTATTATCATGTATTCCTATTGGAAAGCCAAGCACTCCAATAGATGAACTCATTTAATTAGAATATAAAGTATTTTGAGCATGTAGGCTCCAAATACAAATTAAATAATTAAAAGGTACTTATTATGAGGTTGGTCATAAGCTATGATGTAGCACCCCTTATTGTTATAAAAGGAGGTTGCTTGGCCATTTGATTATGATGTGACTTCTATTATCTCTTGGAAAGATTGCTTGTGAAGCATCTCTCTCCCTCTCCTAAGGATGAAAAACCCTTGGAGAGTATTGTGTGAGGACGAAACCCTTCACCAAGTCTAGGGAAGACTTCAACACAAGAGTCTCCACACCCTTGACAGAATTTCTTTGTTGCTGCTGTTTTAATTTCAGCCTTAGGTGAGCTGCCCTAAGGAGCTCTTTGGGTCAAATATTGAAGATATTGCTTTGCTTTTGTTATTGATGCAAAATTGGCTTCCTTCAAAGTGGAGCGGCTCATTTGTAGAAGTGATTTGGTACATTATTTGGCTGTTCTAAAAGGTCGACCAGCATTGAATGCTTCCATCTCATTGCATTATTGCAATTTATAAGGGTGAAATCTGGTATTACAATATAAATTTGGAGGGTTTGACATGCACAATCAAATCTGAAAATATTTATTTATTTATGCAACTAGGGTTTGAAAAAAATTCATTTCTAGCATTCCTAGGCTTCCAAAAATTATAATTCCTTCACCAATTGATTGTTGAGCTTGAATAATGATTTCATAATATATTTGGAGTGATCTTGCATGATTTTTAGGGCATTTCCAAGAGGGGTGAATTACTTGGAAGGCGGGTTTGGCATGTTTTGGTGGATGTTTGGGCACGCTGATTTGATAATTTTATTTGTCGTATTTTTAAACCCTAAGATGTACCCAAGTTTCTTGAATTTTGGAGCTTCTTAGGTTAAGTTATGAATTTTAAAGTAACTTTGTAGACAAGGGTCTAGAGAAAATTCATATCTTCATTTCTGGGGCACTAAAAATCAATTTTCTTGCATCTAACAATTGTTGATTATCTTCTCATAAATTATGAGCATATTTCATAAAGGTTTGAGTGATACATTTGTGCATAGAAAAGTGTGTTTGACTTCTCCTAAGAGGTCGTTGCCCTAGGAAGGGCATAATTCGCAGGTTGCACGGCTAATATCAGTCATCTACAATAGCTTATTAATCTGATTTTAAGTACATCTCAGCTCTTTGCTTGTTTCCTGAGTCCCCCTAAAAAGGGACATTACAGTCAAATCTTATGCCAAAATTATTAAGAAATTCTCAGCAAACACAATCAACAGTTAAAAATTAGAATTGAGTTTGGAAATAATTAATTTCGGAAACCCTCAACTGGCAAACTTCAACAAGCTTAGAAAAATAGCATGGCTAGATTTTCTGCATAGCTGAAAACCTAGGCAGTCATGAGATAAATCTCCCTCATTTACCGGTGAGGCTCCCATGTAAGATTTGTCAATTAAATATGCTAGTATCTATTTGTGGGTATTACTTTAACCATGCAGCTCATGAACCATAGCTGTATAGTTTTGCAGCAAGTAAGCAGCTGTTAAAGAAAGGAAATATCTGATGAAGAAGAAAATAACAAAAAACAGGAAAGAAAGAGGGAAGATGTGCAACCCAATCAATAGATTACAGAGTTGATTGCATGCACATAGATAGAACCAATAGATATTAACATACAAAATTATAAGCAAAGGGAACTTTCAGATCTAGATCTAGAATAACACAAAGTTTATGAATAGATCTAAGACAGAAAGTTAGAAACAAAATGCACCGTTGACACAAAGTTCTCCGGAAATATGCTCCTTTCTATTCCTCTGCTTCAAATAGCTATCAGGGGTTTCAGCACAAAGTTTGGAACACAAGAATGCTGCTTACAAATTATGATCATTAACTCGAAGGTTCTTCCTCTACTTATAGAATGTAGAAGAGAAATTACAAATGGGAAACTTAACTGAACTAGAACATAAACAAGAAGTAAAGATAACATCTGGCAATCATCTTCCTTTAATTCCTCTTTAAGTGATGCATCGGGAGTTCTAGTCAAAATTATGCACATCTGTCACTTAACTTATAGAATCGTTCCACACAACTTAAAGTAATGGTTTTCAAACCAATAACTTTAAAGTTTTACAATTACATCCGGGAACGTAGAAATAGAAGAAGAAAGAGTAGAAGAAGAAAGATCTGCCAGCTGTAACATCTACATCTTCTTTTTGCTTTGATACTGAATATACTTGTCAAACATGTAATTCAACAACTTCCCATCTGTTTTAGCCACAACTTCTTTTTCTGTCCTGAATTGCAGCAAGCCTTCATTCAAAACCTCGATGCACGCTTCCACATCCTTCAAGCTAGGCCCGAACTTCTTAATGTCTGACTGCAGCGTTACCAGCTTACTGATGGAATCCATCGTGAAAGGCCTAACAGCTCCATCAATCCTCTCTTGCACCATCAGAAGAGATCCTTCCAGGGAATCAGGCACTTTGTTAGGAATGGTCCTTTTGTATGAAGAAACGTTCCCGACCACTTCCTCATTGGTGAAAGCAATGACATTGTCTGATAGTGATGATGCCATACTCTCAAGTGCCCGCATTCTTTTCAGCATGATTCTGAAGATCTCCAAGTGGAAAGAAACTGCAAACTCAAGCTGCTTCCCCTTTTCAACTGATCCATCGGGCACAATTCGTTCTGCAGTCAAAACCTCCCTCGGCAACTTATTTATCTCGACCAAAGTACTCAGGTTACTTTCAGCTACTGTGTTCATGTCCATCGTGCTCGTCACTAGTTGTTTCAGCTGAACCAATGCATCCTTCATAACCTTTAGACGGGCCGGCACCTCCCTGAGTTGTACAGAAGCTTGGCGAATGATTAGATTCTTCCATTCGTCGATAGCTTTAACTTGGTTACCTGCATCTTCCACTTCCTGCATCAGATGATCACTCACCTGCTTATGTGCTGAAATTGGCTGAGTGGAAGATTTGGCAACTTTGGCAATAATCTCGCACAACTGAGACACCTGCTTTTGAAGTTCAACTTTTTTCTGCCTTTTCTTTGTCAAGCCTAAGGAATAAAGCATTTATCAATGTCTGTGTGTCTTGCTTCAATCCTTCAGTAGTGGCTTGACCTATGGGTACTTTGGTCACTGTTATATCTGCTGCCGTGAGCTCGCCCTTCTTCTTTCCTTCTGCTGGAACTGATACCTCAACGAACTTCTGCCCTGACTCCTCAATAATCAACCTCGAAGTCACCTTAGCAACTTTAGGTCTTCTGTCTTTTCCGCCCAAACTCAGGAGCAGCTGCAAGTCATGTTCCTCCAAGTTGATCTCCTCTCTAGCCTCTGGGACCGACTGTGAAGCCAACCACTTTGAGAAATTGCTTCTCGGAGAATGAGAAGTTGCCGAATGTACCACCATCTCGTGCGTTGGTTCCTCTCCATCCGAAATTGCTACAGTGTTGTGGCTACCATCCTCTGTATTGTCCAAAGACAAAGCTCTTTCAAATTCTGCCATCTGCAACTTTAGCGTTTCTTCAGGAAGAGGTGCAGATCGGAGTGGCTGAGGAGAAAACACAAATGTTGCCGGATTCAACGGAGGAACGGCAGTATCCTGCTGAGGTGCAAAAGTTGGTGAAGTACTTGACGCTGGAGAAGTCGGAACTAGCACCATAGCCGTAGAAGTGACCTTTTCCCTCGAATGAGACTTCTTGTGCACTTTAAGCTTTTCAGGCCTTCTGCTGCTTTCTCCCTCGTGCTTCCTTTTGATGGAATCTCCTGTGCTGAGGTTTCCTGTGATCTGATTCATCAAAGCTTCATCAAGGCAATACCCCTTTGTCAGCAACCAGTTCGAAGTGTTGACCAGAACAGCGGCAGACCTCTCCTCGATCGTGTGGCAGCCACCAATGTTCTCCTGAAGTGCAGCTCTATCCCCTCCCATCTGATGGTATGTGTCAAGTAACACAGGCCCATCATCTGTAAGATCCGCAGGTATCCGTGCTAATCCATAATCAAACACTTGTCGCGCTGATAACCTGCTGAAGTCTTTCTTCCTAACTTCGTACTCGCTTCTGCACTTCATCCAGAAATCTTCTAACGAAGGCACATGCGCGTATTCCTGGGAGATTGTCTTTCTTGCTACCCCATATGGATCGAAGTTCAGCCGTGCTGGGAAGAACTCATGCTCATACTCAGAGAACATCTCCGCTTCAATTCCTCTAGCTTTGTGAATGCTCTGGCAGCTGTAATAGCCCACTGTGATCGGAAAGAAGCCTGTAGACTTGTGCCATTTCGACTGTAGGTCATGCATCTCCATGAGCTGTCTGCTCAACTCCATGATGACCAATCTGTCGCTTGGATATCTGGGCAACTTGACTGGTTCTCCTGAAAAGCCTGATGACCCTGAGGTATGTAAAGTCTGCAAACTGGATGAAGATACTGCCAATCTGGGATACAACTTCCCAAGCTTCCTTGCTTACCCTGTTGGTCTTCAGATCACCGTTCAGCCTGCAAATGAATCCGTAGAAGAATCCATCGTTGACCACCTTGTAATCTTTATTGCATGCAGGCACAGTAAGCTGCGGATAGCACTCAAAAATAGGATCCTTGGAGAGCACACCCCGTCTATCCAGCTTGGAGAAGATACCCTGCGAGGCTGCTGCATATACCAAATATGAAGTCATCTTGAAGCTGTAAGTCCGCCTCACACTCCGGAGCTGCTCACCGATGTTGTCACTGATGATCTCTGACCAATTGATTATAGAATCTGCTTTGTTGATCTCAATGGTCCTGATGAAGGCATACATCCATGAGCGGAAGTTGTGAGCGTTAGCTTCGCCATTTATCCTGCATAGCAATTTGGTAATGTCATCCACCTCCTGCACCAGATTGGATCGTGGAAGAGTCCTCGGGAACTTTGATGGAGATCTGGGCTTCTTCATATACCTGTTGTTCATTATGCCCACACAGTCGACTTTATGCTTCTCCCATCTGTTGCCAGCGTCCAACATGCTGATAGTAGTCACCACCTGTCGTGTTGGAATCTTCAGACAATAATTGATAAACTGTGCGTCCAGCCGGATTATTGTCTTCCCCGCAGCATCCCGGATTGATCTGGATAGTGGATGGTATGACCTTGCACACTCCATGACGAATTCTGGCAACTGAGCTGTGAATGGGAATGCTGAAGCTCGAATGATTCCACTGCTTTTGACTGCCCGCATGAGAGAAGTCTTTCCAGCTCTGGATCTGTCAATCAATTCGGAAAGAGGTTCTGGGCCTAGATCTGTGTCTCTGATGTCAGCAAATCTGGAAGTAATGCATGATTCCACTGAGCTTTCTCTTTCATCCCGCTTTGCCATGGTTGGAGCTATCTTTGTCTGAGCAATTCTTTTTCTTTTTATTCGGCCGGAATTCTTTACAACTGGTGCAGATCTGGGAATTTCTTCAGATTCAGAGGATATATTCAATGTATCTGACATTGATTTAAGCTCCCTTTCAATTATATAAGCACCTGTAATGAATACCTGCAATTAATTCAGACAAAGACGGCAACCGGAACATGAACACTTGATTTTTATCATAAAAATCTGCATATAAAGCCCGCTGCCCTAAAATTTGAGGCTTTGCTTGCATGCAAAGCAAGCATAAATATTTTCAACTTCACCTGGGCACCTGTACCAATATGCAGATAATTAACCAAGCTTAAAACAAGCTCCTCCAATCCTAGGCGCCAAACCTTGAAGCTTTCCGGCAGTGAAAAACACTTCTTTGAGCAAAAATCCTCCTCCTTTGGGCGCCAAAACTGTTCGGGCTGCACTCCTTTGCTAGAAGAATTAATTAATTCATCATTATGGCAGCCCCATGCTTATATAACCTTCATCATTCTATAATTAATAATTGCCTCCTATTCATGGCAATTAATTAATTAACATGCTTTTCTCTTTAACTTGGGCGCCTATTTTTTGCATGCTCATGGCTGCCATTAAATAAATAAATTTAATTTATTTTTAGCCCCTCTAGTTCTCTTTCACTTCACATCATGCTTTGACCTTCTATTTCTCCATGCGCCAAAATTAGGAATAAAAACCATTAATAAATACTTCAAAAAGCATTATTTATCCTCCAAATGGGTCGCACTTTTTAGCATGCTTTAGGGCTGCATTAAATAAATAAATTTAATTTATTTTTAGCCTTCTTCTTCCAGTCTTCTTTGACTTCTCTTTATGCATTGACTTTTCCTCATCCCTGGGCGCCAAAATTAGGAAGGGAGACTATTAATAAATGCCATTAAATAAATTATTTAATTCTCCAAAGGGGTCGCACTTTTTGGCAAAGGCTGATTTCTATATTTAAAAGTCAATTTTGATGGGATTATTCACCCTGCATGGCAGCTCCAAAAATCCCATCATCCACTTAAGTTGTTTGACTTCCATAATGGGAATTTTTTACCCTGCAAGGCAGGTAAGAAATTCCCATCAATGCCTTAAGTGATTTTTCTTTATTTTATAATGGGAATTTTCACCCTGCAAGGCAGGTAAGAAATTCCCGCCTGCCTCCCATCATAACTTAAGTGACTTTGCCTTCATGGGAAAAAGTACCCTGCAAGGCAGGTACAAAAATCCCACCTGCCTGCTGCGACCAAAAATCCCACTGCAGCTTAAATCCATCCATTCCCAAAAATGTGACTTGTCCAGAAGAGGTTTTTTTGTGCATGACTTCGTCTTTTTAAAGAGAACCTGACTTCCTGAGGCTGATTCCTTCTGGCATGGCGGCCGTAGATGATCTCCAGATACTCCAGGCAAGAAAACAGACTGTACTGGCGAAGGAATTGACCTAGGGGAATTTCACAGAGAAAAATACGAGAAAAATAAAAAAATGAAAAACGTTGCCAGAAGTCACAGACAAAGCCCAGGATCCATTCCTGGTGAAAACCCTACTGGTATATGTGAATATTGACATGCAAAACTTCAACAGGGCTAAACCGGAGCACAATTTACTTCAAACGGGGCTCTAAATAATTAAATAAAATTTTCCCGCAGACAAAACTTGACGAAGGGATAAAACGATTTTCGGCATCTGGGTATTTGTCGAAATTGGCTCCTATGATTCACTGGGAATATCTTGACGCAATACAAGCATCTTCTGGCAATAAAAACACAAAATGACCCGTTATTTTAAAAGTACGATTTTTTTTAACATGGGGTAGTCTCAGATTTCAGGGTGAAATCTGGGGACACCAATCGGCTCCGTCTGTGGACATCTTTACCTTTGTCAAAATGACAAGGGTAAAGATGAGATCCCAACATCTCTGGTTTCATATCTTGTCCTTTGGGCTCGGGGTCAGGCAAACAAAAATGACACAACACAGAAAAACAAGGAAAAATAAACAAAGTTTTATTTATATACATACAGGTTTTACCCTGCTCTTTTATGTCCGGAACAGCTTCAAGTGTTGCCCATTGAAAGGCAATGACAATTCAACTCCATCCTGATGAGCAAGAATGAAGCTATCAGCTCCGGCGATTTTTTTAATCACAAAAGGCCCTTTCCATAGTGAATCAAATTTCCGTGCATGCCTTTTGTTTCTCTTCTTTTGTCTCATAAAAAGATCCAATCATTGATCTCAAACTTTCTTTGCCTGGCCTTTTTGTTGAAGATCACCTTCACCATCTTTTGATGCTCTGACAATCTGTCTGCGACTTGAACCTATACTTCTCACAATTTAGTCAGATACATTATCCTTTTTTCAATAGCATCAGTGAATGTGGAATCCTCCAGGGCTTTAGAAAGTTGCAAGGCAGGCAATTCCAAGGTAAGAGGCAGCTCTGTGTCTCTTCCATATAACAGAAAAAATCACCACAACATGATTTCTTTCCTCCTGAAAAGGGGACATGCCTATAGCCTTCTTTGGTGTAATCCTATCTGCCCATAGTGCATCAAACAAATTCTAGTGCCAAGTTCTTTGATTTTCAGTTACTAACTTTTGCAGGATAGTCACCAGATTTTTATTACTTGATTCAGCTTGGCCATTCCCTTGTGGATAGTAATTGGAGGAATGTACCAGCTGGATCCCATGAGTGTAGAAAAAATCAACCAGCTCCTCAGAAGATAGATTTGGAGCATTGTCTGCTACTGTTTTATTAGGCACGCCAAACCTGATAACAATATTTTCCTTTATAAAATTACACACCTCCATGGAAGTGGCATTCTTAACAGGAATGGCTTCTACCCACTTACTGAAATAATCAGTAGCTGTCAGGATATAATGATGACTGGCACTGGAGGTTGGGTTGAGCATACCAATAAAATCCATGCCCCATTGTTGGAAGGGTTCTTCAATTACAACTGGTTTTAAAGGTAATGCGGGCAATTTTACACGCCCAACAAAGTGTTGGCACGCTTGGCACTTAGACACCCACTCTGCAGTATCTTGAAAAAGTGTGGGCCAGTAATACCTTGCTCGGAGGATCTTGTGAGCAGTGACTCGGGCTGAGAAATGACCACCACAAGCCATGTTATGAAATTGTTTTAAGAGTTGATCCTGCTGAGCTTTATCTACGCATCGGAGAAACACACCATCAATTCCTCTTTTGTATAAACCATTGTCCCAAAGAACAAAGTCTTTGGACTTTAGTTTAATAGTACGTTTCTCTTTTTGAGAAAGTTGATCTGGGCATTCTCCATAAGTCAGAAAATAGGCAATGTTACTGTACCACTCTTCCACCAGATCTATAAAAAGGACCACACGCAGATCTTGATCTCCCTCTGGTGTTGTTGCTTTCATCTCAGCCATCAATTCGCAAACCTCTTCCTCGAACCAGCTTTGTGGGTTTGATATCCAGGTCATATTCTTGCACTTTCGTCACCCATGTGCCTCTTAACAACCCTAACTCTTGTTGGGTGAGAATAGATTTCACTGCAGTATCTGGAACTAGGACCACAGTATATGAGGAAAGAATATAGTACCTGAATGCTTTACATGATTTTACCACTGAATATGCATGTTTTTCCATTGGAGTGTATTTCAACTCATAAGATTTTAAAGGCATGCTCATGAAAGCAATCGAAGATTCTACATCCTCTTTATTCTTCTGCATCAAGATTGTTGACATTGTGTGTTGGAGGAATAACAGTAAAGAATAAATTCTTTACTAAAGTCAGGTGAAACCAAGACTGGGGCTTTTGACAAGGGCCTCTTTAATTTTCTCAAACGATTCCTTCCCTTTGATGCTCCATTTGATATCTTGTGTCTTCTTCATCATATTTGAGATATGACGAGTTAGCTCAGCAAAGTCAGGGATGAATCTCCTGAGAAAATTAACTTTACCAAAGAAAGAGTGAACCCCTTTTTTGGATGTTGGCAATGGCAAAGTCTGAATAGATTTGACATGTTCAGGATCTATCTTGGTTCCTTCCTTTGAGACAATATGCCCTAGTAGCTTTCCTTCTGTTACAACAAAAATAGATTTCTTAGGGTTCAAAGAAATACCATGTTTGCGGCATTAGATGAAGACCTCTTCTAGATCTGATATGTGCTTGCTTCTTTCCTTGGAAAAGAAATCAGATCATTGAGGTATACTACTATGCTTTTGTCCTTTGAGATGAGCAAATGCCAAAATCCATAGCTCTTTGAAACGTAGCTCCAACATTGATCAAACCAAAAGGCATTTTCTAATAAGCAAAAGTTCCCCAAGGTGTAATGAAATGCCATGCTTTGATATTGATCTTCCTCAGCCACTTTGACCTGATTCACCATAACCTGAGAAACCATCAAGCATGGATAATATTTCAGATCCGGTTTGACCTCAGGCAGTGTGATCCATGATGGGGTTGAAATGGGGTAGTTATCTTTCAATATTGATTAAATGGTTGAAATCAAAGCATACAACCTAATTTTGTAAGTAAACTATTTCTTTCTCACAAGAATAAAATTCGGACACCATTCAGAGTGATTATGGCTTTCTCTGGAAAGAAGAAATTTCTTTGGACATCTTTCCAACTTCTGGTTTAGTGTTCAAAGGAATCTGCTAGACCATAGATAGGAAAAATATTTACAAACTATTTTGAAAGGGTCGTATTGGGCAATAAAATGTACAACTTGAAGTCATGCAGGACACGGGTCTTATAGATCACTGTCAATCACCCCAGATTTGAAGATCCTAAAGAAGTTTGTCAGTCAAGATAAAGGGAAAAATATATGTAATCAATCCGCCATTGTTGTCTAACATACAAATTGCATCAAAATGTTATAATAGCCAGTCATGCACCCAATCGATCCAAGGGCATACCCAGATGCCCAATTTGCTGATACCGATCGTGTCGTTTTCATCTGCCGTGAAGTCATTTGTAGGTTTAAGGGTTTTTCACAAATTGAGGCTCACCAATGTTATTTGCGCTCCATTTAACTCTAATGATCGAAAAGGGCTATTCAATATGGTACCAGAAGGCGGATTAAGCTCAAAAACGAAGCCACCATTTCTTTACTTTTGGCAATTAAAGAAGCCATTCCATTTCTTAGTCACAAATGGTTTTTTCACGAATTTTCTGTAAACGAATTTCTCTAGAACATCAGGGTTTCTTTGCCCATAAGTTTCAGATTGTTTCAAACAAGCTTGTCACATCAAACCATGTTTGGCAAAGTCAATATTTGAAGACATTCAAACAGGCCTAATTACTGGGAAACTGTTGCATCCAGTATTAATTATGTTTTTTATCTAAAAAATATTTTAAGAATGAAGTTTTTTTGGAAAAAAGAGGATTTCAATTTGCACACCTGGAAAGTTAAAATCAATTCGGGCAAAAGCAAAAAGCATTGTGGGGTATGCTTCAATCAAAAAGAAACACCACCTGCACTGGGATGTTGCTAGGCAATTGCGGAGAATGGGAAAGCCCCAATTATCACTTTGACTTCAAATGCTATATTTTCAATTGCTTGCTCAAAATTCTGAATTTGAACTCCATCATATAAGCCTATGTCTTCAAATAAATATGAGGCTATGCATAAAGAAATTTGGGTTCATCACTAGGTTGCATCAGGGCTGGCGCAAAAAGCAGTTTGTTTCTTTTTCTTTAAATCCTTCAACTGTTTTGATTGCAACAAGGATATTAATTTGTGGAGATAAAGCACTTTGAGATTTCTTCGGAAGATATTTATGCTAACAAGGTTAAACTTCTTTCACCTGTATGACAAAGACTTAATGAAAGCCATTTTATTACAGTACAAACATGAATTCATATAGTAATGATTTTTACTCTGACTTCTGTCACCTTCAAAAAGTCTAGAAGATACTGATTTCAGCTAAAATTGGAGGCTAAAGAAAAGAGCTTGCAACTATAAGCAAGGAAATTCTTCAATGAAAGTGCACTTACTCTAGCATAACATACAAGAAATAATCACAGAAAAGCAGTATATATTGCTCTGGCTCAAATCTGAACTGATAACATCAAAAGGATCCATAGAACACCATACTAAAACTGCATAGATAAATTAAATAAAACAAACCCCGCAAACCGGGTGAATACAGAAAAGGCGCCTAGGGTTTAACAGGCAGATTTCTTCATAAACAATTCAGCCGTGTATTTAATAATGATTTCTGATGCTAAATATTACGGCAATACAATTATAAATCTGCAGATAGATTAATAATAAAGATTGTCCAAAACCCACTGTAAATGATTCAAACCAAATCGATTTGATATATAACTGATGCTGGAAATTACAATAATTATCTATCATGAAAAATACCTCAGATACTGCATAAAACAACTGTAGAATAAGTCGCCCCACTCTAGAAGAAGTCTGTATGCCCACTGCTGCAATTTATTTCTCTTTCAAACTGCTGGAATGATAAAAACCTGTGAATACAATGAAGATCCCTGAATGGAAACTTCTCTCACTGCTCCTGGGGTTTCCGTCCGCAAGAGGAATAATCCAGAGGGTTTCCGTCCTTGGATTTTGTCTGCAAAAGCTCAGAGCTAACTGCCGGGAGAAAATAATAATAATCTGAATGCCCTTTTTCCCCAAGTCGCATTTTTCCCTTATAGCCAAAAAACCCTCAAAAGATGCAAGTCGCACTGTTTTCCAAATCAGCATAATTAATTTTTAATTAATTATTTCCCTTTCCAAGCAAGTCGCATTTTTGGCTTATTTGACCCTTCCCCAAGGCAAGTCGCATTTTTTGCCTAGGAAGGCACATTAAATAATTTATTAATTTATTTAAATGCACTTTCCTAAGTCAAAGTCACTTAAACAGTCAATTAATTATTATATGTGCTTTAATGATATTTTACTTTATTTTGAGCACAATATAATAAAATTAATAAACCGAAATCACCCTTGAAAACACCCTTTGGCCGTCGGGTAGACAAAACGGGCCAAAAGTCTTCGACCGAACTATTCGAGAAAGAGGGACATTACAGTCCTCCCTTCCCGAGATTGCTTGTCCCCAAGCAACTGTAGAGCTGGATGCTGTAATATAGACTCGCCCTCCCATGTAGCATCCTCCACTGGTAACTCTTTCCACCTCACCAGGAACTCCCGAATAACTCTATTCCTCAGTCTCCTCTCTCGGCTATCCAAGATCTCCTCTGGCACTAAGTCCAATCTCCCTTCCTCATCCAGGGGTGGTAACTCTGTAGAAGAAATAATGTGCTGCCCCAAGGCCTTTTTCAAGCAAGATACATGAAAGACATTGTGTATCTTACTCTCAGAAGGCAACTCTAGCTCATATGCCACTTCACCAACTCTCCTCAACACCCTGTATGGACCATAGAATCGCGGCTTGAGCTTTTCAGCCCCACTCTTCTTGAGAGTACTCTGTCTGTAAGGCTGAAGACGTAGAAAAACCATGTCTCCTACCTCAAATGATCTCTCCACTCTGTGCCTATCTGCATACATCTTCTGCTGATTCTGGGCCCGCTGAATATTTTCCTTAAGTACCTTAAGGATGTCCTGACTATCCTGTAAACTCTCCTGAGCCTTGGGAGCTCTACTGTCCCCAAACGCCAAATCAACAAAAGATCTCGCATCATATCCATACAGTGCTCGGAATGGAGTCATACCAATAGACATATGGTAAGTGGTGTTATAGCAATACTCACATAAATATAGCAACTTTACCCATGCCTTCTGCTGTCCTGCAACATAGTTACGAAGATAACCCTCTATCCACTTGTTCACAATCTCTGTCTGCCCATCCGTCTGAGGGTGATAACTAGTGCTAGGAGTCAACTCAGTGTGAACCAAACGGAAAAGCTCCTGCCAAAATATGCTCATAAACCTGCTATCCCGATCACTAACTATGTTCTTCGGAAGTCCATGCAACCTGAATATCTGACGGAAGAACAAATCAGCCACATGAGGTGCCTTAAAGCTGGTAGGGACAGCGAAAAAGTGTGCATATTTTGTCAACCGATCAACTACTGCATAAATGCGATCATTCCCTTGCACCACGGGAAGACCTGTAATGAAATCCATCGAAATACTTTCCCACTTCTGCTCCGGAATTGGCAATGGCTGTAGCAAACCTGCTGGGAAAGTATGCTCTGACTTGTTCTGCTGACAAGTCATACACTCGCGGACATGGCGCAAGACATCATCCTTGAGACCCTTCCAGGAGAATCTCTCTCTAATTTGCCTGTATGTTTTAAAATACCCTGGATGTCCTGCAAGTGGTGCATCATGGAAAGCATGCATAATCTTCTCCTTAAGCTCAGATTCAGGAACTAGGTAAATTCTGCCCTTATACAAAATCAAATCAGCTATTACCTTATACCGGCCATCCTGAATTTTTCCATCCATAATGTCACATGCCCAAGTGTTTTTGGAATACTCAACTAACAGTTGAGATTTCCAATCTGCTGAAATCTCGCTCAAAGAACATAGGGCAGCGAGATGGGGTTTCCTGGAAAGTGCATCAGCCACTACATTCTTCGTCCCCTTGACATACTCAATGTCAAAATCATATGCCTGGATTCTGCTGACCCATTTTTGTTGCCTCTCATTGAGTTCCTTTTGTTCCAGGAAATATTTCAAGCTGTTGTGGTCGGTTCTCACCACAAATTTTCCACCCACCAAATACTGTCTGAACTTTGCCAAAGCATGCATAATGGCAAGCATCTCCTTATCATAGGTGGAATACAATCTCTCATTATCTCTCAACTTCCGGCTCTCGAAGGCAATAGGATGGCGATCCTGCATAAGAACTGCACCAATCCCCAATCCCGAAGCATCACACTCTAAAATGAAGGGCCGTGAGAAATCTGGAAGAGCCAAAACTGGACAGGTGCTCATAATTACCTTGAGCCTCTCAAATACTACCTGTGCCTCATCTGACCAACTGAATGCACCCTTCCGTGTAAGATCTGTCAATGGAGCTACCAGCTGAGAATAACCCTTCACAAACCTCCTGTAGTAACCACATAACCCCAAGAATCCTCGCAAGTCAGAGATATTCCTGGGTGGTGGCCAATCCTGCATTGCCTGTATCTTCTCCTGATGGACCTTGACCCCATTGGCCCCAATGACATGCCCAAGATACAATATCTCCGTAAGTCCAAATTCACACTTGGACATCTTAGCAAATAAAGACTGAGTCTCCATTATGCTAAGTACCTCATCAAGATGCCTCAAATGATCATCCCATGTCCTGCTATATATCAGAATATCATCAAAAAATACCAACACAAACTGCCTCAACTGCCTGTTGAAGAGATGGTTCATACATGACTGAAATGTAGCAGGGGCATTAGTGAGTCCAAATGGCATCACCAAGAACTCATAGTGCCCGTAGTGACACCTGAAGGTTGTCTTGTGAATATCCTCATCCCGAACTCGAATCTGGTGGTAGCCCGATCGAAGATCAATCTTCGAAAAGTAAATAGATCCATGCAACTCATCTAACAGCTCATCAATGCGAGGAATGGGATACCTGTTCTTGATGGTTTTCTTGTTCAGTGCACGATAGTCAATGCACATCCTCATGGTCCCATCCTTCTTCTTCACCAAAACAACTGAAGAAGCAAAGGGACTAGAACTAGGACGGATGTGTCCCATCTCCAAGAGCTCTCTAATGGCCTTCTCTATCTCATCCTTATATGTCTTAGGATGGCGATAAGGCGTAGTCATCACGGGTTTAGCACCCTCCTCAAGCTCTATAACATGCTCAAACCCTCTATCTGGTGGTCTACCTGGAGGAATGTCACCAAACACTGGGCCGTGCTTATCCAGTATGGACTGGATGTCAATATGAAAAGGCTGCTCACTGTCTGAAGAAGATTTGGATGAAATGAAACACTGGGCTGCCCATGCAACCTCTCCATGTCTGACTATAGACTCCATCCTGCGTGCTGAAACAACTCTAGGCCCACCGTCAGAAAGAGCCCGAAGCACAATCTTCTTCTTATCCACCATAAACTCCAACTCCATCCTCCGGAAATCCTGCACATATCTGCCAAGGGACTGTAACCACTGAATACCCAATACTGTATCAATCTCACCAAGTCCAATAACATAGAAGTCATCGGTCAATGTGTAGTCCCCCATCTGAATACTAAGCCGTGGAATCCTCTTAGTGCAACTAATAGCAAATCCATCTGCTACCCGTACACTAAACCCCTCAAATTCCTCAACCTGTAATCCTCGCTTCGCAGCCAACCCCTCATCAATGAAGTTGTGCGTAGCTCCACTGTCAACCAAACAAACAATCCGTTGTCCCTTAAGCACTCCCTTCAGCCGAAAGGGATGGTACCTAGGAACTCCTGAGAGTGTAGCAATAGTGACATCGGATGAATCCAATGCCTCACTCTCGCCAAGCTCTATTTGGGGCTGCTCCCCCTGTGCATCATGGTCACCGCCCTCATCCTCTGCATCTGTATCTGGCGAGTGATCATCCTCCCCGTCTGAAATCACCTCAATGAGATGCACCTTGCCTTTACCAAGGCAACGATGTCCAGGCTCCCAATGATCTTTGCAATGAAAGCAAAGCTTCTTCCTCCTTAACTCATTACGAGTCTCCTGATCCACCTTAGGAGGTGGTGCACTCTTCTGCGGAACGGTAGAGCGCTGAAATGGCCTGGAGCTCGTGGGAAACTTCTTATTGGGCTGATAAGAAGTGGGCTGATAGGAAGTGGGGGATGTGTCCAAGTTCAATGCCGTCTGGATGGCATCATGCAATGTCCTAGGCTTAAGAGCCTTGACCAATCCTCTCATCCTGTCATGAAGGCCCTCTATAAATAACATCACCACCCTCTTCTCAGGCATCTCTGGAACCATAACTGCTATACGCTGAAATTCGTTGATGTATGAATCAACGTGTCCACTCTGTCGGAGCTGTGCCAAGTCCCTGTAATAAAGCTCCACATCCTTGCGATCAAATCTCGCAATCAACCTCTCGCTGAAATCCCTGTATGACCGTAGAAGCTCATGACCCTGTGTAACTAACCCATGGTGCCACCAATCATAAGCCACCCCCTCAAGGTGTAATGTAGCGAACTGTATGGCCTCCTGCTCCCTCATGGGTTTGAGGGTAAGATAGGTGTCGAGCTTGTGAATCCAAGCCCTGGCACTGATCTTTCCACTACCATCAAAAGTGGAGAGGGTTACCTTATTGGTAACCTGCTGCAAATCCCTGTTCTGCTGCGCTCTAGGCCTCCTGTCCTGTCCAGCCCTCATGCTATCTCTCCTCTGAGCACAATACTGTGGGAGGGGAAATACATCCCTCACATGCTGCGGCAAACTCCTCCACTCATCACTGACTGCCATAATAGTATCCGGAAAAGCTACTTCTTCCGGTCGTCCCTCAATCTCTGGTGGGTCATCTCTAGGCAGGAAGTTAGGCTGCATAGGCCTATCTGCAGTCCGCGTAGGTCTCCTCTCATCTGTATGAGTGTGTCTCCGCTCATCTGTATGAGTTTGCCTCCGCTCACGGCGTGGCGATCCCCTAACACTCCCAAGCTCTGAAGGTGATCTGCTATGATCCCTGTAACCACTGGCAACTGATACGGATCTATCCCTCCTGTCGTGCCTGTCCCGCGGCCTATCTAGTGCCAACCTGTCCAAGGTAGTGCCCATGCGCTCCATGGTCTGTAACAACTGCCTCTGAGTGGCTGCCATATCCCGAATGAAATCCCTATCTGGATCTGCATGTTCCTCTCGAGGAGGACTCTCAGGTCTCTCACCCAAATATTCCATTCTGTCACCTCCTGCAATACCAGCTTCGAGTCGTGCTCGTCTGCGGGTGTAGTATCTGTGTGGACCGTCCTCTCTGTGCTGCATTCAAAGCTGATTTCTGTTTTAATACACTCTCTGCTTCCTTCCCACACAGGCTGGGAGGATACACTGCTCTGATACCACTGAAAGATCCCAAACCCCTTTTTGCCTGAATACTTTTTTTTTTAATATATATTGCTCTGGCTCAAATCTGAACTGATAACATCAAAAGGATCCATAGAACACCATACTAAAACTGCATAGATAAATTAAATAAAACAAACCCCGCAAACCGGGTGAATACAGAAAAGGCGCCTAGGGTTTAACAGGCAGATTTCTTCATAAACAATTCAGCCGTGTATTTAATAATGATTTCTGATGCTAAATATTACGGCAATACAATTATAAATCTGCAGATAGATTAATAATAAAGATTGTCCAAAAACCCACTGTAAATGATTCAAACCAAATCGATTTGATATATATCTGATGCTGGAAATTACAATAATTATCTATCATGAAAAATACCTCAGATACTGCATAAAACAACTGTAGAAGAAGTCGCCCCACTCTAGAAGAAGTCTGTATGCCCACTGCTGCAATTTATTTCTCTTTCTAACTGCTGGAATGATAAAAACCTGTGAATACCATGAAGATCCCTGAATGGAAACTTCTCTCACTGCTCCTGGGGTTTCCGTCCGCAAGAGGAATAATCCAGAGGGTTTCCGTCCTTGGATTTTGTCTGCAAAAGCTCAGAGCTAACTGCCGGGAGAAAATAATAATAATCTGAATGCCCTTTCCCCAAGTCGCATTTTTCCCTTATAGCCAAAAAACCCTCCAAAGGAACAAGTCGCACTTTTTTCCAAATCATCATAATTAATTTTTAATTAATTATTCCAAGCAAGTCGCATTTTTGGCTTATTTGACCCTTCCCCAACCAAGTCGCATTTTTTGCCTAGGAAGGCACATTAAATAATTTATTAATTTATTTAAATGCACTTTCCTAAGTCAAAGTCACTTAAACAGTCTATTAATTAATTATATGCGCTTTAATGATATTTTACTTTATTTTGAACACAATATAATAAAATTAATAAACCGAAGTCACCCTTGAAAACACCCTTTGGCCGTCGGGTAGACAAAACGGGCCAAAGGTCTTCGACCGAACTATTCGAGAAAGAGGGACAACTTCAAACGAGGCTTTAAATAATTAAATAAAATTTTCCCACAGACAAAACTTGACGAAGGGATAAAACAATTTTTCGGCATCTGGGTATTTGTCGAAATTAGCTCTTATGATTCACTGGGAATATCTTGACGCAATTCAAGCATCTTCTAGCAATAAAAACACAAAATGACCTGTTATTTAAAAGTGTGAAATTTTTTACATGGGGTAGTCTCAGATTTCAAGGTGAAATCTGGGGACACCAAATTTATTTATATAATTTATTCTAACCCTAGCGACTTGAAGGAAGATTTTTGGGGCATTTTTGAGGGGGTTTCAATACTCAGACAATTCAGATTCTTAATGCAGTGGAAAACCCTAAATTTCTAGTTTATTTTGCATTTTATTTCATGTAAAAACGTTGAGCATTGAATGAGTTATGAATTTTAGAAGATTTCAGTTATCTGCAAACTATCTTGTTATTAATTAATATTTATTTCAGATATGCAGTTTGGAATCAGTTTAATATTGGATTTGGCTGTAGAAATTAGGAGGAATAAGGAGAAATTAATTTTATAATTTTTGGAGTTGATTTGTTGCCCTAAATGTGATGGGCGACCTACTTTTTAGGGCAAAATTAGGGTTTCGTGTTGGTTGTGCGAAATCTAGTTACGTTGAAGGCGTTCCCCCTATGGGAAAGGCCCTTCCAGTCATTTCGGTGACTATGTTAAATTTGTAGTCCGTTTGGACGTTTCCCCAATGCAATTAATTTTGAAGGCCTAAATGATGGTTTCGACGGCCGTCTTGACGTTTTCGGTATTCCTTTCTATTTTGAGCAATTTCGTTTTTGCATTCCCGACTATTTTCAGTAGAGGCTTTGGACTTTAACATCATCAATGAACTTTAAGGCTTGATAGGTCAAATACAACTGGAGTAATCTTGTCCCAATATGATCTGCATGTCTCTTTAATCATGTTTGAGGAGATCACTTCGCTACTTTGTCCCTAAGCTCTTTAGTTGTTTTTGCTAAGGTCATCACACATAGCTCTTTCTGCATTTAAAAATTCCCAGCCACCATCTTCAATAAATTTATCTAGATCATCTGTAATAGTCTTCAAAATTGGCCACCAGTTTAAGTTCATTCTGCTTTCATAATACTTAATATCCATGGAATTTAGTCATTCCTTGATACCATCAAGGGAGGCTTGAGGAATGGCATCGATACGGAGCCCAAGCCCTACTCTCTCAAGGTTAACAATCTCAATCTCACTAATAGTTATTACTAAGAAAGGTCTTTCTACCAACTCTACCAAACAGTTTACCGTGGGAACAATAAAAGCAGAGGCTTTGAAAGAAACTCCATGAAAACCAAGTTCTCTAAATGGTATATCAAACTCCAATTCAAAATCTTTTAAATGAGGTTGCTCCCATAGTTCTGTTACTCGCTTGACAAAACCTTGAAACTCTGCATTGATTTTATTTTTCCTGTCCCTTTCTTGCTGCTATTCCTTTCATCAGGATCATACATTGACCTTCTTGCCCCTCCTAAAGTTTGAACCACATCCATCACCTCCACATAAAACTGGACATCCTTTGTCTTCTTTGTTCCTACTATAATATGATTGTGCAAATGAAAATGTAGCAAAGTAATCATCTCTTTCTCTGCTGGCTGAAGGAATGCATGCTTAATGTTTTGATACATGATATCAACTCTCTCTTCTGCTCTCATGGTTGAATACTGAAAACCATTATGGTGGGCCTCCAGAGTTCCAGTCATCTTTCTTCCTCTTCCACCAAATGGTGGCCTGATCCATAAGTTTGCCAACCTAATTGGCTTTGTTTTTGAAAGCTGAAGCTTCTCCTTTTTTTTAACTGTCTTATGCTATGCCCTGTTTTTTTTATGATTATATGGTAGTTTCAGTGTAAAAGAGAGGATCTGTGTACATGTCAGACACAATGCCAGATCTGCCTTTTCAAACTCTTTCAGAAATCATTTGCTGGCTCGATGGTCAGACTACCCTCTCCATCTATCGTTGTGGGTAAGTTCACAATCCACAAACAGTTTTCGGTTTTTGATGCACATGTATATGTTAACAGGTCTACCACCCCTAAGAGTGCCTAAAATCACCTGCTCTGTTAAAAAGGTAGTTAAGGAGGAGAAGACAAATGCTGTAAGCAATGAGTGCTTGGTCTAAGTACTGTCCATAGAACAACATATGGCTACTATGTCAAGAAAATGTATGCTATTTATTTTTAACATCACTTATTAGGATTGGGACAACATTTTTTTCTTGCACTTTTTCTTTAAAATATATTGATTAGACTTAAGGAATCATTGAAAATAAGATGCGGATCGGCATCCCATTTCTGCTACCCAAATTTGTTTTGTCCTGCACCACAGCTAAGACTATCACAATCACATATCCAGCTCTCTAAAGAGAATACTTGTATGCTCAAGCCTCTAAAAATTTAAGAAGCAATAGTTGTAAGCATAATGAGGGCTTTAACCTAGGACAATACTATCAAGCAAGGTGCAGGCATAGGAAAACAATCCACTCATGTTGACTGAGACATTGGGGATCAACCTTAGTACTTGCATCCTGTAGTACCTTCAAGGCTCTCCTAGCAGGAGCTGAGTTTTTGGCTTCTTTTGTCTCTGTTTTATGATGTTAATATTGTTACAGCTACACTGCTCTTTTAATATATCCAGCTTAGTTACTTTAATTTTATTGTAAATCAAGGTCTAGAGACTTGAATCTGTGTGAAATTGCATATTATGTCCTTGTATAAGCATTATTACAATTATCAATTGTATATTATAGTTGAGGTTTGCCTTAGAAGGGATTTGACCACTTGAAATCCACTTTAACCCCCATGTTTTGGTCTACCATTTGGACAGTCCAATTATATTACCCCCGGATTCTCTTGAACGGGTGAAGTTTATGACCCATGAGTTTGCATTAGAATTGAAAAAGTTAACTGTTGTTGTCCATATCATATTAGTCATTTTCTTTCACCTCCAAATCAATTTCGTTTTCGTAGGCCCCCTTTTTAGGTCTGAAAATTCTTAATGTCAAAGGGATCAATTGGTTGTTCTATGGCCTGTGATTTATCAGGGAAATTTCTTCTCTAAGATGTTTATATCTTTACTATTGTCATTTAATGTCAAAGTGATCAATTGGTTGTTTTATGGCCTGTGATTTATTAGGGAAATTTCTTCTCTAAGATGTTTATATCTTTACTATCGTCATGTTATCCCTTTGTAAGTTCTGTATATACCTTCCTAGGAACCCTGTTAATATTGCAGTATGATGCTGGAACTCTGAATGGTGCATATTATGCCTTCCGAGAGCTATTATTTTTACAAATTGACATCATGTCAACAAAAAAAGCATCACAAACAAATTGCAACCATAGGAAAAACCATTGGACCAAATCTAATCAATTGTCAATTTAATACCCAGCATAATGAACACTTAAAAATAAATCAGGAGATTGGTTTTGAAAGTGGATCCCCCTTGATAAGAAATGCTGGACAGTTCATGAAGAAGTGGATAGTAGCTTTCAGTCTGCTGGAAGACACAATTTACTGCAATGGTTTGGGCATGACTTCTTGGCTTATTTCTAGCATTAGATATTACCTTCTACATGTTAAATTTTATTTTATGGGAATTTCAGAAACCTTTGACACAGACTCGTTTATATCCCACATCAACAATATTATAAGCACTTAGCCCATTTTGCTCGATGAGGAATCAAATTACACGAGTTCTATAAAATGGTAGATCAGGGACTCCAGAGGCCCAGCCAACAGCCGACGACCTAAGAGAAATTAACAAGTTGCATCTGCACATGTACCTTGAATTAGATTTACAGAATGGAAGAGAAGGGTCATGAGATGGCAACAGCCAATGACAAAAGGCAATATGTAATACCTTACTCTGTCGGCCAATCATCTGGTCGAGCAAGAATTCATATCACCAGCTGGTCCAAATTCAATTTACCTTCTAGTCCTGTATCTATACCAGTCCAAAATATGTTTTGTCCACCAGTTGACCTTCCATTCCATGCATTACTGACAAGGCCAATTCTTGTGCTAGAAGCCTAGAATCATAAGATTGTCATCAGCCTGTCCTAAATGTTGATTGTCCAAAAAGTTGATTGAAGCCTAGCAATCAGAAACATAGTAGCCTTAAGGGCTTTTTCCAAACCTCAATTATTTTATTGAGACAAAACCTATTGGACCAAATCTGCCATCGTCACATCAATACATTGGACCATGACTCCAACTCTGATTTTTTGTCAATCAAAAATAAAATTCCAGTCCATGCCCTTTAAAAACCACACAGAGCATGATTAGATTGGTGGTGGACACAATGAAAATAATGTATATGTATGTCCTGTATCAGCATGAGTTTTGAAGATTTCCTCCCGAATCACACTTTATTTTACCATGTATGATTTATGAGAAGTGATACTCTGTACAAAGCAAAGTCTACATTGAAACCATAGTAGCGGCACTGTGATGAAGTTTTTTTACCAAAAATGTATTTTCATCTTATTAATTGTGTTTTATGAGTTGCTCTGATATTGTAATATTTTCACTAATTTTGTTGCTTGTCATTTCATATAGACTTACAGTTCCCGTTATTCACTATGGAGGTTATACTTCATTTGAGCTTTGCTTTGAAACATATTTGTGTGTTTGAAGTAGATCAAAGATAGCTGAAGAGGATGTTTAGAGAAGGGTGCAGAAAAGGGATTAAAACTATCAACTACATAGTGCACTCTGGAACCTAGAACAAGAATTCATCCATAAAGCGGCTTTAACATTTTACGAAACAATAAATAGGTCTTTGGTCTTTTATGAGTTTCATAATTAACTGAATATTTTTTCCCTTTCAATTGTAGCTTTTAATTGGTTAGATGTGTTGCTCTAATAGTTAGTGTATTGTCAATGCAAGTTCTTTTGCATAATTTTATTAGTGAATTTGGTTGGATTACTTAATATGAACTTTGATAGTTTTATAATATTACTCCCACTCATATGTGAAACTTTTTGCAAATAGTGGTTTGGACGGATTCCTCTTTTTATTGTTTATGACAACTCTTTAACTTCTTTTGTTGTTTTTTTGCAAGATTTTTGTGATTCTCTTTCCCCTGTAGTTAAGAAGAGAGTGTTGTCTCTAAATGAACTTCAAGTGGGTTTCAATATTGATTGATGTATTTATTCATTTGTTTTGTTTATTGCATGTTATGGACTAAGAGATTATTGTAGAGTGCTTTCATGTTATTTGCTTTTGATTGTTTCATCTATATTAATAGTTGGCTCCAATCCATTTTCCGAAGTGACATGTGGGGCCATGTGCCTTCGTCAATGACAGGATTCGTTATGTGCTGAGGGGCTCGTTCCCCAATGAGGCCATTTCGAAGCGTCCCAAGTTGGACGTTACACTGATCAATGACAAGGCTTTTAAAGTTGTCCGTCATACTTAAGAATATCTTCTCGTTTCATCCTGAAATCTGTGACTACCCTATCCGAAAAAATTTCGTACTTTTAAAATAATGGGTCGTTTTGTGTTTTTATTGCCTGAAAGTTCTTGTATTGTGTCAAGATATTCCCAAAGAGCCATATTAGCCATTTTCGCCAAATACCCAGATGCCCAAAATTGTTATATTCTGTCGTCGGGATTTGTCTGCGGGAAATTTGTATTTAATTATTTTGAGCCCCGTTTGAGGCAATTTGCGCTCCGTTTTAACCCTGTTGTGATCGAACATATCATTATTCCTATATACCAGAAGGGTTTTAACTAGGAATAAGTTTTGGGCTTTATTTGTGACTTTTGGCAATTTTTCGTGTTTTTGTGTTTTCCCGTTTCGTTTTCTGTGAAATTTCTCTAGATCAATTCCTTTGCCGGGTTAGCCCGATTCTTGGCCTGGAGTAACTGGAGATCATATACGCACGTTATGCCAGAAGGAAGTCACCATCGGAGGTCTGGTTCACTGGGAAAAGACGAAGTCGTGCACTAAAAAGCCTCTTGCGGGGTTGGGCGCATTTTTGGAAAACAAAGGATTTAAGTGGATCATGGGAAAAATAGAAGCAGCAGGCAGGTGGGAATTTTATTACCTGCCTTGCAGGGTACTTTTTCCCATGATAGAAAAGTCACTTAAGTTGCAGTGGGAAAATTAGAGGCAGCAGGCAGGCGGGAATTTATTGCCTGCCTTGCAGGGTAAAAATTCCCATGGTGAAATAAAAGAAAAGTGACTTAAGTGAAATCATGGGATTTTATTGCCTGCCATGCAGGGTAAATAATCCCATTGTCAAAGTCAAATCACTTAAGTGGATCATGGGATTTCCGGGGCTGCCTTGCAGGGTAAAAAATTCCCATTGTCATGTGTTTTTAAAAATAGAATTCTATTATGCCAAAAAGTGCGACCCACCTTGGGTGAATAATAATGCATTAAATAAATATTTGTTAATATTTATTCACCCAATTTTGGCACCCAGGCTTGTGGAAAAGTCAACAAAGGGAAGTGGACAAAAGGAATTTAAAAATAGAATTCCAAAATTAAATAAATTTAATTTATTTAATGCAGCCCCATTTGGGAGAGAAATAATACTTTTTAAAGTATTAAATGATTAAATTAAATTCTATTTTCAGTGGCTATGGTCAAAGCACACTGTGAAGCTTAAGTGAAGTGAAGAGTGGATGATTAAATTAATTAAATTTAATTTATTGGATGGTTGTCCTTAAACATGCAATTTTAGCACACCAGTTAAAGAGAAAAGCATGATTTTTAATTAATTAATTGCCAGGAATAGGAAGGGCAATTATTAATTATAGAATTATGAGGGTTATATAAGCATGGGCTGCCATAAGGATGAATTAATTAATTCACAGGTAAAGAAGTGCAGCCCAGAGGAAAAGTGCGCCCCATTTGAAGAGGATTTTGCTCAAAGAAGGTGGATTCAATGCTAAAAGCTTCCAATTTTGGCGCATGCTTTGAAGAAGGTTGATTTTTGTCTGCATAATTGTTTGCATAGGTGATACAGGTGCTCAGGTGATGTTGGTAAAATTCATGCTTGCTTTACATGCAAATAAAACATCAAATTTTGGGGCAGCAGGCTTGAATTATGCAGATTTTTGTGATTAAAATTCACTGTGCATGCTCCGGTTGCCATCTTTGTCTGAATTAATTGCAGGAGTTAGATACAGGTGCTTTTATAAAGAAAAGGAACTTATATCAATGTCCAATACATTGAATATTTCCTCCGAATCTGAAGGATTATCCAGATCTGCACCAGTTTTGAAGAATTCCAGTCAAATAAGAAGAAAAAGAATTGTTCAGACAAAGATAGACAAAGCTATGGCGAAGAAAGATGAAAAAGAAAGCACAACGGAGTCATGCATCACTTCTAAATTTGCAGATATTGGAGACACGGATCTAGGCTCGGAACCTCTTGCTGAATTGATAGACAGATCCAGAGCAGGAAATACTTCACTCATGCGTGCAGGAAAAACTTCACTCATGCGTGCAGATTAAAAGCAGTGGAATTATTCGAGCTGCAGCTTTTCCATCCACAGCCCAGTTGCCAGAGTTTGTTATGCAGGTGCAGATCCATATCCAGATGCAGATGCAAATCCATATGCAGATCCAGATCCAGATCTCATAGTTGCAAAAGCTTCCGGCACAAAGGCTTCATCCTCTTGTTTCGAATGCAGCCCGTGAAGAAGTCAGTGCGTGGAAAATTCCTTCCAAGATCTTGTGCAAATGCTCCCATCTTCCAGTTGAAGCCTTCATTGAATTTTCATTCATCCGGAGTGCTTTCCAGAATTTTTAATTGCTCATATGCAATTAAAAATAAGGATGATGAGTTATCTACGGCAAACATTGCATTGATGCATGTACTGGAGAAGAACTGCAAAAGCTTTAAGGATAAAAGAGAAGACAAGGCGAAGGCAAAATCCATGTTTCAGTTTGTTTCCAGATCCCAGCTTGTTTCCAGATCTAGCTTGCTTCCAGATCCAGCTTGTTGTTTCCAGATCCAGCTTGTTGTTTCCAGATCCAGCTTCCAGACTCCCAGATCCAGTTTGGTGAGAATCAAAGGCAAAAGAATCAGCTGCATGCAGACATGAAAAAGGACAAGACTGCAGCTTTCCTCTTCCTTCTTCTTTCCTCCGACAAAGTAATTGAGCGATCAATTAAATTATACAACTTAAGTGATTGGTTTAAAAGCCATTACTTGAAGAAGTCAACTACTTGGAGATAGGTGGCAGACGTGCAAAATAGAAGGTTCTATTTTCAGTTGCAAATCATACATGTCATGCAAAGAGGAATTCCAGGAGGGAGATTGCCAGTTGTTTCTTTTCCGACTTCCACATGTGCCAGTTCAACTAAAAGCTTCCAACTTGTAATTGCCCCTCTACATTCTATAAGTAGAGGAAGAACCTTCGGGTTAATGATCAGAATTTGTAAGCAGCAACCTTGTGTTCCAGACTTTGTGCTGAAACCCTTGAGAGCCACTTGAAGCAAAGGAATATACAGGAGCAGATTTCCGGAGAACTTTGTGTCACGGTGTATTGTGTTTCTTGCTTTTTATCTTAGATCTTTTAATAAACTTTGTGTTATTTTAGATCTAGATCTAGAGCTACCTTTGCTTATAATTCTGTGTTTATATCTATTGGTTTCTTCTATGTGCATGCAATCAACTCTGCTATCTATTGATTGGGATGCACATCTTCCCCATTTCTTCTCTGTGTTTATATAATTTCCTTCTTCTATAAATATTTCCTTTCTTTAAACAGCTGCTTACTTGCTGCAGAACTGTTCAGTTATGGTTCATGAACTGAGTAGTTAAAGTAAAACCCCATTTAGATATTAGCATACTTTAATTGACAAATCTGACACGGGAGCCTCACCGGTAAATGAGGGAGATTTATCTCATGACTGCCTAGGTTTTGTGCTATGCAGAAAATCTAGCCAACAGTTTTTGGCGACTCCGCTGGGGAACAACTATCTTTGCAGATCAAAGCTTATCTTTTGAAGATCAGAGTGTTTTCCATACAAATCTCAACCTGGCTGAACGTCCATTCACCCGATCCGTGAAGGCGCAAGGAAGGAATGATCATTTCTTCAGACTGCAGGAGCAATTCAATTTCAATCATCCTCCTCAAGTTAGAAGCCGCAGATCTAGTCTTTCACCAGGAAGGAGAGTGCAAACTCATCCAGATTCAGATCATCTTCAGCATAATCCGATAGCTGGAATTATTCATCAAGTCTACACAAGGAGAAGACGTGCCCCATTCATCATGCAGAATCAGAATCAGAACCAGATAGTACCTGTCCCATGGGGAGCAGCTTTTGGGCCTTTGAATCTGACTCCTCCTATGCATGATCTACCTAAAGGGACGAGAAATAATTTTCCAAAATTATTTGGAGATGGCAAGCAAATCCAGATGACCACTTGGCTGCATTCTTCATATCCTGTGGAGTGCTTGCAGTCGAACATGAAGATGTATCTGTCAGACTCTTCATAGAGACTCTGCATGACTTGGCTGGAGAATGGTTCTATCGGCTAGCTCCTGGCACCATAACCAACTGGGCTACTATGCGGGATGCGTTCCTAAAAAGATTCAAACCAGCTGAAGATTCCAGTACATTGATTACTCAACTCACTCAGTTGAAGGAGCCACATGAGAACATGCAAGATTTTATTGCAAAATTCCAAAGATTACTGTACAAAATTCCAGCTTCTGCTTCTCTGAATGACGAGAATCAAAAGGTATTCTTCATCAATGCTTTACTTCCTGAAGTAAGCTATCAACTGCGAAGAGCACGTCCTGCTGATTTGTTAGCAGCTCAAAACATGGCGGTTGAAATTGAAGATGACCTCATCATGGCTGGAAAGATAAAGAGCAACACTTCTAGAGCTGAAAGTTCATCCTCTGCTACTACTTCCTGATTCACTACTGCAAAAGTTAGCAAATGAGATGATGCAGATGAAGAAACAAATGGCTCAAATGGCTCAAGGCAACAATACTGCCCCTGCTCGGAATTTCAACAACAACCGGAACCGCATTGCTGGTTCCCAAAGATTAGCAATTGAAGCTGCTCCCAGAAACAATGTGGAGATGAATGAAGAAGACCAGGAAGCTGACGCTGATCAGCTCGAGGATGATGATTTTATAGGACCTGCTGGCGACTCCAACATTAATTACCTGAACTACAAATTTGAACATGACGATGAGAAACTTCATGAAGATGATCATGGTCATACATATGCAGTACTTACAAGATCACAAACTCGCCAAGCTGAAGCATTAGCAGACGAGCAAAGAAGGGGCATCCCTTTACCTTCTTCCTTAGCTCCAGAATAAGCATGTGAGTTCTTCATCTCAACCACAGAAAGCGGCTCAGGTATCTGAATCTATTTCTTCTTTTGACATTATTGATCATGCCAAGAAAACTAAAGTTCAAATGTCAGAAGCTGAATACCTGAGAGCTTTTCCTGAGCAGTTAAATAGGCTAGTCAAATATGTACAATCACCAGGACAATCCAATACATCAAAAGGCCTTTTGCCTAAGCCTAAAGATACTCCACAAAACAACACTGCAGTTGTTAAACCCTCACCATCTTCTGAAAGAGTGGAACCTTTCTATGTCTCCTTATTGCTTAATGGTTTCAAGTTAAGCAATTGCATTCTAGATTCGGGTGCTTCTGACAATGTCATGCCAGCTAAAGTTGCAGATGCTCTTGGGCTTACCCTGACAAAGACCATAAAAAGGTGCTACTCCATGGAGAGACAAGTCCCTTTAATCGGACAAATCAAAGATGCACAAGCTGTTCTGGCAGCTTTTCCTGACAAAAGATTAAAGATGACAATTCTAGTTGCAGATATTCCTGTCTCCTACGGGATGTTGCTGAGCAGAAACTTCTGCAAAGAGCTGGGAGGAGAAGTAAAGATGGATTGGTCCTGTGCGCATATTCCTATCAAAGGGCTTAACCATAAGCTGGAGCCGGAAAAGAAGTCCAGGTACACGGTTACAAAATCTGAGGATCCTAGATCTCAAATTCTTTTTCAGGAATCTGACCGTGGGGTCTATTTCTTGGAAATGGATAAAGACATTCCAGAGCCAGAACTTTCGACCAGAGCCAGAGCCAGCAAAAGAAGAAGAAAAAGTTTGGACTCTGGAGTTTAAAGGCACATGTTGTTCTTTTGGATCAGGAGCTGGCGCTCTACTAATATCTCCAGATCATGAGATATTTCCATACTCCCACAAGCTGATGTTCGAGAACACCAATCATACGGCGGAGTATGAAGCATTGCTTCTAGGAATGGAGCAAGCTAAAAGAAAGGAGTAAAACTCCTCAAAGCCCAAGGAGATGCTGAACTTCTAGTAAAGTAGGTTCGAGGGCAAAGTCAAGTCAAAAGAGATAAGCTGGAGCATTACAGAGATAAAGTACTTTCTGCCACATTTGATTTTGCAGCCTTCTCTATTGACTTCATTCCAATAAATCAAAACTCCAAGGCAGATTCTTTGGCAGTCACAGCTGCACTATTGAATCCGGATAGACCACCGTCCATATTTAGACAAGGAAACTATAAAGTGGAGATGGTCTACCACCCCAGAGTCCCTGAACAAACATCTGCATGTCTGCATGTTGAAGGGGAGTAAATCACCACCACAAAAAACAGTCACATGAAAAGCTGATCCATGTTATGATGACAATAGTGGAGCAATCCAACCAAAAGGTAACAAAATCCCCAAGGGTTTAGTTTCCTTAGTGGAGACTTTCAACAAGCATGATCAGTACCTGAAGAAGAACAAAGAATATGGTGATAGTTCTTCCTCAAAAATGTAGCAAATAAATCTGGGAACGGAGCAAGTTGATGCAAACTTACCCACCACAGAGAGAAGAAAGGATGAGCCACCACCAGATGAAGTTGATAAGGACTTGCCCAGAGTACTTGACAAGAAGGTCAAAGAAAGGAAGTTCGAGATCGGAGACTGGGTACTCTGGTGGGACAAGAGATATGAACTGAAGGGCATGCTTTGAATTTGATTCACTCTGGAAAGGGCCCTTTGTGATCAAAAGTAGATGCAGAATGGATACCTTCTTCCTTGCCTACCGGGATGGAATTGAGTTACCATTGCCTTTCAATGGGCAGCATCTGAAGCTATTCAAGAACTGAAAAACAGGGTAAAACCTGTATGTATATAAATAAAACTTTGTTTGTTTTTCCTTGTTTTGATTTTTGTGTTTGTTGTTTTTTTTGATGACCCAAGTGCCCAAAAGACAAGATACGAAACCAGAGATGCTAGGATCTCATCTTTTCCCTTGTCATTCTGACAAAGAAAAAGATGTCCACAGACGGAGCCAATTGTGGATTTCAACCTGAAATCTGTGACTACCCTATCCGAAAAAATTTCGTACTTTTAAAATAATGGGTCGTTTTGTGTTTTTACTGCCTCAAATTTCTTGTATTGCAAGATATTCCCAAAGGAGAACATATTAGCCATTTTGCCAAATACCTTAAAGATGCCCAAAATTGTTATATTCTGTCGTCAAGATTTGTCTGTGGGAAATTTGTATTTAATTATTTTGAGCCCCGTATGAGGTATTTTGCTCCGTTTTAACCCTGTTGTGATCGAGCCATATCATTATTCCTATATACCAGAAGGGTATTTTAACTAAGGAATAAGTTTTGGGCTTTATTTGGACTTTTGGCAATTTTACGTGTTTTTGTGTTTTCCCAAATGAGGTTTTCTGTGAAATTTCTCTAGATCAATTCCTTTGCCGGTTTCACCCTATTCTTGGCCTGGATAAGTATTGGAGATCATTTATAACACATTGTGCCAGAAGGAAGTCACCATGGATAATGGTTCACTGGGAAAATCTGAAGTTCGTGCAATAAAAAGCCTCTGCCTGGGTTACATGCATTTTCTGGAAAACAAAGGGTTTTTAAGTTACATGGTGGGGAGTTTTAGAAGCCCATTACCCTTGGATAGAAAATTTTATTTCCTGCCTAGCAGGGTACTTTTTCCCATAGGAAATTTCACTTAAGTAACAATGGGAAAATTAGAGGTCAGCAGGCAGGCGGGAATTTATTGCCTGCCTTGCATTGGAAAAATTCATGTTTTGGAATAAAAGAAAAGCTACTTAAGTGAAATATGGAAAATTTTATTGCTAGATGCCTTGCAGGGTAAATAATCCCATTGATCAAAGTCAAATCACTTAAGTGGATCATGGGATTTTCAGAGGCTGCCTTGCAGGAAAAAATTCCCACTGTTACATGTGACATTTTACAAAATAGAAATGATCCAATGCTATTTGTCAAAAAGTGTGACCAGCTTGGAGTGAATAATATGGGAAAATAAATATTTGAGGAACAAACAATGGATAGTGTTATCCAAATTTCACCCCCCAGAGTTAATTTGATAACATGCATCAGAGTTTTTAGTTCCAAGCAAGTAGATTGATTCAGGAGAAAATCGTAAAATTGGCTAAGTCCTGCTCAAGGCCGCCTTTGGGACAGTTGGAACAATTATACGCGGAAGGCGCGGATCGGCCGAAAAGCCTCCAGGCGGCCCAAACAGAAAAGGGACATCTGGGACAAATGGTTCGGCGAAATGCCTGCTCTGGGAATCGGCCGAAAGAAAGAACTTTTGTCACAAGTTGGGACACCGGGGCAAGCGGGACAAGGAGAAGCGCCGAGGACGCGAACCGGCCATTTCGGGCGGCTCGGAAGAATTTGTCCCAGAAAGCACTGGGACATTTGGGACAAATGGACGCGAAGGACGCGAACCGGCCGGTTCGGCCGAAAAGGGGAAACTTCAGCACAAGGACAAGTGGGACAAAGGGACGCGTGGGACGCGGATAGCCGAAGGAGCCGAAAGCCAATCAGATCACGCCACGTGTCACCGGCAGAAAAGGGACGAGGAAGCCCATTTCGGGCGGATCGGAGGATTCTGTCCCGCGAAGCACTGGGACATCCGGGACAAAAGGACGCGGTGGACGCGAAAATCCGGCAGGCCCGTGGACCAATCACAAATCATGACACGTGTCACAAGGAAAAAGGTCCAAAAAGTCAAAGGGGCGAGTTTTCGAGCACTGATCCGAACCAATGAAACAGTGCCACGTGTCCAAGTGTAAGGGGCCCACAAGAAAAGCCCGCAAAAAGGTGGAGAGAGAATCACTCAGCGAATCAGAGCCTGCCACGTGTCATCCAGATGGCAGAGCGCGGGAAAAGAAATTTCAAAATCCGTTTTCGCCTGTTTTGTGCCCTAAATCTTCAGATCTTCATATCTTTCGATCCAGAGCTCGGATTTGCACGTTCTTTATATCAACGGAAAGCTGTTGAAATTCTCTACATGATTCTGGGATCAATCTTGCATTTTGGTGCAGTTTGGAGAGAAAATTAAGAAAACGTCTCTGACGCGTGGTGATAGACAAAAGTAATGCTTCAACAACCAACTTTAATGCAGCAGACAGCTCGCCGCTCCTGTTAGACAGCCCGCCGTTTTGCTAGGATCCGCCGCTTCTGTCATAATGAGATGATTTTAAATGCTACCAAGAAGTGGTTGGGGCAGATTCTGGATTTCCTCTCTCTTCCCTCTCTCATTTCTTGATATATATTGTAAAGAAGAGCTCCTTTAAGGGGTCGGACATTTTTGTTTTGCATCCTCCCTTCTTCCCTCGCTTGCAAGAGAAATTGTGGAGCTTTCAAACCTCCCATATGGGTTGTAATGCCAGTCTTTTTGCCTCTTGGCCACTGTAATGTACTGTATCGACTCTTGAGCAATAATATATGTGTTGTGATTGACTCTCGACCCTCTCATGTATTCATTGTTGTCATTTTGATCTCTTATTGCAGTTTGGTTACCTGTGCATGGTGTTTGTATTGCATCTATGTGGTCTGTGTTAAATTTGCAAAACGAGTGTCTAACATTCCTTGGTGCATCACCTTTGTAGTTTAGGTTTTATTCTATGCATTTTCTTACCCTGTCTCCTTGGCAAGTTAGATTAGGTTTTAGCAAACCCTCTGCATTTTGTGTGTGCATCTGAACAGAGGAATAGGAACCAGCCTTCTCTGGAGAATCCTTTCTCATCTTTACAAGTCCCACACTTGGAGAAAGGATTCCATGTTGTGCAATCACACTGGATGCCTGAACATCAACCTAGAAGCCTGATTTGCATCCAGGGGTGCTGTGAGTCTGCAACAACAGTTTTGGCACGCCCGGTGGGACCTAGAGGTCTCATTTTTATTGCAGCAAAGTTGATATGCATCTGCTGCAGTTTTCTTGCTTATAAGAGCTATTATTTGCATATCTGGCGACTCCAAGGGGAAGAATCAACTGGTTTCAGCAGTGCAGGCCTGAAAACTCATGAGAAGAATCACCACAAGGTCAAGAGTTGGAGAAGAAGAAGTGCTGTTTGAATACCTGCAGTTATCTCCAAGAAGAAGGCAAAGAGGAAGAAGGATTCAGAGGTCTCCATCTCCACCAAACAGAACTCTCTCAACTCCTCCACCTGATAGGCCTTTCATTCAGTATACAAGGGTTTTAAGACCGATTAGAATGGCTCAGAACAATCCCTACGTCAACTTCACAGGCAGCAGCCCACTTGCTCTCAATGCACAACATCCAGTTCCTATTGCAGCCTTGAAGAACATTCCCTACTTCACTGGAGAAAATCAGACTACTCCAGGTGATCATGTTAAAGATATTGCTAACCTTTGTGCAATCCATGAAATCAATGAAATGCAAGTGGCTGTCAAGTTACTGGCATCTTCCTTCAAGGGTAAAGCATTACAATGGTTTAGGAGCCTTGGAGCTGGTTCTATCACAAACTGGAATCAGCTGTGTATTGCACTTCACGAGCAATTTGGAGAGAAGGGAGACAACTTGTCTCTTTTGGAGCAGCTGACAACTATCAAGAGAGCCCCCAACGAGCAGCTGACTGACTTCAACTTCAGATTTCAAAGGTCTTGGGATAGGATTCCAGTGGCAGTCAGGCCAACAGCAGAAGGTGCTTTTCTATATTACCTTAAAGCTTTGAATTCTGATATTTCTATGTTAATTCAGTCCATGGGAGGCACAACAATCCCTATGGCTTATAGCATTGCCATTAGAGCCGAAAATTGTCTTATTCAAGCTGGTAAACTGGCTCCTAGGCCTCCCATGCCCTTGTATCCAAACTTAGAAAATCCAAGCACTAGTCAAGCACCCACTTTGGCTCCTGTTCCCACTCCTAGAAATCAGAGTTCAAGTGAAGCTTCCACTTCATCTCCAAGTGCTTCAAATGAACTCCAAGAGGTCATGAAACAGTTGCAAAATTTGGGAAATGAGCTGGTTACTCTCAAGAGGCAGCAAGCCCAAGGTTTCAGACCTTCTTATCAACCTCAAGCTCAACCTAATAGGCAGCCATACCAACCACAAAGACCACCTAATCCAGCTGCAAATATGAATCAAACAAGGTCTCCTGCCAATAGACCATTCTAGCCCTATAATCCAAATGCCATATCTGCCTCTAAGGCATTAGTGCCAACACAGAACAACATTGCTCAGGAATATGATTGGTGCTTTCCATGCAACGAGCCTCATAACCAATCCATGTGTTTCAATGGTGCTCTCAATCAAGCACTGATGGTGACAACTACTGGTGTGGAGGGCGAGGGCAGTCAAGGAAACAGTCAACAACAAGAAACATTCCAACAACAATCAGCCCCAAATGACACCACGTTGGTGAACTGGCAAGCAAAAGATTTCTGTGGCATGAATCAGGCAGTCTCTCAAGGTGTTGCAGCCAACACAAGGTCAAAAAGGAGAAATTTGGGTGAAGAACAGCCATTAGCCCCAGCCAATCCACAACCTTCCATGGCTCCACAAATGATTGGCAAGCAAAGTCCAGTTTCAAATGCACAAGGGCAGCCAAGAACAGCCCCTAGGCCAACTCAAATGCCAGCTGTTGCTGCCCACGTACAAGGAGTAAGTGTGCAAACCAAGGGACAACAAAAGGATACTTCATCCCCGTTCAGTATCATTGAACAGATGAAGAAGACTAACGTCAATATATCCATGTGGGAATCCCTATCCATCCCAGGCCAAAGAGATCTGCTGCAAGCTGCCATGAAGGATTGGACAACTTCGAATCAGCAGGTTCAGATGCAAGACAAAGTGCTTACAAATGCTGCCCAGCCTGAAGGAAGCCATGGAGGGCAACAAGGTAAAATGTTGAAGCCCCCTCCTTTCTATGTTTCATTAATCATTGGAAATAAACTAGTACACAATTGCATGATTGATTCCGGGGCAAGTAGCTCAGTGATGCCCAAACAAATAGCTGATCAGCTGGGTCTCCAATATGAAGTAATATCTAAAGGGGTAGTGCAATTGGATGGGACAGCAATAGCAACAGTTGGAGTGATTAAAAACTTGAGTCTTACCTTGCATGCATGTCCAAATGTTGTTGTCTTACAAGATATATCAATCATAGACCTTCCACCACTCTTTGCCCTTTGCTTGTCAAGGGACTTCACAGCCAAGATTGGGGGGTATTTGTCTGCTGATTGGTCTCACATGCTGTTTAGAACAAGGTATGGAACTAAGGCTACAATTAGGTCTGAACCTATTGCAAACTTCCATATTGAGCCTTACACTCCAAGTCAGATTAATGCCAATTGCTCAGCATTTGATCAAGAAGATCACCCTAGTACTGATGAGGCTGACACCAAGGTTGGAAGTATCCCAGACCTAACTCTTGATGAATGGGCAAACAAGATACATGCTTTTGATCCCTATCAAGAAGTAGAAGAATCTGAGCTGGGAGTCTATTGTATACACGAAGAAAATCAACCTGTTCCTAGCATCACCAAGCCAAGCCATAATGATGACAATGAGGTATGGCAGCTGTTTTTTGACGGATCAAGGAGTAGGCAAGGTGCAGGAGGTGGAGCCATGCTTGTTTCACCTCAAGGCATCAAATATTATTCAGCTTTTCGTTTCCAGTTTTCTTGTTCAAACAACACAGCTGAATATGAGGCCTTGATTCATGGACTTCATTGGGCTAGGAAGAAAAGGGATAAATAACTTGCAGGTGTTCGGGGATAGCGAGCTAATCGTCAACCAAGTTAGAGGACAACATGCTACAAAGAACGACTTGCTGAGGAGCTACAAGAATAGGGTATGGGACCTCATTGAGGATTTCGAAGCTTTCAACATTGTGTCCATACCCAGGAAGAAAAATGAAGCCGCGGATAGGCTTGCAGCAGTTGGAGCAACGTTTGATGTGGTTGACAACATCAAAAGGGAAAAAACACAGCCACATATCCATGTGATTGTGAGGCCAGCAGTTCCAGATAATAACACAAGCTGGCAGGTGTTTGAGAACGATCAACAGATCGTCAATTTTCTACAGGAAGAGGCTGAATTCTCAGCTAGGAATCAGGACAGATTAGAGCAGCAGTATGGGGATCAAGTAGTGCAGCTGCGGACAAACAAGCTTCCTAAGGGTTTAGTAACGTTGGAGTCTATCTTCAACCCTAACGACCAGTTCCGTAAGGAAAAGGCTAACATACAAGTCAAGAGAGAAGATTCAGAGCCAATTCTGGTTGGGGAAGGCAAAACACTTCAAATTGGTAAAGTGGCCACTGAGCAAGAGAAATCAGATTTCATACAGCTTTGCCAAGAATTTCCAGATGTCTTCGCTTGGAGCTATGAAGACTTGAGAGGATTCAATCCAAAGTTGGCACAACATACCATAGAATTGGATCCAGATGCTAAACCCATCAGGCAGAAGCAGAGACCTGTCAACCCTCACATTGAGCCTCTAATGAAGAAAGAGCTTAACAAGCTAATAGAGGCAAGCATTATATTCCCGATCAAGCACTCAAGCTGGGTTGCAAACTTGGTTCCGGTCAGGAAGAAGAGCGGAGAAATCAGGTTGTGTGTAGATTTCCGAGACCTCAATAGGGCATCTCTCAAAGACCATTACCCACTTCCTTCAATGGAACAAATATTGCAAGTAGTATCTGGTTCAGAGAGATTCTCTCTCCTAGATGGCTACTCAGGGTATAATCAGGTGATGGTGAAAGAAGATGACCAATTCAAGACGGCTTTCACCACCAAATGGGGGACCTATGCCTACAAGAAGATGCCATTTGGACTATCAAATGCTGGAGCCACCTTCCAAAGGGCAATGGATATGGCATTTAAGGGGTTGATCAACAAAATAGTTCTGATATATCTTGATGACATCACTGTATTCTCAAAAAATGCAGCGGATCACCTCTGTCATTTGAGGCAAGTATTTCAGAGATGTAGAAGATTTGGGGTATCATTGAATCCCAAAAAGTGCATATTCTTGGCTCACGAGGGAAAACTTCTAGGCCATATTGTTTCAAAGGAAGGGTTGATGATTGACCCAGAACGGGTTGAAGCAATTCAAGCATTGCCATTGCCAAGTCACAAGAAGGCTCTTCAAAGCTTCTTGGGAAGGATCAATTTTGTCCGCAGGTTTGTTCCAAACTTTGCAGCTCTCGTAAAGCCAATAACGCTGATGTTAAAGAAGAGCATGGCATTTAAGTGGACATCTGAAGGCAAGGCAAGTTTTGAGGCAATAAAAGAGGCTATATCTCAAGCCCCAACTCTCATCAATCCAGACTTCTCCAAGGACTTTGTGCTATATGCCTTCGGTGGTGGAGACACAATTTCTGCAATCCTGGCACAACAAAACAAAGAAGGATTAGAACAACCAGTTGCTTTCTTCAGTCAAGGCTTGGAGGAATACGAAACTAGATACTCTTTCATTGAAAAGCATGTACTTGCAGTGATCAGGAGTTTAAAGAAATTCAAGCACCTAGTCTCAAACAACAAGATCCAATTATTGGTCTCTCATGCGGGAGTCAAGGACTTCCTTCTAAACAAGGATCTGAATGAGAAGCGTGCAGGGTGGATAACTCGTGTCATGGAATATGACATCGAGATCAAGGTCACCAAACTAGTACGTGGAAAGGGACTATGTGAACAGCTAGCCTTGAGTCAACAGGTTGAAGCAGGTGATGAAAAAGAGACTGTCTTGGTACTACAGGATGGCCAAGAACATGAAAATGATGATGTGCCGACTCCTTGTTGGACTCAGAATATGATACACTTCCTACAGACAGACTATGCCCTCCGGAAATGAGCAAAGCAAAGAGGAGATACTTCAGATTACAAGCCATTCCATATGTGCTTGTTGATGGTGTTTTTTGTCTTCGAACATTGGAGGAAGGAGAAGCTATCCAATCCAGTAGCAAGGAGCACATTCTAGTTGGTGGAGGAGAAGTTGTCAGATCCAGAGCTCTAGCACAAAGCAGGCTACAGGAGAACATTCAGTTCTTCTTTCTACTTCACCTCTCTTCAATTCCCCAGTGCTGAAGAGGAGTTTGACCTCTCCAACTCATGTGTGGAGAGAAAGAAACCCATGGTGCTCAAGTTACAACAGATCAGAGGACACCATGGCGGAAGTTGAACATTGCATAAGGCAGCGCATAGGCAGTTTATGTTTAGATTTGAGACTGTTTTGATGGAGACGAGCCGGTTGAGTTTCCACCATTCTCTCTTTCATCATCCACATTCAAAACACTGGTATGCTTCTGAAGGAGAACATCAATTTTGTAGCAGCCTAAATCTTTAACGCTCTTTCAGAATCAAGATTGGAGATTTTATCTTTCATTTTCTTCATTGAGGAGAGAAGGACAAGGAATTTCACCATTGCTTCACACAGCCATTGAGGGTCTACAGAAGGACTCCACTTTGGAGTTGAGCATCATAGCTATGGGCAATACTCCAACGGATCGGACCCTGGCCATTAGGTATTTGGCTTCATTGGAGGGCCAAGGTAAGTCACAACAATCATGCTTGCTTCTGAGCATGATGGTGAGCTACAGAAGTCTCAAGGAGTCAATATCTAACCCCTTCCATCCAAATGCATAGGCAACTAAAAGAGGTATTGATTTGCTTCTCAGCTATACCTTGATGATTTGGGTAATACCAGCTTCTTGTTGATTTTCCACTCAATCCTACAGCCGTGATGCAGCTCCAATCATTTGGCCATGGCTACCACTTTTTGAGAAAGGGAAGCTATTTCTCACAACCATACAACAGGGTTTTGTTTAGCTTGCCTTGTTCCCAGTTACAGTAAGAGTAGGTAGGTTTGCTTCAGTAGAATAAGTGCTTGTGCACACTCTGCATGTCCATTGGAGCATGTATGATTTTCAGTTCTGTCATAGTTTTGTTGAATTGCTTTGCTTGGGTTCTGTCTCTGCACTTTCATTTCAGTGGCATTTTTGTGAGACAACTCCATGTCCGATGGTTTCAAGTGGCTCAAGGGAGGTTTTCAAATTTTCATCAGATCAGTGCAGGTTACAACTCATGACTCCCTGCCCAAATGGATGCTTCAGGTAACTGGTAAATTATCTATAGCAGATGACCCCGCCGCTGAGCTCACCAAATTGTTATCCAAAATTCCAACCCCCATGGTAAATATTGATACTGCAGCAAAGTACTTAGTCCCCGGACTCAATAATTGATTCACCACAGGGCAAAAATCAGTTCTTTCTATGGTCCCCTCAGAATTTTCTAAACTCTCCTGTCCAGTTGAAAAGAGCAAGTTCTGAGAAAAGGTGAAAGGCTGGCAAAAAACAAGCTTGGGCCAGGAAAAAAACAACTCATGAAAATGCTACTCCTAGTCCTCGCACTCAGGATGTGAGGGACATCTGGGGCGCAAATCGGCCAAAGCCACCATGCAGTATTCAGGGCAAGGAACATCTGGGCCATCGGATGCGCGGGACGTCGAAGCCATTCGGGCTGAAAGGAGAAGAAAATCGATAACTGCTCTGGGACATTTGGACAGAGACTCAAGGATGCTAACTGCCTATCGGCTGCAAAGGAGAACTTCACATTAGTAGTTCGGGACTGTGGGACAAAGGTACACAAATGCCGAATCGGGGGAACCGGAAGAATTTGTCCCAGACATCTGGGACACATCTGTGACCAATGGACTGCTAGTGTGAAAGAGCTGGCAGGCCGTTGAAAATCACACTCACACGCGTGACAACGTGTTGCCAAGGAAAAAGGTCAAAATTCCCATGGGTGAGTTTTTGAGCCCTGATCGCAACCAATGAAATAGTGCCACGTGTCCAAGTTTAAGGGGCCCACAGAGAAAACCCGTAAAAGGTGGAGAGAGGGCATTTCCTCACGGACCAGCGCCTACCACAATGTCATCCAGATGGCAGAACGCGGGAAAAGAATTAAAAAATCTTGTTTTCACCTGTTTTGGTGCCCTAAATCGTCAGACCTTTCCTATCTTCTATCCAGAGCTCAGATTTGCCGTTCTTTATATCAACGGAAAGTTGTTGAAATTCTATGCATGATTCCTGGGGTCATCTTGCATTTTGGTGCAGTTTTGAGTGAGAAATTAAGAAAATGTCTTCTAACAACGGGTAATGCGTCACAACCACTCATACAGCAGACATCTCGCCGCCCCTGTTAGACAGCCTTCCGTTTTGGCAGGATCCCCGCTTGAGATCAGAATAGATGATTTTAAATGCTACCAGAAAGTGTTTGGACCAGATGCTGAATTTCCCCCTCTCCTCCTCTCTCATTTCTTGATATATATTTGTAAGAGAAGCCCTTTTAAGAGAGCAGACATTTTTTTTTGCATCCTCCCTTCTTCCTCGCTTGCAAGAGATTTGTGGAGCTTTCAAAACCTCCCATATAGGTTATATGCTAGTCTTTTGCCTCTTGGACCACTGCAATTACTGATTGACTTTGAGCATAATATAGATGTTTGTGATTGATCCTTAACCCTCCGCATTATTCATGTTGTTTGTTTTGACTCTTATTGGCAGTTTGTTTACCTGTGCATGGTGTTTTGTATTGCATTTTGTTCGTGTTAATTTTTAAAACAAATGGTCTAATTTCCTCGTGCATCACCTTTGTAGTTTAGGTTTTTATTCTATGCATTTTATTATACCCTATCCTTGTCAATTATATTCGGTTTTAGTAAACCCTCTGCATTTTTTGTATGCTCTGAACAAGGAATAGGAACCAGCCTTCTTGGAGAATATTTTTTCCTCATCTTCACAGTCTCACCTTGGAGAAGGATTCCATGTTGTGCAATCACAACTGGATGCCTGAACATCAACCTAGAAGCCTGATCTGCATCTAGGGGTGTTGTGAGTCTGCAACAACAGTTTTGGCACGCCCGATGGGACATTGAGGTCTTCCTTTCATATTTTTTAGTGTTGGTGTGTTCCTGTGAAGATTTTCAGCCTTTGGAGGCACTTGCAAACAATCTGGTGACTCCATCTGATCAGCAACTCATTTTTGAAGTTGCAGACCCTTTTTCCCATCCATTTCCTCCTATTTCTTTCATCTCTTTCATTATTTTCTCATTTTCCATGAGGTTGGCAATCATGACTTCATTTCCATTCATGGAATTCACATCACAACAGTAGTAATAATTCCACCTCCAACATTTTAACAAATCCTCCAAATCAGCCTTTTGAGCAAATTCAAGATCTATATGCATGCCCATATGAGCAAGGCAACGCAAAGTCATTTTGCTATGAGTTTTTCTCAGAGCAAGAGTATGCATATAATAAAGACCATAGATCCAGACGTGGTTTGTTGGAGAAAATCCCAAAAGATGGAGGTAGAGATGGTGCAGTCTAGAGGCAACACCCTCAAATGAATCTTTCAGAATATGTTGGCAGTCCTCCTTGTCCATGGGGAGGCCCTTTTCCAGAACTTCAGCCCTCAAGAGAAGCTGGACCTTCTGAAAGAGCGCCCCAACTTGCACAATGGATACAGAAATAGAGGCCTATCTTCGGTGTTGACCACCTTGTCAATGGTAAGTTCTAGCACCATCCTCTGGTTTTTTTCTTCCTCTTCTCAAGCAGCATCATCTCATTTAGAGACTTTGCAAATTTTTAAACTCTCCATCTGTTGTCCCAAATGTTGATCCCATGTCCCACCTCTCGTCTTCCCCCACCCGCAATTCTTCTTTCCTTTTTCCTTCCAACAGCTCAGATCTCTCCACAGAGCTAAAAAAACAAATCCCCCCTCCTCTAAGAAACCAGATATTTCATTTCCTTTACCGCCACAAAAAGTGCCACACATTGAAGTTTGGGCAAACCCCCCCCTCCGCTTGCATTCCCATGCCATGTGGGGAATAAGAATTGCAAAAATCAGTCATCAATCAAGGACAGCAAGCCGGAAGAACAAGACAAGAAAATGCTTAAGATCTTAGTAAGTTTGGCTGCCAAGTTTGGTATGACAAAGATCCCCTGATGGCAAACCTACTAAGGGTCTAAGGTTGAACAAATAGGGTAAGGCTTGAATTTTGTTGCAGCAGCATAGATTTCTTGCATCCCAACTTGTCCTCTAGAGTAGGCAGATATAATGAAGTTTGACTTGAAAAACTCATGCTGGAGGGAGGAGCTCATTCAGAGCAAGATTTCTCTTCGAACATTGGAGAAGGGAAAGCTGCTCCATATCTCAGCAGCAGAGGAGCACATTCTAGCTGTGATGGACATTTGCAAACCAAGATCTCTGAGCACAAAGCACGCTATAGGAGAAACCTTCAGTTCTTCTTTCTACTTCAGCTCTCCTCAAGTTCTAGTGCTGAGAGCGGCGTTGTTTACTCTCCAACTCAATGTTGGAGGGAAGAACCATGGTGGTCAATAGGTTTATCCGACAAGAGGACACCATGGAGGAAGTTGAACATTTGCAAGGAACGCCATGAGCAGTTTGCTGTCGATTTGGAGGATAGGTTTTTGGATGAAAGAGCCGGTTGAGTTTCCATCCACCATTCTCTCTTCTCCTCTTTCATCATCCCATTCCAAACAATAGTCTGCTTCATAAAGGGAGAACACTGCATTTTGCACAACCTTAGCATCTTATCCTCGCTCTCAGAATCAAGATTGGGAAGATTTTAATCTTTCATGTTTCTTTCTTGGAGGAATAAATGAAAAAGGAATTTCACCATTGCTTCCACACCATCCCTTGGGGTCTACAAGAGACTCTCCACTTTTGGAGTTGAGAATCCAGCTTGGGCAATATAAACGGATCGGACCTCGCCAATCAGGTATTTGGCTTCATTGGAGCAAAAGGAGAAGTCACAACAACCAATCATGCTTCTTCTGAAACAGGAGGGTGAGCTACAAAGTATACAAGGAATCAGCTTGTCATAACCCCTTCAATCCCAAATGCAAGCAATAAAAAGAGTATTGAAATTTTCCTTTCATCTGATACCCATTGATATTTGGTTGGACTACCAGCTTCTTTTTGATTTTGCACTCATCCTAACGTCGTGATCAGCTCCAATCAATTGATGGCGCCACTATTGAGAAAGGGAAGCTATTTCCTCACAACTACTTTGCATGGTTTATTTAGCTTGCCTTACTCCCAATTATAGTAGAGTAGGGAGGTTTTCTTTCATTAGATAAGTACTTGGGCACCTCTCTCTGCATGTTCCATTTGAGCATGTATGATTTTCAGTTTCTGTACATAGTTTTGGTGTTACTGGTTCTGCTCTTGCACAGTTCATTTCATGGGCATTTTTTGGTTTGAACAACTCCCCTGTCCGATGGGTTTTCAGTGTCTCAGAGGAGGTTTTCAAGTTTAGATCGTTTGTAGGTTACAACCTCATGACTCCATGCCATGGTGCTTCAGGCAACGTAACTTCATCTAGCCGGCAGTGACCCCCGCTGAGTCACCAAATTGTTTATCCAAA